>CM057100.1:15217514-15817514 GCA_029959045.1 Taenioides sp. WSHXM2023 | reverse complement strand
TGTCAGTTGACATGTCCTCGCCTCATGTTCCATTGGCTCATAATGTGTGTAAGTGCGGGGTAGAGGTTATTTTTACAACAGGGCTAATTCAAAATGTGTTAATGCCGTTGAACAACACGTAGTGATTTCATATTCAAGGTATCCAGATCTCTGGTACAAGTCATGTTTACGCTGAACAAAAGGCTACAGTGCTGCTTCCTATTTATTCAGTGCAGCTATAGAAATGTGTTGGTAAACACATCTCCATCTCTTTTATATGTCTGTCAAATAACCTAGGCTTGACCTGTTCTCTGGCACCTATCCGTGCAGTTATGGTTCACAGATTTTTATACTGAAGTTTACCTGGGTACTCTTCAAGTGCACAAATGGGGATCTAAAAGAGGAAATACCAGTTGCCAAATGCAGCCTTTAATAACTGAATGGACTGCGTACTATTGGCAAAAGTTATTGGCAATGATTGGTAAAGTAAGTTAGAATGTCCTGCTTCTCTTGGGGATTACGGCTGTTTTCCATCATCTACTGATCTTAAAATGAGAATGGCACCAAAATTATCTTTGAAGCTATAAATAAATAAATATTTAGCTATAACAATAATAGCATTTTACACTAATCCTAGAGTATCACTAGGATAATGCATAATTCTTGGGCATGTGCTTTGTGGGAGTTTAAAAAGAACTCCCATAAACATTGTCAAATGCAGTGTGTAGTCTATAGGTCCAGGAAGAAATGAGAAAAGTACTTTCCTATGCTGGCTCATGTGAGATAATCCAGTGTGTTGGTCACTGTGATTAGAATGGATGAAACACTACACAGTTCGATGTGTATGGAGGTACTTAGAAAAACAGGCAGGTGTTCCTTATTTTTGGATGGATTATCTAAGATGTTATACACTGAATATGAAAACATATGCAAGCAGCTGCAGTAAACAGGCTCTGATGTTCAAAAAATGATATCCAGTTTTGTATTTATGTACACTCATTTGGTTTTCAACTTCAACATTTGGCTACTAAATTGCATCTCTTTTCTCTAAATAACCACAAATGACACAAATATTCAAAGTGCATTACAGATTATCAATGTAGATCAGCGTGACAGAGTTTGCCTTTTAAGAAGATGCTTAACTTGGATGAGTTTCTTGGAAAGCATTATTTTCTCAAAGACACTGTCTGTTAAAGGAGCCCATTGCAGTGTTTGATGAAGGCAGTTGTGCAGAGTCTGTTGGTGCCTGGGGCTCTTCTGTCAGACCAGAGCTGTGTATACTTAGTTAGTACAGTTCCAGTCTGTGTATGCATCAGCTCTGTCCAGTAATTCCCACTTCTGCCCAACAGAAGCTGCACGGTGGACACAATTAAAGCTACAGTGTCACCTGTCTTCTCTAGAAATACAAACACTTTAAATACAAACACCCGAGCTGGATAAGGGTGAGGGAGACCAACCACCGTGGAAGGTGAGGAACACAACAACTTTTACTCTGATTTTAAAGGTAGTTTTAAGGTTTATTAATTAATTGACTCTTCATTGACTCTTCCTTTAATGCCACTGGGGCAAACTACCAGGAGCAGTAGGGGCCATACTTACAGTTAGTTCTGCAGAAGTTTCTTACGTTGTTAGAAAAGGTTTAACAATCTCACTGTCAATAGTTAGAGCATAATAAAAAGCCAAACAGCTCCTCAACACTGAACTGACAGGGTGAGCATACCACTCCTATGGTACTTTGACTTTCTTAGTTTGTATCTTAAAAATTCCAGACAAATTTGATTTCATATTTCTTGTCAATCTGTGCCCCCATGTTAATAAGATGATACATATGCAGCTGACCACACCTCCTCCTTCCCACAGGGACTATTAACACTCATACATCAATTAGTGAATTCCCAGTGTGCAATGCTGTCTAAATCAAGACCTGACATTGCCTGGGAACTATGTAGGACACAGGTATGCTAACCTGGGAGTGAGAATGGATCACTTTTACTGTAGAGTGTCATGATCATGCCAATGTCTATCTCAACTATTTCATACTGACATCTAAAACTGTTCATAATAAATAAATAGATTTAAAAGGGCCTCTCCCTGATTTTTCTCACGTAATTAAGTGAAATAGTTTTGCTTCAGTACAGATATATTGTAAAAGCAGCCAGGGTGAAAATGTCTGTTGTCTGTATCTAATTAGAGGGTATTTTACTCTCCACAAAACAGGAAGTGTACCGTTACCATGTTAACTTGAATGTGTTGGTTAACTTTGCTTTGGCCTCTGTTGTGAAAAGAGCATATAAACTCATCATGCTGAATAATTACAACACTTGGAATACACTACGGAAGGGAGCAATAAATTGGACCACTGCAATCTGTTTAAAATAAAGTAGTTCTGTTTTTCAAATTTTTTTAGATATTAAAAATCAGGCACTGTGCTTTTAAACTGTAGCCCAAACCAGTGTTTTTGAATATAAATAAAGTATTTAAGGGTTATTTTAAAGTGATTTGTAAGTAAAACAAATGTAAATCGCATGGTAAACACCCTTTTCGCACTGGGCCTATTAACACACACTACTTCAGTTAAAGAAAACCCTAAACCAAATGTAGACCTGACTCTGCAGGGGACTGATGGCTGACAGGACCATCATATTATAAGAAGTTTGGTGGTTTGATCTTTGGTCTTATCTTTGGGCACAGCATTTCATGCCTATGTGAATGTGATGTTTCAATGAGTGGTTGATAAGTGGTTGATGAAGAGGCTATTGGTGCCAAAGGGCAGCTGTGTCTGAGGTAGTTTGGTCAAGATGGCATTATTCATCTTTACACCATAACCTCTTGTATACAACTTGGATATATTTTAATTTTAATTTATAGTACTTGCACATATGGTAGTCAAAAATATTGAAAATCAGATACTAGTATCCTAGTATACTAGCATCAAAACTAGATACTTTGAGCAGCTATCGATATTAAAAAATCACATTCATAGGACAGAAATGAACCTTTACAGAATAGCTTTAGAATGATCTTGAGCTGCATCAGAACAAGTATAAGAGCACATAGAGGAATTACATAGATAGATAACACCACATGGTGATATAGTAAAAAAATATTTAATGTTGAAAATCACATTCAATTGGCTATTATTAGAATATCAGAATTGAGTCTCAAGTCTATTCCTTAGTATTAAAATCAAGTTTGAAAAGTTAGTGTCATGACACTGCACTAACACTACTTGCATGTTTACAAGTCATTCTACACAGAAAATGGTCTTTTACGATTCTCTTCGTAAAGCTCTTACAAAGTTCGCTTGATTGTGGCCAGTGTTAGACCTGCATGTTTTAATAGTGCTGGGGAAACATGACTTTGTTCTTTCTGGTGAAGCTCCTCCCCAAAGTTTCAGAGGGTAAATTCAGATGTCCACAGGACTGTTACAGCAGCCTCTGCACTGCAGTGTGGACTGTGAGAGCTTGTTTGGAGGTAAGACATCAAATATGTTATAAACTTGCTGGCCAAGAGTAAAGTCATTGTAAACACATATTTGTGTGTGCTTTATTTGAAATGAAGGGTTTCCATACAACACGTTGTTTGCATGACTGTCTATCTACAAGAATGTGACACATTCAAATCTTTCAGAGGGTCTGCAAACAGACTCGGGTAAGCCAATGACTGCAAACTTGAGTTATTTTGAGCACCATTCTGCATGTGAGTGTATCAGTTACAATAAAAAAAGAGTAAAACAAAATAAATTCCCTGTATATCTTTCTGGGGAAAAAAGGGGAGACGTTTGAGAACTGCCAACACACAGACCGCAAATGAACAAAGTAAGCAAACCTTATCACTTGTACCAGATGCCGTACCTGTTACCAAATCTTTTTTAAGGAACGAAAAGCAGCACATAGTGAGTATTACAGAGTAATAGGTGCTTTATTTAAACCTGTACAACACAAAGTCATCATTATATTGTAATCATGTGTTATTCCTGTGTCCACAGGCAGAGACCAGCGATTCTTCACTGGACTAGTCTTCACATTAGAAGTCCAAACAGGCTGTACCTGTGCATTCTCTGGGTGTTTGACTCATTTAGGATGATACAGAATTGAAAAACTAAGGAGTGTTTTTTGTGGACTTTTTACTTTACTTTTAAGGACATTTTATGTTGCATGTAGACGTAATTGTGTAGACGGAATTTTATATATATATACAATAAAATAAATTTTCATGATTAGGTAACATAAGATAAATATGTGCATTCAGTATGATTTGATCACATTTCATGAACATGAATGTTTGCATTTTCCCAAAATTATGCATAGAAGGTATTGAATAAGTTTCAAAGCCTAAACATAGTTTTATTGCACAGAACTGATTTCCAGATAATTTTTTACTCAAATCCAGCAACCTTTTCCTTTCAGTGTATTTGTGCCTTATTTGACACAAGTATTTAACGGCTTTTGCCCTTTTCTTTATTTATTACAGTTTTTGCTCTATGTTATTATATTGTGATGTGTGAGCTACTGTGTCCAAATCATTTCCCTTGTTGAAGTTTTTGTAAGCCTTAGACATTAGCCTTGTGCAAACCAATTTTAAGTGCTACATTATGATGCGATTGTGGTTATGTTTTGTTTTTTTTTCTTTTTGCACATGCACCTATAAGTCACATCAAAACAACTCCATATTCTGTTAATACATGTCTGTCTTTAAAAAAAAAAACATCTGCCGAGCATTATAATCTCAATTTAAACTCACCAATATTGCTAGCAGTGGAATGATTAATAAAGATAGCTACACGCACTCCGCAGGGCTGCAAATGGGATGGGTCTGACACGTCTGCCTTTCCATGCAGAAGGTCACTGAATTGATTTCAAATAAATTTTTTATGTGATTGAGATTTCAATCTTAATGACAAGCTTTTGTGAGGTCGTGGTCTCGTCTGGCTCTGATGGCAACAAAAGCCAGAGGAAAATAAATCGGCTCGAGTGAGTTAAGGTTTCTGGATAAAATGGTTGGCAAATCCATCAGTGTCTGAGAATTGACAGTTCCCTTTCACTGTCGAACATTTGATTCAGCTTTACTTTTTCTTGCCGCATCTTGGAGGAGGGTTACTGGAACACAGGCAGAGATCAATGCACTGAGATCGTCCTTCAGCATCTATTTTTTAGGTTGTGACAGGGAAGAAAAAGAATGGCGCTTCCATAATCACCAAGGAGTCATTATTTGGCAGTGTTCCTTCCCAGATGGCCAAATGCTTGATGTTCTTGTCACGTTTTGTTGCATTTTCCGCATGTCTTGAATGGGCCTGTGTACACATCCATTGTTTGAGGAGTAAAATTGAAGGCAAGTCTTGTAAACTGTGGATGCCCCCTTTGCCAAAGACATGGAAGAGCAAAGACAATGTGTGCCGACTTTTCACTTGCACTCTTGAGACGTGGGCCACCTTTTAGCCCAAGCTTGAAGGAAAAGAACAGAACTATTATGATGAAAAATCCTGACAGCCACAATGCCTTTGAGAGCTGATTTGAAAGCTACAGATGGAGAGCAAATCCTTTTACAACAAGGTGCTGTGTAAATGTACCAGAACAACCACAGATTAGAGAGTCTTACTCCAAATGCAGCCAGCCTACTAATGATATATTTGACTCCGAAAGGTTGAAGGATGGACTTTCAGTGGTGCTGTTTATAAAAAAGGAATGCTATAGAATTTTGTATATTTAAGAACAAAAGTGAAATAGGGAAAATTAAATAAGAGAGTGAAAATGCAGTAGTTTAATTGCTAGGTCAGCAAAAGTACAATGTTCAGTTTAAAGAAAAGGAAGCACTGATGGAAATTTGTATCTTTACAACACAGATTCTTCTCAAGTCTACTGTGCATGTTTTGGCTGATCCGTTTGAGTCTACACAACATTTGGTTTGGAGCAGAAAATTGATATTTTTAGACATACATTGGTCTTAGTTTGGATATCTACAGCTCAACAATTTTCATTTTTGATGTAACGCATATGCAAAATCAGTATTTAACTAGGTTTATGCTTGTCTTGCATGTGCATGTTTTGCATGTTTGCTCTTTGTTTCTTTTAGGGATGAAAATCCTTAAAAAAAAACAAAAACAAACTTCAATCAACTTGTAATAAATTTGCTGTTACCCAGCATCTCCCCTTTTTCCAGCAGAAACTGAACTTTCTGCACACCTGTTTAATCGAATGCAAAAGTGTTGTTGATGCAAAGCATATCTGATAACGCCCCCCAAAGGCAATCGGCTGCTTTGTGCTGCGTTCCCGCTGTCACACAAGCATGTTAAATGATTGCTGTGTATAGTTAAGGCGTTGTTATCTCACCAGAAGCATCGCTGCGCTGTGTGAGGCAGTTTGCAGCCAGAGATACAGAGCCGAGGCACCTCCTTCTCTCAAAGGGCTCTAGTGGAGCAGAAAGGCTAAGTGACAGCCAGGCAGGAGCTGAGCGAGTACAGCATGACAGGAGCACTGCTTAAGAGACAATCAGCATGTTTAATCATTAGTCATTCACGCACTTTTCTGCAAGAGCTATTTCTGATTAAGGCTAGTGGTGTGTTTTTTTAATTGTTTTTTGGTTAACGCTTGCATATTAGCATGTAGTGGCAAACTTTGCTGTACTACTTATTTTCATATTTATGCAGTCACATTGAGGATGAGTCAAACACAGTTCAGCACTCACCTCAGTAAACAAACAGCTCAAGGTGAAATTCAAAGTTAAAAATGAGATGCCTTTAAAAAGCAACCTGAACCTGTACAGCCGAGCAGTTGACTGAAAACATGTCCGTCAGCTCGGACACACGCTGCTTCTGCTCAAAAGCTAAAGCAAGCAGTACACATACGTAGTACACAGTGCACATAAATAGTACACAGAGTTCTGTGTTTGCAATGATGAAACTATTATATAAACTCCACATCATTAAAGAGTCAGGAGTCACACAAACTTTATAGTATTGTCTCTTGGCCAATTTATCTAAAAGTATATTGTCAACTTTTGCCTCAATCCAACATTGTAGAATAAATTGTAGTAGCGCGAGGCATGGCACTGAAGTTCTAGAGAGAGGATGATTTATCATCAGTATGGGATCCCTTGTAGGGAGTATTATACCTTTGATGAGGTAGGCCAAGATGCCAACATGAAAGGACTCCTGTGCACTCAAAGGACTCATGTTTTCCCCCGTTCAGATATTATGTAAAAAGCTCTTAGGGTCACTATGGTAGCACTGTCTGCATCTAATTTTGTTTTTTATACATGTAAACCAAGAAGTGCACTGATGGCATACTACATTGTCATGATGCCAAAACTTTGCCTTATTCACCAAGCTTGGCATTGGTGAATAATGTGGATAGGTAGGAATGCGTTAGGTAAAGTGTGACATTAAAAAATTAAAAAAAACAAAACAAAACGCTAGCATATTGAAGATTATGGATATACTGTAGATTTATTTATTTTTATTTTAGGAAGCTAAACTAGCTCAGGGCTAGTTGGTAAATGTATAATTTTAGAAAAGTGCTGGCACAGAGTTAGTTGGCATGTTGACCTCATGGTCACACCTTCTTCCCACACAAACAGATGCTCCAGGGAACAAAAAGTGTACTCTGCTGCAAGAATGGAGCTCTCCAACAATGCGTTTGTTGTTCTTTCTTTGCCTTTCTCATCAACCTGATGCCTAGTGGACAACTACAGGGTTTGGGGCCAGCCTGAAAACGGCAGATATCTAGGTAACTTCAGCAACCCACAGACGTAGATCTTGTCAGTATTACAGTGAACATGTATTTGTATTTTTCACAAATCTGCAACCAAAATAGGTTACTATTTTGTTACTATCTAATGTGTCTCCTCCCACATATACTTTCTTTCATTTTGTTTATTCTCCTCACTGTGTTGCTGTGTCATATTGAATACCACATCTGTCTGTTGTTCAATACGTTTGTGAAAAGACCTATCCTAAATAAAGTGGAATAAGTGGGTAAAACTCTCCAAAGCTCTTTTCTGTCAGATACAGAGGCACCACATGCCACCTGGTGAGGTCCTGCAGAGCTGGCAGCATCACTCCATCACTCCCATTAGTAATCTAAGTGGAGCTCAATCAAGTGCTGTATTGGTGAGGGGAATGCGCCTGTCCGCTGTATGTGTCCATCACAAAGGAAACGTCCACTATCGATTTCATGTCGGGCCTGGCACACAGAGCCCAGCTGCAGTGACTCAGCCCCAGTGTGGTGACAGACAAACGAGAAGCAGCAGACTCCATTTTGGAGTAAGCAGATGTTTATTGTAAAGACGCTGTATCATTTCTCCCCGACAATGTCATACAAAAAGGATGCTGCCAACTGGTTGAATAAACTCATAATGATCTTGGTATTTTTGATAAGAACAATGACAGTGCAGCATTGTGGGTATGGGTGTCTGCCAAAAGAAGACAACAGCTCAGACAGAAAAGTGCGGTAAAAAGCTGAAAGTAATAAATGGATGTTTTTGCCTGGGCTGGTGTTTATTTTGCCTTCACTGTGTGAGTTTAGCTTTTATTATTTTCTGTGTTGTCAGGTCAGAACATTATAATTAGAATATAATAAAAGACAACTCAAAGTGGACCTATAGAAATACATCATTACTGGGTTTAAAAATGGTTGTTCATGCTAATTGTGACACATTGATCTTGAATATGGTTTTGTGGATCTGTGAGTTCAGGCCTGGGTCTTCAATACAAGTGGTACCCACAGACCCCATATGCATGCATATGTCAGTTGCATATTGATCTGACATAAGTTAATCACGTCTTGCACTCTCGTGTTGCCTCACTCATTGTCTTCCTTGCACTCATGTTTATGACCCACCAATAACATTGATTACATACGTTAATTACTTTAATGCCATACTACGTAACATTCTAGGTAAAGTGACAAGCTGGTAGTAGAACCTCCATCAGAATGGAGGTAGCACTCCTCTGATGTAAGACACAAGCCTATAGAATCAACCAAAACAAATGACTTCTTTCCTTCTGATCCTGACCCATTAAGACTGTATTATAATGCCTTGCACCTCTCAAAGCATTGTGCATTTTAATCATGACTCACTGAGTTTACGCTCAGTGGTGGTAAGTAACTTCCATAGCCACAGCTGGCCAGGGGTAAACTGCTATAAGCAAGAATACCAATCTGCACCATTGGCCCTTCCAACCACCACTGAACATTCGCTTGCACTCCACATTCATAGTGTGAAACTGTAAGTGAAGTGTCTTGCCTAAGGACACAACAACAGAAGAGGAATGGGGATAGATCCACCAACCTTTTGGAAGATGGAGTGCTCTATCCATGTAACCACTGCTGTCTGTAACTGTCTCAGTCTCCAGAACTAAGACAGTAAAATCATTATATACGGGGCTTAAAAATAATGTGTACTCAAATGCGTTACCACAGTCACACGTGGCACAAATATAGTATAGTTTTTCTGCAGTGTTAGTTTGAAAAAGCATCATAGGGCTCCCTGTCCCCCCATCAGCAGAAGTGCACTTTTGTAGACTAACTTCATCAACGCAGAGACATCTCTTCCCCATAGGCCTGCACAGCTGAGACAAACTCACACTCTCTTGTCTCGTTTTACGATTGTTTTCTTTATTATCAGACCACAATTCTTAGATACAACCATTTATTTATGTGTTTTTTTCCCTAGCGCTCTGAACAATATATATTGAAGCATATCAAAGTGGTAAAACTAAAGTGGAGTGTGTGTGTATGTATATATGTGTGTGTGTGTGTGTGTGTGTATATACACACACACACACACACACACATATATACATATATATACACATATATATACATACACATATATACATACATACACACACACACACACACACACACACATATATATATATATATATATATATATATATATATATATATATATATATATATATATATATATATATATATATATATATATATATATATATATATATATATATATATATATATATAAAGAGAGAGCGAGACAAACTGCAACTCTTCAGAAATGAGAATGAATAAAAAATAGCAGGAGCAGTTTGAATCTATTTGGAAGACATTTCCACTCGGGCAAAATAGACTCATATATTCAATGTTTATTAACAAGCTCTCCAGGACCCTCCCCTCTCCTACTTTAACTTGTCAAAGCAACAGCACAATCCCTCCTTCAATTTTCCTATTTGTAGACTTAAACAATTCCGTTTGAAGAGCAGGATTTGGCTTGTAACCATTGCGTTTTTGTGCCACCACCAGATTAACATAAAAAGCCCTGGCAGCGTGGAAAGTTTTTGAAAAGAGGACTATAAGGATGAGCGACAAAACCAAAAGCCTTGAGGAGTTGTGCGCGGATGAAGGGTAGGGGTGAGGGGAGTGGGGTTCTTGCGACACTAGAGGGGGTTGCTGGGTAGCTGAGCTTTAGCCCCAGCTGCGCATGAGAGCGGCAAATCCGACTTGCTTGGTAAACAGGGGCTCCGGGGACACTTGTGCTGCTTTTGCATGCCGCCTGCTGCAAGACGGGAGCCCTTCTGTGATTCTAATAGAGTAAGCTCTTCGAAATCACCGTAGAAAATGCCAATAACGCTGTCAGCCATAAGTGTGAGCAACAACACGGGCGCCAGATCTGAAGCACACAACATTGGAAATTATATACACCAAGAGTACACATGCACAGGCATACTAATGTGAGGTTATGGCTACTGAACCGTCACTGTAAATATAAGAGCACAGACAGTTATTCATATATTTGATAACATTATTATTATATTATTATTTTTAGTAGGAGTAATGGTAGTTGTAATAGTAGCAGTAGCAGTAATAGTAGTAGGAGTAGTGATACTGTGACTTTAAAATACATAATTACTTTTTGAGTTATCTTTAAAAGTGCAGCAGCCAATAGATCAATAGGCATTAATACTGGCCGTGGTATTATAATCATTTTTACTAGAACTTTACTTTTAAACTACGTTTTTATTACTTCTGACATTTTTTGAAAATCCCCCAAACAGCATGTTATTTATTTGCCCTTGCTCCAAATCTCTGGGATTTGAATCTGTCCCTCACTTTGTAGAATTAATTAAATGTAATTTTACAGTTGAAATAAATTCTGGTGGATTAAAATGTTCTTTTTTGGGCTGTGGAGTTGCACAGAGTTAGCAGCAACAAATCAGTATGCCTTGATTTCAGTGCGCCCAAGTGACTTCACGGATTCAAGGTTCTTCCTCTGATGTGTAGCTTTAGGAAAGACTGATGCAAGTTCACAGACATCCACTGAGTCGTCCTGGGACAAAAAATATCTGAATACTTAAAGTGGCTAGAATTACCTTTTAATGAGGCTTATTTCTGATCCTCTATGCTAAAGCTCTTAGCCACCACATCTCCAAAACTCTGAGCAGTGTACTTATAGGGAGATGAGACAGACCTCCCTGGAGATCTACATTCCCTCCTCTCCTTCCCCTCCCCTCTTTACTCTTTTTTTTTTTTTTTTTATAGTGCAACACCTGTAATTTGTCTTCATCAACTATTACAGACATCCTCAGGAACAAAAGCCGGGCCCGAAAAGTATCAAATCAACAGCACATTTTTCAGAAAATGGCAGATCCAATTTTATACATGTCCCTAAGGCTTCCCTCTAACTGTTGGTGCGCTGACCCTTCAGTCATCTCACGCAGGTTTTCGAGGCTCACCAGCAGTTTCACCGACACTCTCTCTGTCGTGGAGCAAGAAGAGAATGAGACTGAAGCAATGCACTAACAAGATATGTCCCAATGATGTTTAGTGGAACATGCACAAATTGCATATAATCTACATGAGTCAGGGGAGATGAAAGCTGACATTCAGAGAGATGGTGCTGTCTGCTTTGACACCTGATGAAATGTGGGCTAGTGCTCAAGAGATGCTATAAACATTTGATTTGAAACTCTGAAGTGGAGTGTCTAGGACATTGGCCTGTAAAGGCTGCCACACACTATAGGACTTTTCAGTCATAAACGATTTTTAAACTTGCAACAAAAAACGCACACGAGAAGAATCTTATGAGACTTAAAATCTCCGATCGCAAATACTGCTGCAGAATATATCGCTGCGTACCACAGGCTACAACACTGTGAGCGCTGTTTCCTGTCTACAGTAAATGACTCGCTTTGAGACTCTCAAGTGATCAAAAGATCAGAGCACTGCACTTCTAGTTTAGATACGAGTCAAAACTGTGTTATTATTATTTGTGAAATGTGGTGCAATATTTCAGATACATGATTTTTAAAGCATAAAAGATTGGCGATAAAGTACACAGGAAGTACAGTCACTATCACTAATCTGCAGCTTCACCTCAATCCGTGCGCTGTGGATGTAAACAGACACACGTGAGGAACTACTCTCACCTTTTTACTTTTAAAGAACACCTCAAACTGGATTCACAGCGCTGTTTTGTGGACTGGGTGTCATTATTTGTGGAGGACAATTTCTATGGATAATGTGGATGAGATGCTGCACTTTAAATTTACCACTTTACGAAAGGTGAGTAATAAAGTCTTCTCATTAATTTTGCTTTATCCCGAGTTTGTACGTTGCCTCTGTGTTCGTCACTGCTCTGTCCCTGATGCTGTTTTATTGGCTGTTATCGTAGCGTTGCTGATGTTTAGCTCAGAGTCACACTGAAACCACATAAGTGAGGAGCGCAGCGGCTTCAAAATCGCACGCGAAGACAAAAAGTCAGGTCACGCCTCCCTGGACTCGGGGAGAAGCAAATCACAGCCAAATCTCCTGTAGTGTGTGGCGGCCTTAAGTAGTGATTCACAATGAATTTGGGAGAGATGGGGAAGATTTTTGTTGATTCCGAGTGACTTGCAACTTATGGCCCATAATACGCTGTTTCTGATCTATGTTCTGAAGTGGTTTCCTCATCATAAACATGCCTGGAGGTATGTTTTGTTTCATTCACACACAAACCTTGCACATTTAGGCTGAGTTCTTCTCTCAAAATGAAAACACCGGCTTCCACTTTGTGATGTCATGTGGTAATACAGAAAGTGTTCCACTATGTTTTTAAACTCCATACACCTTCATTAGAATTCAGCCCTAGAATTGTCATTCTCTGTTGAACTAAAGCTAAAAGGTAGCTGTCAGGTGGAACAGAGCAAAAAAGAAAAGAAAAAAATTAAAAAATCTTCAATTCTGAGCTTTGGAGACGTTGACAGACTAATAATAAACTCAAACATGTCTGAATGAAACAAAACACAACTCCAGGTATGTTTTTGATGAGGAAACAACATTCCAACATGACTTTAAGCTCACAATAGTCAATTTTGCATAATATGGGACCTTTTAAAGAAATAAGACATTGCCATGCAAATGAAAAAGGCTAAAATAGTAGTAACAGTAATGCAAATGCATAATTGAATATTAACTTCATGATGCTAAATCCAACCCCACATACATGGCACCTAAAGTATCGCCGCAGCTTGTAAAAGAACAAAAAACAAAAAGAAAAAAAGAAAAATACAGCTTATTGATTGCAATGATAAAATTGAGTAAAACACAAAAAAGCAGCTGGTTTGAAACTAGCCATCCTGGAGCCATATACTGTGGGTTAAACTTTACTATCGAAAAGAGCCAATTAAAATCCAGTAACTACACTTTCTACTTTAATGATGAACCATTGCAGCTCTTTTTTTCTATTTAGCACAAATTGATTGTTCTGCTGCTTCCAACATTGATATTGTGCATGCGTCTGTGTGTGCATAAACAAACATGGCTGCCCTGACACTCAAACCACGCTGAAGCATCTTTGATCGAAATACTTTATGGGTGTGGGCCAAAAGCTATATCAGACCATATGGATTTGGTCGGCTCAGCCCACTGCAAACTGTCAGCTTCAAATGATAAAACCAGACTCAAATTGGCCTGTGTGCAAAGGATGGCTGAGGGCAGGGATTATAAAGGTTTTTCAGCCACCACCTTGCCCTGCTATTGATTGCAGCATAACTAGGAGATTTATCAAAACACAATGTTTGACAGGGAGGTTTAGTAACACTCAGAATGAAGTTGCAACAAGCAGGAGGCTGTAAAGATGCCACCATGACTGAGATTTAGGAAGAGACTGCAAACTATAAGTGGCCCTTTGGTAGCTGTGTACATATTTAATAGCAGTGATCATTATAGACATTATGCTGTTTGAAAGCAGATGGTCACAGTGTCTCTGGATAAGAAGAAATTCCCTCATGAGGACCTACAATAAATGTTAATATGTGGATATTATCACTGTCTGAGGGGAGCATGAAATGTTTTCAAAATGGCCATGGCTCCTTTTTGAAATATTCTGCCCAAATAATGGTGATTTTACATTATCTTCAAAAATAAATATGAGCCCAAGTTTACAGTTACCATACAGCCAGCATGGAAAAGAATGTTGTGTTATAGTATGTCCAATGAGCATGTAGGAGCTAAAGATTTCTAATCAGTGGTAGCACGTATGTATTGTATATGCTCCAATTGTGTCAGGCCTCGTATAGTTTTACATTACCACAGAAAAACATGTCGTTATGAGCATTATCCACACCGTCGCCACATTCCCTGTGATGTACACCGACTCTTACTACCTCCTCCCTCTATAGGCTCCAGTGGGAATGACAACATAACTTACACTTGTCTAATGCCTTAAGTGTGCTCAAGATTTTATATTTTGTTAAAATTTTCATGATTTGACAAATAATCCCCCTTCTATCTTCTTTTTGGGGCTATCCACGCCAATACTTATAACTGAGAGAACATTTATACCCCATCTGTTTAAGTCGGCAATGTTATCTTTATGGAAAGCAGCCCGTGTGTGAGCCTGGTGTTGCCTGGGAGCACATGTGTGAAGAGATAGGAGAGGAATACAAGAAGAAGATCGCAGACAACACAGTGCACGGAGCAGTCAGGCAAAAAAGACGCTAGGGAATATGTCAAGAAATCAAAGTGCAGACAAGTTGACGGGGAGAGAATGGATTCGGATGCACAAACACATACTAAATTTTTTTTTTTCTTTTTTTCCCCCCACTTCAAACATAAACGTTGGTGGAGTTCAACCTTAAATCAAATCCAACTTAGATATTTTCCAACTCCAGGACTGTTCTCTTGATATAAAAGAGATTTTCCTCTCACCTTGTTCTGCCTCAAAAGTAGTGGGTGCATGAATCTGGCCTGTAGGTGACCCATTTGTACACACCAGTGTTGTTAAGTCTAAGCGGGCTCAAAAAGCATGCACAAAGCCATGCCCATCCAAGTGCTAACCATTCCTGACTGTTCTTCAACACAACCCACTCCAGCAGTCTCAGAGGTAAGTGGTAGATAGAGACTTTATCTTTCAGGATTCACTGATACCAAAAAATAAAAAGTGCATTCAATAATTCAAAAATAATATTCAAAACCATTACTGCTACTGCCCCATACAACCACTATAACCAGTGCAGCTATATACTATCCGTACTTAAACACCTCGTATGTTATTTCCCTTTTAACATTACTACAATTGCGGCTAGTACTGTTGTGAAACTGCCTCTGGTTCATCCCAAGAGATGTACTATTGTAACACAGTGTTGAAAAGAAAGGTATGCATATAGTATTTTGGTCATATACAGTCTTTTGTATTTCATATCCATACACAAACTTGGATACGTCATAAAGTGAAACAATAAGGCAATTCAGTGCAAAACTTATACAGAACACAAATGCAGATTACATTTGTTGGTAGTAAAAAATATTTGCTGTTATAACTCCCAAAGGGAATGCTTTGGAAACAGGGAAAATCTACTGCAATAACAATACAAATGTAAGTGTTTTTGTATGAGATGGTAGTCTTATTCTAATGTATGTCTCTTCACATTAACACATCATTATCCATACAAGCCCAGAGCGCATGTTTGCCTCCCCCGCCCAACTGCCACTGTTGTCAGACTGTGTCTCTACGCATGCCCCTCCAGGGACCTCACATAATTTCACAAACAACACTTATGCATAAGACATCTATTATTTAATTTGAACATCTGCATTGTTGTTTACTCGTTTAGAATTTTTAATCTCCAAAGTCCAGAGTCTCAAAATGGTTCTTCTCTGTCAGGTCTTAAAGGATGCTTTGTCTGCAGTGACACAAATGGTCATTGTGCAAACTGCACTGTGTGGTCAGGGTGGTCTACCTCTGCAGAAGTGTATTCATTTGCTTGGAAGATGACAAGAGTTTGCAGTGGAAACCATGTATTTTGATTGTCTTTTTATAGATGTTGCTCAGTCGGTGCAGACTAACACTAAGCAGACAGCTGACTGCCTCTCTTCTGAAGAGAGTGGCATCAGGAAAGCCCTGAAGGAAAAGAAGGATTTTTTAAACCCCCTGAAATGCAGAATACATGTCATTGTTAGACTTTTTAGACATTAGCAACATGTCAAAAATCTAAACTCATTTCTTTGTTAAAAATCAGTGGTTCTTCCCGTATATTCTTCTCCTGCCTCTGTTTGGTTTCCCATAGAGATTGTCAGATACAATTCTGATGAATCCTCTGATATTCTCCAGAGGACACTTGGGTCAGTGGACTCGAGCACAGAGCAGCTGAATGGAGTATGACATGTTGCATACTTTTAACTTATCTTTGCAATTAAGCCCAACTGTGCTTATCTGCGATGCTACTGGCACCCTGCCACTCAGAATAATGACACAGTGACATCTGGCTATCATTGTCTTGTCCTTCTGTCTCCCATCAATAAAAATGTAAACAATGTGTAGTGTTTGTCCATAAAGAAGAATACATCAGCTGAACACACAGCAATATGATCTATAGTTTGATGTTTATGTACAGAGAGCAAAATATTTACTCAGACAGAAGTATGAGTGATACTACTAATATGACAAGTACTAACAAATCTGGGGCATGTTGGGTTTGAGATTATCTAAGTTGTTATGTTGTTGTTAAGTACAAAATTCAAATTAAATCCCTTCAAAGTTACTTCTTTTTCTATCCGGAAAATGTCCATGTTCCTCTCCATGCTTGGGAACACGAAGGGCTAAAGGTTTAGCCGCACATGACAATACATTGCGGGAGTACTGAGCACCTGCAGGGTCCCAGATGTGGCGTGGTGAGTTTTTACAGTTTGCTGGCGGCTTGCTCCCTCAGGGACAGAATCTACAGCTGTGGCAGAGGAGAGAGAAGTGAAGTGTACCCATCTCCCCCTCCCCTACACATTGCTCCACATATACTAGTACAACCAGTGTGGAATCAGTCAAAATCAGTCCTTAATAAGTTAGGTGATGGTTCATAATATTGAAAATAATTGTAAACAATGTTATGACTGGTACTACTATTTTCATGAAACCGCTATTTTTGTTCTTTTTTACTTTTCAGGTTGGGATTCTGCTACCATGGAGATCCAATTGCTTTGCCTGTAATATTCCACAATATGGTATTAAACGTATACAATGCATTGTTCAATTCTGGGTGTTTTTATTGCTCAAAAATACCTTTTAAAAACATGAATTCTTATTGTGAATGGGATCAATGGGCCTCTTCACAGATCTCACCTGTAAATTGGCCTCCTACTTGTTTCTATGGAGATTAAAAAGTTTAATGCCACAATTTGGAATATTGGAGGTAAAGCAGTAACATCTCTGTGGAGACAAGTAACTGGTGGGCCCCCTACCAGAAAAGTTACACAGTGCATCTTTAAGATTTAGCTAAATATTTGCATAAAAAAGACGCGTATTTGTTTCTCATTGTCTTGTGCAGTGTAGTATCAACGTAGGAGGGAACATAATGTGAGGTGCAGTGCAAATAAAAAGGCTACAAGACTCATGTAAGAAGAATTAAGCACAGTGTCAAATGCAGTGGTGAGGTGAAACTCCACACAAAGAAAAGTCTGACTAATTTCGCCCTCTACACCCACAACAGGCACTGCTGATGATGCTGTTTGTAAAATGTTTTATAAAACCGCTCGTTGGTTTGTACACTATTAACAAATCTGTGATTGCTCTCATAAATATCCTAATTGAGAACACCAAAGGTCACATGATTGCAAAATTGCTCAGAGGCAAAACAGTGATCTTGGGGTCTAGTAAAAATAGGAAAACTGATGCAATCTTGTGCAATTATTCACAATCTGATATGCAGTTGTAGTAGTGCTTTAAGTCCATATGTGAATGGTTACAACAAAACTAGACTGACTTATTATTTATAGTTCCATGTAAAGCTACCATTCGTAAGTCTGTTTATTTTTTTAACCAGTAGATGACAAATGTGAAACCTGTTCCCCCCTCCCATCATGACCTTTGTTCAGGCTCCCCTGTGCTCGCTGGTCTTCTTCTGTCAAACCACAGCTGGCACACTATCTGACAGAAGTAACGCAGGTAGCATCTAGTGGTGGTATGTGAGAATACAACAGGGGGCGGGCTGGCCAGTCTAATTACAGCTGGTATCAATAAATATAACATTTTTATGGTTTCTAAAAAATAAATTAAAAAAAAGTTAGTTTTCTGTGCCCTCAAAATACAACTTTGAGCAAGATAATGATGAGGGAGGACAGTAACAACATGATTAAAAAACAATTCTATTCTATCTACCTACCCTTTTAACGTTTTAACGTTAAACAGTGACAGCAAACAAACATTTCACACTATTTTACAATCTGAGCCTTTATTTTTCTACTGCTTAATAGGCAAATTAAATAAAGACGTAATCATTATAATTTGTTTCAACAATTGAAGTAAATTGACCGTGCATGTGCAGACAATAATTTCTCAAACCTTAAAATGTTTAACAGCCAAAATGTTCAGATTCTCTAATGTAATATTCAATATAAAACAGGTGCTGAATTTGGCCCGGTTAATTCTCTGTTCTGCTCTGAGCTTTTTTAGGCAACGGAGAACAAAAGCAGCCTGATTGTATTGTGAGCTGCTGAGGGCCTCTTGTTTGTCCCATTTAGAACAAACTTTAGGAACACACTGATTTCAGAAGTTTGATTATAGCTGAACTGTTACTATGCATTAAGTGTTATAAAATAACAGCAACTGAAAAATACATTACAGCACAGATAGTGGGTGAACTTTTATACAAGGATAGAGATATTAATATTTCACAAACCTCATGCCATAATCATCACAGTTAATTATTGCGTCCTTATTAACACTTGACTACCACACAAGTAATGCTTTGATCCACTAAATATTGATGTCAAATTCATAATCTTGTACGACAGATACATTTTGATTGCACTTTTATTGACTTGTAAACCCAGGCAGACAGTGAAGCAGCCATTGCATTAAGAGCTGTATAGCACATGTCCAAACTATGGCCTGGGGGTCAAATGCGGCCCTCAGACCTCAGTTTTGTATGTGCTTTAATATGTGGCCCTTGACGACATAAGTTCAGGCACCTCTGCTGTATAAGAAAAGCTAGAAAACATATTTAGGTGTGACCTGGAAGTGACCCAGGATATCTGAAGAACACTCCAACGGCACAATAACACCAAACACAAGTCCGATCATAAAGCACTTACCTCCGCCGCTTATACCCACTGAGGGGGAAGTGGAGACGTGTACACAACCTGTCACATGAAGGCCAATGGTCCCGGCTCCTTGAAACAACCAACCAACTGCTGTCATTTGTCGAGGATCTTGCCAGCAGCGACCCAGAGGCTCAGCTTGTGTAAAACAGACATTTGCCCGCGGGCTCTTCTCCATCGTTTTCCTTTCCTCCTGCTTTCTTCTCTCTCTTTGTGATATTTCTGTAGCATTTTATCTCCTGGAATCTTCCGTCACACCTGGTTTCGTGCTCCATAATCTGAAGGCATCTGCGTGTGTGAGGAGAAACCAGGCCAAAGACGAGCACAATGAAAGATGACCTCAAATAAAAGTGTGATGTTGGGAACTGTCCCAGTGCTTTTCATGTTCTAAGCATTCTGACAAAAGAATGCAAGAGTGCAGAAGGAAAATATATACAAAAAAGTACACAAAGTATAAACTGGTTACCTGGCCAGCCAGAGCCACACGCTTTGATAAACTTTACAAAGATGAGTGGATCTGGAGCTCTATACTGTTTGATTAACCAGTCAGAGAGCGGGACTTAGGAACTTAATTCACCGCACTTAGTTTTTAAGCTGCTTACAGAGGCCAGAGAAATGTTTTGACATCATGGTAATGCTAAATGCTGCTAGCATGCCAAAAGCACCATTTCTTACCTATGACTTCTGACTGATGTTATACTTCGCTACTGAGTCAGGTAAAGTTTCCAATAAATGAGGATGACCAAGGACTACAAATGAAATTATAATAGAGCATATTTCCATCCGGCACAAACTTATGTTCCTAAAGTCTACACTATTAAAGATCACTCCTCCAGTCCAGAGTGCACGGGGTTGTCTGAGGTAAATCTCTTTTCAGTCTCATTAATCTCATTACACTGAAATAGATTATAAAATCTTTGCTTTTATTGACTCATAGGAGAAGTTCACATGCTCTGAACTTGAACTCCCACTGTATTTGTATTGTAAAAATAAATGTATAGGTAAATATAGATTACCCCAAAACAGTTTGTTGCAAGTTTTGAATACTTCTTGCATGGGGTGTTGTTGAGCCCCTAATTGGACTTTTGGAGACAGTTGTTGTGGAATTTGGATTGGGGCGAAGTTGTCAAAATCTCTGCTATGATGGCTCAGAGTCAGTTAAGCATGCAGCTCAAGTGCCCTGTAATAAGGCTGCCTTGCACACTTTGGCACAAAGACAGAAATACAGTACTTTTGGGATAAACTAATTCTCTATATGCTCAGTCCATCAAATAGAAGCACTTAAACTGCAGACCACACTCAAGGCATCACAATCATTGGTTAAAAAACTATTTCATGACTAATTCAAAGAGCAGGATTAATAGAAAGTCCAGATCCAGTATTTGCTAATTGCCATCATGGATGTGAAACATTCTGAAGTTCCTGATGTGCCAAGTTTATGTCCAGTTTCAGAATTGCATTTGTTTTGTTTCAATTAATTCAGGTATCGTTTTCATTATCTATTGTCTCAAATGCTCCAGAATCCTCTTAGATTTTGCTGTGGCTCTATAGATTTTTACAGCTAGTTAACAGCTTTATTTTGGAAATTAAGAGAAGAGTCTGACTGGAGCTCCATTATCGCCACTTCCAGTGGGGTTTGATGTCTAACCCCAATCCTGACCCCAACCTTAGGCAACTAAACCATGTAGCTATTATAAACAAATTGTTTGGTCCTGGAATGTGACATAGTGGAGCTCCACTTTGCTCAAAGGCACCACACCTTCACTTCTCTCACACACAGCGGCTGCAGCCACACTCTCTTCACTACATCCACTACACTGGTGCAAAACTTCCTGTTTGGATCGTCTCATTCACCTGGACGACTGCACACACTCATTCACTCATTACTGCGACTTCCTGATCTTTACTCACCTTCTTGGCCACAGGTCTACGCAGCTGGTTTGAGAGAATACATCGACTTTAATTGTTCTATTTTCTTGCAAAGGACACAGACATAAAATCACTTTTCTAGTTTGTTGCTCTCAATATGACAAGCCCAAACAATCATAGGCTACACTGATTTTATGAAAATGTTCAAACAGCATCATGTCAAGGAGACCTGAGTTTGTATGCCACATAGAACCAGATTTCTTGAATTTCTTCTGAACCTTGAAAACTTTACACTGCTATTTTAATACAAAACAGCAGCAGAAATAAAAGAACATAGAAGCTACAGACTGCCTTGGACTGTGCCATTATGTGCTTTTTTCACAACACTGAAAGTCCATCCTTATTTTTCCATGCCTACAGTAATTTTGGGGAGTTCAAGGCTAAGAACATACACAATGTGAGCTATTACAAACGATAGATCTTGATTGCTTACATGACCTTAAAGTCAACTTTTCACTTGAAAATTCAATTGACATCTATCAGACAGTAGTCTCAGAAAACATGGGGAACACGATCATGGGATCCAGTTATTCTTTTAATGCCTGGGATAAAATGTCAATGGGCATTAGCTAATTTCATCAGCAATGCTTTTTATTAAATTCTTTTAAAAGCCATTCCAGTTGCCCTGCCAAACATTTCACATTCATTTATGGCTGAAGACCTTGAGAGAAGGATAACCCAGTTTGGACAATATGGTAAGTCAACGACATGTTCAGGAAATGAAAAGCAAACACGGCAGCTAGTACTCAAGGATATACAGGATATATGCACAAACAACATTTGCCATGCAGGACCAGCTGCTATCATTACGCTAAAATGTGAACAATATGCATATTTCCCCATTTAGATATTTCGTCAACATCAGTCCACACCTGTAGATTTTTGCACACAGTGGTTAGCAGACATTAGTAATAACATAAAAAAACAGTGCAAAATAAACTTTGTTGTGAAATTATTATTGTTAATATGACTACAAACTTTTCCAATTATCATGTTCAGTTTTTGTCACCTTTTAAAGTGAATATGAGTTTCAAACCTTTGTCATTTTCACTTCTCCACGGTAAATGCCTGGGTGTGCGGTCACCATGGTAACGTGTATAGTGATCTTCCCACTACCTCTCAAGTGAAGCTCAATTTATGAAATGAACTGCAAACTTGAGTATCCCAGTAATCACTGTTACTTTGCATGTCTACATTCTGTTACATTGTGAGCAGCGGTTTTCTTTTGTTATTATCATTTAGGCCTACTTAAAAGTGCACGTGAACATACTAATTAATGATTTTTTAAAAATGATATAGAGTTTCCTCCTCTAGGTGGCTGGGCACTCCCTAAAGGCCCCCACACGTGAATTTTCCCAATTTTGGCTGCGATTTGCTTCTCCCTGAGTTTGGGGAGGCATGACCCGACCAATGATCAGCAACACAAAAACAGAGCAAACAGAGCGTCAGGCGCAGACGGAGCGACGGACACAGAGGCGCAAGATATAAACTCAGGAAATAGCGAAATTAATGAGAAGACTTTACTCACCTCTCGTAAAGTTGTAATTTTAAACTGTAGCCACATCAACATTATCCATAGAATTTGACCTCCGCAAATGACGACATTCAGTCCACAAAACCGCGCTATTAATCCAGTTTGAGGCGTTCTTTAACAGTAAAAAGGCATGTGTGGGTTTACACCCACGCAGTGTGTGGATCGGTGTGAAGCTGCAGATTAGCGATATTGACTTTACTTTTTGTGCACTTTATCTCAAACCTTTTATGCTTTAAAAATCATGTATCTGAAATATTGCACCACATTTCACAAATAATAACACAGTTTTGTCTTGGAGCTAAAAGTGAAGTGGTCTGATCTTTTGAACACTCAAGAGTCTCAATGTGAGTGTCACAACTGTGTAGCCACTGATATGCAGCCGTATCCTGCAGACTTTGCAATCGGAGATTTAAAATATCATTAGATTCTCCTTGTGTCTGTGGTGTGCGCTTTTTGTTGCATGTTTAAAAGCGTTTAAGACTGAAAAATCCTGTATGTGTGGCGGCCTTTAGAGATATGGTGAGAGGCTCAGTTACGCTCAGAGTATAGCTGCTGCTCCTCCAGGTCGAAAGGAGCCAGGTGGCTCCAGCAGGAGGAGGGAAAATCCAGGACACACTGAAGGGACTTTGTCCCTCAGCTGGCCTAAAACTGTAGTGGAAGAAAATAGATGGATATTGATCATCTTTAAAATATTCGCATAATTTATTGGCTGATATTTTTAATGATTTTCCACAACATATTCCACATATTTCAGGAACCACAACATTGTGTCTAGTTGATCAAAGAAATCCCACATTAAAGGCTTTTCTATGGACAAAGAACTCTTCTCACCCCTTCATTATCATTTTATACTGTCCCTGGCTGAACTGTTAAGACTAAGAAAGAACAATCATAATTCAGCAATCCCAATCAGACAACATTACATTGGAGCGTGAAAGGATCTGAATATGTCCCATTAAAAGGATGGAATGACTTTGCCATTATCTGGTGCCCTGCTGTGCTATACTCTGTCACGTCCCCATTGGCTGCAAACTAAAAGGAAGAATGAAAGTTTTGAATAAAAAAAGAGAGAGACAAAAATCACCCACTTTTCACCCAACTTTAAGCATGTGGTGATAGTGTAAACTGTAACAATGGAACAAGGAAAAGGAACAGAAGTGAGTTGCACGTTGCCAGGTTTAAGGATAAGCTCTGGTCTCATATTCAGAGCACTACAGTCTAATTAACACACAGTGATATTGGCAAACAATTGGTAGTATTTAATCTCACCACAGTCTGGCAGGGAAGTACGTCGTGCATCTTCACTTTAAAATAGTTAATGACTTTTGTGCCACAAGGCAAAAACAATTGCTTGACAGCCAGATTGTGACTTTTAATTTAACAGAGCTGCTGGTAAACAGAGAAGGCTGCTGCTATATAGTGAAATGATGGTCTTGCGTGTGTGCTGCAGGGAAGAGTCAGAAATGAAAAGACAAACTAAAAAGAATCTTCTATTCATTTATTTAGGTTTTTAAAATTAAACCAGGATAGCAATGGCAAATAAGATTACTCTGTCTCTGAGGAAATCATTCATCAATTGCCTTCTAGCTGAGTGTGACTTGGAATAAAAGTGCTCATTTATATATATATATATATATATATATATATATATATATATATATATATATATATATATATATATATATATATATATATATACAGTCCCTGACAAAAGTCTTGTCGCTTATCCATTTTGTAGAAACAAAAGCTTATAACCTGACTTTAAATTAATCGATTGGTTTTAGAAATGTCTCATATGAAAGCTAAAACCCCCCCAAACTATGCTCAATATACTAAAATAAATTTGCTTCACTGAAGAAAGATTGATCATTTAATGAACACAGAAAGGTCAGATTTTGGCAAGACAAAAGTCTTGTCGCCTTGTCATATGATGCACCCAATCCTAGATTACAGCCTCACCTGTGATCAGTTACTGATCAATCAATTAGTGGGTGTGTATAAAAAGAACCCCAGCACACCAGACCTTCACATCAACTGCAACTTGACCTCTGACAACATGCCTAAGATCCACCCTGAGACCAAAGCGTTAATTATCAAGAGGCTGAAGACCAGATCCACTGCTGAGGTGGCTGACACCTTCAATGTGTCTCAGCGTCAAGTACAAAGAATAAGAAAAAGATCTGAAAAGACTGGAGATGTTTTTGACAAGCCCAGGTCCGGCAGACCCCGCAAGACAACTGCTCGGGAGGACCGTTTGTTGATTCGAAAATCCAAGGCCAGCCCCTTTTCCACTGCAGCAGAGCTCACCAGGCCTGGTCACCTCAAGTCCCTGTGTCAACCAGAACAGTTTGTAGAATCCTGTCTCGAAATGGCCTCCATGGTCGAATCAGTGCACAGAAACCAGCACTAAACAAAAGGCAATTAAAAAACCGTGTGGCATTTGCCAAGGCCCACAGCCTGCTAAAAGGATGGACACTGGAAAAGTGGCAGAAGGTAGATTTGTCAGATGAATCCTCGGTTGAATTACATCACAGCCGCCGCAAATATTGCAGGAGACCTACTGGAGCCCGCATGGATCCAAGATTCACCCAGAAAACAATTAAGTTTGGTGGCGGAAAAATCATGGTCTGGGGTTACATTCAGTATGGGGGTGTGCGAGACATTTGCAGGGTGGAAGGCAATATCAATAGCCTAAAATATCAAGAAGTATTAGCTACCTCTTACATTCCCAACCATAAAAGGGGTCAAATTTTGCAGCAGGATGGTGCTCCATCGCATACTTCTATCTCTACATCAAAGTTCCTCAAGGCGAAGAAGATCAAGGTGCTCCAGGACTGGCCAGCCCAGTCACCAGACATGAACATCATTGAGCATGTCTGGGGTAGAATGAAAGAGGAAGCATGGAAGGCAAAACCAAAGAATCTTGATGAACTCTGGGAGGCATGTAAGACTGCTTTCTTTGCTATTCCTGATGACTTCATCAACAAATTGTATGAATCATTGTCGAACCGCATGGATGCAGTCCTTCAAGCTCATGGAAGTCATACAAGATATTAAATATGGATCTCACAGCACCACTACTTAATTCACTGACGTTATGCAACATATTTTTGTATTTGAAGTAAATTATTTGTTCAATTTTCTGTAGGCGACAAGACTTTTGTCTTGCCAAAATCTGACCTTTCTGTGTTCATTAAATGATCAATCTTTCTTCAGTGAAGCAAATTTATTTTAGTATATTGAGCATAATTTGGGAGGGTTTTAGCTTTCATATGAGACATTTCTAAAACCAATCGATTAATTTAAAGTCAAGTTATAAGCTTTTGTTTCTACAAAATGGATAAGTGACAAGACTTTTGTCAGGGACTGTATATATATATATATATATATATATAATTTTTTTTTTATTATTATACATTATTGTTGTTGCTTAATGTAGGAGGGATACCAGTATTTACAGTTACTATTTGTGTTAATATGTCTAATACTTATTAAAGCAGATATGGTACAAACAGTAGTAGCACACTGTTGGGATAGTGGCAATTCATATTAATATAGTTGTATTATTACAACACTAGTTTTGAATTTGTGAAGGTATTGAAAAGTGTATTCCCTCATTCTTCTAGGAGTGTGTCAATATAGAGACGTTTCTTTAGCTCAATATGTTGTTGAGCACTATTTCCAAAGGTCCAATGGCTGTAAACATGTTTTTAGAATTTTAATAGCTACAGTATTGTATGAAAGCTGTACTGCCCTGAGCTGAAGTTGCCAGTTGAAGGACTTTGATGGATTCTTTCTCTTCACACCTGGATATTGCCTAAAAGTCGTGGCAGAATGCTTAATGACCTCATTTAACAGAGGGGCGGTGAAGGTGCTCTTAGCCTGCCACATTTTCATAATTGTTTTTTAATTACACCTCACACTGTATCACTCGGCAGTCAAACCGAGGCAGCTGGTCAGTTTCCGGATTGATGATAAATGCAGAAAGTTTGAACTTTTTAAAGAGCAAAACAGTGAGCAAATCCAGTGTTTTTGTTTGTTTGTTTGTTTGTTTGTTTTGATTGTGCTTGACCAAATATATAGTAGTATATAGATTGCTGTAAACCTTCAGCATAAGAACCCTATGCCTCAAAGGTGACAAGCCTGATGATCATGTCTGACCATAAGCCAAGTGCAGCTGATATCCTGCTGTCCCTCCAGGTGTCTTCGGAAGATGTTGACCTTCAAGATGGAGTCTGCATTTTTAGGGTTTGAGAATGAGAAATGGAGAAGTTTGGAAATTGATATGACGTTTTTACTTTATTTATAACAACATTTACACCATGTTTAAAAACCATGCCGCCAAGTACTGTTATATATGTATGTATATATAATATGCTGGTATTACTGAGGCATCCAGGCTTGGGACTAACACAAAGAAAAGAAGATGCTAACCTTGTATTTTAGAATAATTCTGGGCACTCTTTCTTTACCTTTAAACTGCATTGAATTGTATATTACATATTTATTTTTACTTATCTTACGGTTAAATGGGTGGTTTTCAGAATCTAGAATATGATAATGACATACTTTCAAATAGGGGTCAAGATACAGATTTCCCTGTCAATTATATTATATTTTACGATAAAATTTTTTAAAGGTAAATTCACAAAATCTGAACCTGATGATTTCTATTAGTGACTAGACCCATTAACTTCTTGTATTACAACAAAAAGCTGGATTTTAACAATATTCATTTTAGCTGCCCCCCTCTGTATTAAATATCGCAGTCAATAGAATGTTGTGATGTTATCTGAACCCCAGCCTTTTAAAAACACATCATGCACTTACTCCACGCTCACTTTACCCTGCATAAAATCAAACACGCTCTGAATTGGAAAACATCACTCTCATTTTCCTTCTCTTTTTGTCAGAAACACAATGTAGAACATATACAAGTGTTGTTAACGTCAGCTGCATAGAGCATATAGACTCTGTCCTCCCCATGTCCCTCCGCCCTGCTGTGCTTTCATTACATGTCAATCTAGACTGACTCCAGTGAAGTGGAAGCAGTCAATACAGCCTGCTCTGTTCGGGCCCGTCTACTCTCTGATCATAGACTGCATCAGGTGCACTGGTCCTATATAAGGGATGGGGCTCATCTTGTAAATAAAACGCACTGAGCCAGAGAGAGGAGGAACACTGATTGCCTAAACATACGCTCTTGCTTCAGAGTAATAGTGTTTCCTCTTTTAGTGCTCAATTTTCTTTTACTTTCTAAAGCAAATCAACAGGTTCCTATAGCGCTACTTAAACAGTGAGAAATACAGGACTACATCCATACCATACTCCATACAACTGTACAACAACTCACCCTTTTTTAATAGATAACCTTCTGTGATTTCAATCAACCACCGCCTGTATATAGCCCAGATATTTCTTTTTTTTTTTTTTACTTGCACATATACTATTGCGTAATTATGCCTTATTTCACACCAGTCTCTTGCTATTTTTGCCACTTATTTTGAATTTATATTTTGTCTCTTTGTCATTATATGACATCTTGTGATGTGTGAGTGTCTGTGTCCAAATCATTTCCCTTGTGGATCAATAAAGTTTGTCTAAGTCTAACTGTCTCCTTCTCTGTGTTGTTTAAGTCTTCCAATGAGCATTTACAATGAAACAAAAATAATCTACTGTAAATTATGGTTTATGCTGATCAGTAAAAAGTTATTACAGTTTCCATAGATTCTTGATTTGTACTGTGATTTGACTTGAATGGGTTTTATTGAAATTCTGAAATAGGGGTTGTCAGTTACAGCAGCAGTAAGAAGTACAAACTGTGGTGTGTGCCCATTAGAGTACTGTGTAGAACGTAATAACCAAATGATAGTTGGTACTGGTGGTAATGGTGCCTTAAGGTTATAGCTGTCAGTGATCATCTGTAAGAGCATTAGGAGCTGTGCCCGGAGCAGCCCCCTTCCCCCCGGCTCCCATAGGCCACAGTGTGCCTTTGTTCAGCCAATCAAGAGCTGAACGGGTATTAGTCTCAAAGCCAAATGGTGCCGTTCAACCCTGACCCCACTTCCACACTGAATGAATTGAGTGGAATTATTCTACCCCAGTTATAGGCTCCTTCACTGCATCATCGGGAAGACTTTTATTTTCTTTATCAAATGCTTAAAGGGCCCCTGCACTAATGTGTTGAGTCATCTCCATTCAAGCTACTTAAATCGAATATAGCAGTAGTCATCCACTCATTACGCTAACGAGCAAATACGTGCTACTATGGAAACACTACACAATAAATGTATCAACAGAGAAACAATGTGGATATGTTAAGGTTATTCCACAGTCCTGAGGTTTAGCTCTGCCTTTCAGACTGAACCTCATGGAGTCACTTGTCAAAACAGGTGTACTATCGGAGGAGTTTTGAGAACAGACCACTCGCTGAGATCTCTCACATGAACTTTCAATTATACAGTACATCTGTTTCCATATTAAACTTAAAATGAATACCTTAAAAAACATGCATTCTTAGTTACATGTCCACAGATCTGACATGTAACTAGGGTTTAGAGATCCACTCCCGTGAATGGACAGGCTACAGATGTGTCCAGGAATGATGCGCATCCATTTGCAGATAGAGTTCAAGTTTAGGTTGTTGTTATCTTTTTATATACACATTACAATTAGAATGTATTATTTTTTTATCTGTGCATTGATTCATACATATTCATCTCATCCATAAAAGAGAAAAGAGAAGCTTTGAAATAGACTCTCAAAATGCAGTGATATAAATGTCTTTGTTTTGAACATCAGTCGGCTCAGATGCTTTGTGTTCTGCCTTTCTCTTCAGAAGTTGATTGTGAATAGATTTTAGTTTAGTATGCACAATGGCCCTTTGTTACGCAGGTTTCTCTGCCGTTTCAAAGTGTGAACAATACCTACCAGCACAATCACATAAATTAAAATAGACTTACATGTTCGCACTTTATGTTCAAAGATGAATAATTCATTAATTCACTGGGGGACTGTGAACTGTACATTAAAAACAGGTTGTTCACACACATTTACAGGTAGAAGTCAGATGTAGGGGAAGAAAGTCCTTAGTATTCACTGGCATGCTTCTACACTTCTGTTATGTGATAGTTGCAGCAAAACAAAATACTCTCCTACCAGCTCTCAGTATTGGTTTTACACTGCAACCTTATCCATATACAAGGCTATACTAGCTTAGTAGACCGTTGGAAAAACAATTTCTACTAACATTGCATTAATATAACCTTTAATTGTGTTCTGTTTAAAATGTAATAATTACATTAGTTATTTCTGGCTATACTTAATAGCAAATATCAAACTGTCAATATAGATGTAAGTGTTTTAAATTTCCACAAAACCGGGTAGCGTGTAACAAATAATGTGATAAGTTTATCCTCCAGAATTCCTTACTTTCTAATGGCAAAAGGAGAAATTCAATTTGTCAACTGGACAAAAGTTTATCTGGTCGAATACGTTTCTCAGCTTGAAACATAGTTGACCAAATAAACTTTTGTCCAGTTGACAAATTGAATTTCTCCTTTTGCCATGGATTCTACCTGGACGACTGAGGGATTGTACACACTTACTCTCTAATCTGTTTTTAATTGTGGGGGTGTGGACTGGGATCTTTCTTTTGTGTGAATTAATGCTGCTAACACTATTAGGACTGAACCCAGGAACAGGATTTGGGGAAGTCTTTTTCTAGGTGATCTTGGTGCCTATACGCTATAACAAGATTAGATTATGTTCAACAATGCTTCAGATAATCCACAATACAACAGGGGCTATTGGCTGACATGAAGGATTCCACTATTAGGAGGAGACAAATAAGACATACAAAGACGTTGTTTTGGTGTGGTCAGCACTGATGATGGTCCACTAGGGGCCATGGCTTTGATGGAACATGTGTTGATCTAAAAGGGCTGGACTTTCATGTCTTGGTACATGTTGTTCTGAACCAGCCAGAACTTTGTAATTAAAAGAACAAAGAGTCATATAGAGAGAGCTTTGGCCAACTTTTTTATCACCTATGTTCCTTTGTATTCCTCCTTTGTCTCTGTCTGGACCTATACAAGGGGTCAGTGATGGCCACAAGACATCTTCTAGTTGGACACAATAATGTGAAATGTGCACATCTTGTGCATTCTTGAAGCGTAAAACTGCATGCTTGAGGAAAATGTTTTGTAAAAGACAAAATATTCAAGTCTAGGAATAGAAAATAGCAAAGGACTGACAGCTGATTTGGAAAATTCTTTTAAATGTTTTAAATATTTCTGGAAAAATTAAAACAAATCTGTCTCTATAAAGATTTTCTATGGCAAACAGCCATTGGAATGAACTGAAAGAGCTTTGGGTTAGCCTTGCTGACTGCATCTTTGGAAAAGTGAAAGTGGAGCGGCTTAAGAGACTTCTTATCTGTGATAAGAACTACCCCAGATTTAGTCACCTGAGAGCTTTAATCATCAAAATAAAAGTCTCTCTATATGTAAATACCATGGAGCAGTGTTGGTTTGGAAAACTGTCAAGCTATGTGTTAAGTAAAGTTGCATTCAGGCCATGCTCTGGACCGAGGGAAATCTAATCCTGTGGACAGGAGAGACTGATACAGAGTTTGCTCTCCTGTAGACAACAAAATTCCCCTCCAGGATGTGGATGGAGGCCAAGGAGAGAATCACTTCTCCAACCTCAGATTCGGCAGATCCCCAAAGCAGCGCCTCACTTCTAATTGGCTCTTGTGATTGGCTTGTTAGATAGTGGAGGTTGTATCCTGAAAAACTCCTCCTCTAGTGCAGGGGGAGCTCTGTCTTTGGACTGTGAGACACTAAACCTTAACAAGATGTCCAGTGCCACAGAGAGCTCTGATCCTCCAGAGGGCAATCAGCCACACTCACCTTGTGTGTGCTACCTCTTCTCTCCCCGAGGTGAGCACCGCAGAGCAGGGAATCAACAACTATGTCACCCGCACGCTCCGACTGGGAGACAAGTTCATCTGTCAGCCCACCTCCAGGACACTAATTAAACTGGAGACCCACAGAGTCACTTCTAGAATAATTACTGTAAATGTATAGTGTGTTTTACAACTGGAGAATCTACCTCATTCTGCTCTGTGGCAAGACCTGTCTAAAGTGCAGTCAGGGCTTTAGTTTGTCTGTGTGGGATTTAATTTGGCCCTCAGCTTGTATCCTAAAATCTGCTTTATATTGCCATTCATATCAGCAGGGATTTTTGTGTTCGTACATCTGTACATTTTTATAGTTTGTCTGAAATATGTTCATGTAAAATATTGTTTAGACTGCACTGTAGTATATTAACCAGAATTTTGAAAGTATTTACTATTAAATGTATTTAGTATTAAACTGTAACATATATAATTAGTTTACATGTTGTTCATTATAAGTCATAATACTGGTCTAAAATGGTGTAATAAAAGAAACTGCAGAAGTGATATGCCACAATGAAGAGGTGGGGCCTATCACTTTTTTTTTAACAATCAGAAGTAAGTACAAAGCTGTGGGCGGGAATAGGGGGTAGGTGAAAACAGCAGATTTCTGAGGACTCAATCCTCAAATGCAGAATAATATAGGATCGAAATACTCCAATAATTTGGAGTTAGCTAATGACGGGGAATCACAATTATAATAACATGAAACATTATAATAATATATATTATAATGTATAATAATAAAAGTCCTCATTAACTTAACCCTCAGCTTACGTACTTGGCAGCTGATAAAGTAGAATGCAAAAGAATTTAAATGCACTGGCTTGTCTCAGGGGGATATATTTCTACAAAATAAATTGAAAAAATATTACACACAAAATCACATAATTGTTCCAAACATATATAGGTTAGCATTCAACACATCAGCAAGACCGCGAGAATGCCATTATTAATATTGACATAGTGGCATCTTATCTAGGGCTAGGCCTCTGCATTGACTATGGAATTGACTTTCTAATGACATAAGATTGATTGGGAATGATGCAGATAACACCAAAACTTTATCATGTTATTAATTCATACAGACAGATAACAATTAACATTGGTAACTAGTTTGAAATGGCTGGGAGATTTTAGTTTATGTCATACTGTTTGAATGAAGACTTTGAACCAGAGTTTGCAGTCACTTAAGGCCACCACACACTACAGGATTTTTCGGTCTTAAATGATTTTTAAATGTGCAACAAGAAGCGCACACCACAGACACATATGAGACTTAAAATCTCCGATTGCAAAGACTGCAGCAGGATATGGTTGCGGACCACAGGCTATAAAGCGCACTGCTGTAAGCGCACCTCGTGTCTGCTGTTTCCTGTCTACAGTAAATGACTCGCTTTGAGACTCTTAAGTGTTCAAAAGATCAGAGCACTGCACTTCTAGTTTAGATACAAGTCAAAACTGTGTTATTATTTGTGAAATGTAGTGCAATACTTCAGATACATGATTTTTAAAGCATAAAAGATTGGCGATAAAGTACACAGGAAGTTGAGTCACTATTGTGAATCTGCTGCTTCACCTCAGTCCGTGCGCTGTGGATGTAAACAGACACACGTGAACTACTTTCACCTTTTTTCTTTTAAATAACGTCTCAAATTGGATTAACGGTGAGGTTTTGTGGACTGGGTGTCATTATTTGCGGAGAACAATTTATATGGAAAATGTGGATGAGATGCTGCACTTTAAATTTACCACTTTACGAGAGCTGAGTAATAAAGTCTTCTAATTTTTTTCGCTATATCCCGAGTTTGTACGTTGCCTCTGTGCCCGTCACTCCGTTTGCCCCTGACGCTCTGTTTTATTGGCTGTTATCGTAGCGTTGCTGACAGAGCTCAGAGTCACACTGACACCACACACATGAGCATGCGAAGACAAAAAGTCTTTGTGTGCGAACTCAGGGAGAAGCAAAACACAGCCAAAATCAGGCAAATTCTCCTGTAGTGTGCGGCGGCCTTTAATCAACTTTCCAACATATTGCCTTGTAAAGCCTCATGTTTTTACATTTTACTTGTAGGAAAAAAAAAAAATAAATAAAAATAAAAATCACTAGATCTGAGTATAATCCGTGGAGAATAAATTGTTCATTTAGTTTGATTTTTTACATACATTTTAACAATTCAACCAGGACTCGAAACACAGATTATGTTTATAATTATTAGGTAAAACTAATCCCATGTGAATAGGGCTAACTATTTGCATTTTTGCACTTATGTTCAATAGTATGAACAAACATTGATATATAAGGACATGGTCAGAGATAATGACTGCAAAGGTGGAGGTAAAATAAATAAAACTGAGAAGTGAATATTTTGTACACTACTGATAGGAAGTTTAAAGGTCCTATATTACACAGAATTCACTCATGTGAGCTTTAAGACATGTTAGATGTTGCTGTTACTTCATCAAACACTTACCTGGAGTTGTGTTTTGTTTCATTTACATATGTTTAAGTTACTTTTATTATTAGTATATTTATATCCCCACACCTCAGAATGCTCTGTGCCACCTTGTGAATCATGAATCTGTAGTTTTCAAGCTAACTTCTACCTTTAGTTCAGTACAGCTGAAATTACCAAATGGTTCTAGTGAAGGTGTTTGGACTTTAAAAACACAATGGGGCACTCCCTGTATTACCACATGAAATCACAAGGTAGAAGTGGTGTTGTCTGTTTGAGCCTAAATATGCAGGATCTGTGTGTTAAACGTGTTTAAATGAAATAAAACACCACTTCAAGTATGTTTTTGACAATGAAACAATGGAATAACATAGATTGGAAAATAGCGTAACATGGGCCCTTTAAACAAGGAGACTTGCCAAAAAGTTGAAGGTTCCGGGGTTTTTAATCAAAGGCTGGTGGTCATAATGTTATGTTCGATCACTTTAACACAAGTTTGCAAGTGTCTACAACCATAAAACTCTGCAATGTTTGCGTGTAATGTTTTGGAAAATTGTCCCTTGTTCATAGCAATTGCAATTTATGTTGTTTTTGTGTGGGAAAACACTTTCTGGGGTAATTGCCTCAAATAGCCAGTTGTTCCAGAAGAAGAAAAAATAAAAATGACAAGTGAGATATGACTATAGCCTGATCAATTATCAAGTCTGGCTGGTTTCACTGCTCCTTATTATATGCATTTGAAAAGAATGTTATAAAATACGACTGAACGGATGAGAATTTATTTTAATAATCACAGAAATAGCATGCACCAGACACATATAAATAAATGAATCCGGAGACAAATTAGTTTTTACTATTCCCTGGTTGGCCGCTCCAGCTGTGAGTTTTAGGAGGGGTGCTTGATCATTAGCACGTCCCCCGCATTGAGGCGCAGCTGGCTCTGGTCCCTGCTCTGTCATTGGCTTGCACGGCCATCTTGTGTTTTTGAAATTATAGGAACCCAAAAAGAATGCCGCTGGAACGGAGCTTGTTTGTTAACGACACAACACCCTCATGACTTGGTCCTGGCAGAGAGCCCAAACAGCACCGCTATAGAAATCTGGAAGTCGACCTGCTCTCATATTTAAACTTGCATATTTATTTAGTCATTTAGCTAGCAGTCATTAGGGCTGTGAGCCGCATTTATGGGATCAACTTTGAGTAATTATATTAAACTTTCTCGGTGGGGTTTAATGTGTTTACAAGTGTTGCTGTGGTTATGGAGATTCTGTGGCTTACTCACTGAATAGATCAGCCAGTGTTTGTTGTTAGTGGCCACATTCACACATTTATTAAACCTGTTTTACCTAGGGACATCTGTAAAATTGAAATTGCCCAACATACATTTGCACGGGATAAGCAATGTCAGTAAACTACCTGTTTTTAGGACTTTATCAGTCTGCCATTTCTGGAATAAACACACTGAAACAAGAATCTTTTAATTCATCATGTCGTCAACGTTGCTTTTATTTTAAGTTTTTAGCAGAATCCACCTGCACTGTAATGCCAAACACTGTGTTTCTTACCATATTAATGCAATCAGAGATCACAATGACATCTATCGATCCAAACTTAAATAAACTTTGCACCAAAAATACCCAGATTTCTCCATTCTGCTGGTCCTCAGTTGCCATGACAGTGGGGTTGTACTTCCAGGAAATGTCTTAACCTTTGTTTGTTGTCTGTTTTTTTACTTTTTAATTGTGGGGGAAAAAAAACAAAAAACAAAAAACAATAACTGGACAACTGGAGAATAAATAATGCTGATTTAGTTCATATTTGGATCTAAAATGGGCAGTAGAGACTGTTTTGCCCCAGTGGAGAAATATGTTTCTGTTTTGAGTTGATCTATTTTGTCTACTCAGAGCTACCTTAGCCGCCATATTGTTCCAGACTTTTTAACAGTTCAGTCACTTACCAGAATGTTTAAACCCTGTAAACTGTCATTTGGTCTGTAAGTATTGTAATGGTTTAAGATGTTAACTCACTCTGTAAACTCATATGAGGCACTTTAAGTTGTTTTTCACAGGCCACTTTACAGACATGAGTGTTCGTGGCACGGTGGGTGAGTGGCTAGAAGGTTCCGGGTTCGATCCTCGAGTCACCTGGGCCTTTCTGTGTGGAATTTTCATGTTCTCTCCGTGTGTGGGTTTCCTCCGGGCACTCCGGTTTCCCCCATCAAACCTAAAAAACATGCACCAGGGACTACAGGTGGAAATTAGCTCTAGTGCTACAACCTACACAATGCATCTCTCCTGTTAAGGTTAGTGTAGACTGTGCACTGTCCCGGTCTCATAAATAAACTAAATAAATAAATAAGTTGAGTTTGCACAATTACAGGAGGTAAAATTCAGAGACGTTTTATAGACATTTTTACCAATATGGACAATTCGCACAGGACTAGAAACACAGATAACACACACAATTATTATAATTTACCAGGGGACCCAAGTTAAAATGAATCCCATGCAAATAGAGCCTTTAGTATTCTAAAAAGAAAAATATATTCACCACATTGATCTTGGAGTTTATTGGTTTGTTTCTTTAACGTTTTGTTTTGTACTGTTGGCAGTGTAACGTATAAATGTTAACATTTTATCCACATCTGCTTTATCTAAACTGTACATTTGAGGCATTTCCCATTGTCTCACTCCCCCAAGACTAGAAGGCAAAAAGTACAACGGATGACGTGTCAGGAGAAGTGCACTTTCAAACCTTTATGGCCAATATCCACTCATAGATGTGAAATAACAGTTAGAGCCTGTCATAACCTCTCTGTATCTCCACACCTCGGTATAAAAGATGCGCCATCCTGCTGCCTGTTGGATGGCCTGGCCTTCTTCATATCAAATGGGTTCAATATTTCATTCATGGGATGGACGCTATACAAAAGTGAGGAGTGAAGGGTGGGAGAAGTGCTCTTCCAAATGCCTAAATAATCAATGATAGCTCTTAAGGTGGTCACACAGGCCCGAATAAACATTTAATAAAAAGTGCCATGATTTCAGCTTTATAAATTAGTCATTGGATCTTGTTCTGAAGCCATTTCCTGCTCACGAAGGCTTTTAGACGGATATAGACACAAATGGTAATGTCCTGTTAAGCAGCTAGATTTTAGAGAAAGAGAGTAAAGAGAATATAGTACAAATATTAATCCTAAGAATTTTTGCTCAAGTAGAAGTGACTTGACAGAGAGATGAGTATATTAGTTAGTGCATTGGGTAGCTATTTGGTGGTCTTTATTCATGGGTAATATTTTCCTGGTATATGTGCCATTTTGAGAACTTGCCCATTCAAAAGAAATAACATTTTATTTTGTTAAATGACATATCAAATTGCTTCTATTACAACTACAATGCTACTACAATGATACTTCTGCCAGTATTCTTAAGTATACTGAGACTTTTATATACAAATTACTTTTGCTTATACTGCAGCCCATATACCTACCAAGTAACAATGTAAAAATAAATTAAATAGCGCATGGGTGGACCATAAGCAAGTGTGTAGCAGTGGTGGCACATGGAGTTGTAAAGTGACAGCAACAATACATTGTATAGATATTTAAAACTAATCTCTTCAATGTTTCCTCAAATAGTTACCAATAGCAATATGGATTGTCACACGTATTGAAACATATATTCTTTTGTTGTCCATATTTTATATAGGCATGAAGACAAGGTGAAATCAGGTTGAAGACTAAACACATGGAATGATCCATATATTGCTTTGACTATGGGTATTCATGTTTATACAAGGTTTAGCGCTGGGGCTGTGGGTTGTCAGGAGCCTTTGAGGATGAATAAATATGATGAAGGGCCTTAATTATGTGATTGCTGGCTTGGAAACCATATGACTGAAAATAGACAAGAGCTCAGTGGGGAGGGCGCACTCCCACACCCTTCACACAGGGAGAGTGACAGGTATGTTCTGCACTGCCTTTCAATGGAGCTACTGCACATTTTTCATCTGCTTGCACCTGTGAAGAAATCTCTCATCTGTTGCATGCCAAACAATGATATTTCTGCACACTTAAATGAGCTAAACAAGGACAAATTCAATGGCTCTGGTGAATAAAGTGGACAGAATATGAGTGTCTAGTTAAGATTTCTGTAGCCACATTGTTTCACTGTTTCTTTGTTTTCATTGTCTGTGGGAGATTAGATTTTCAGTCGTGGGTAGAGTCAACAAAATATCCTTGCAGCAATTCATTATTACCACAGGGAAGTAAAAGACAATATATTGCTCTAAGAAAGTGGCTCTGCAGAAGTCTTTCCTTTTGAGGAGATGAATGTCAATAGAGTTAATTGGGTTAATTATGTAAACTATGTGGTCTGTCACTATAAAAGACACATGTCATTAAACTGATAGGGGTCTAGCTTTTGATCTGTGGTCACTTGTAAGCAATTACATTCAATTCATTTGACTGTACATTTAATATATTTACATACAAAATATTATTTTTTCATTACAAAATATGAATTCTTTATTGTTTCACACAGTTATATAGTGTACATGTGACACAGCAAAGGTAAACAATGCTTCTCCTGTTAATATTCCAAAAGTGCATAGGAGAGACTGAAGTCAGAGGATAAAGCACCCCTTTGACCATCTGCAGCGCTCCAAGTGTAAACAAAGAGAACAGCATTTACGTGCTCACAGCTCGTCATGCTTTGTGTTCAGATGTTATTATTTCATTTATCAGGTCAACGTACATTAAACTTGAGAACAAGGTTGTTTGTCCCAGACAACTAGCTAATTTCCATCTACACAGTGTTTGTGTGTGGTTTCTCCATGCTCTCACTGCCTGCCAATAAAGCTGGATGTACACTGCGATTTTTGGGCCAATGTTGACATAAATTTTGGAATTTCGGCTCTTCCATCTGTCTCTGTATCATGCAGTGTACGGGGGCTTACAAGGTGGACTTACCTGCTCACGATAAGCACAGGAATCACAGATATGTTGTTTGTTGTGTGTCTCCTCATGTTCCTCATACAGTGTGAGCAGGTCAGCATATCCGGCCATCGCTCTGTACCATGCACACATCCCCGTTGTGAGTTTGGGAATCATTTGGAACGTTTTAAATCACACAAAATTGCACAGTGTAAACCCATCTTAAAACATGCACCATGCAGAACAGCCTAACCCTCCAGCTAGGTGTTCCTGACGCATTGCAACCTTGTTTAACATGATGTATTTTTGGTCACCTGCAAAGGTAATACAAAATGATGGTTTTGTAACAATAGGATTTACATGCATAGGTGTGTAGTGTCTGTGTTATTACTTTCCAGTAATATATTTCCTGAACAGATAGGATTCCTCACAACAGTGTTAGCAACTAATGAGATAATGGCTGGGAGATACTCACGGGCCTATTATCATGCAGAAACAAATATGCCATTTCTAAAGTATGTTCGCACGGAGTTGACTTAACACTAAGCTCCCCATTGATTCCCTTTTCCCCTGTAGCTCTTTCACACTCTAATCAGACTAACAAAACATGGGGACAGGTGCTCCTTGAAGATACTGGCAGCCCCATTAAGTATTTAGCAACAATTGAGCACCACAGAGGATGTATTCCCATTCTAGGGTAACCTACTTATCACCACAGTATAAATGCAAATGCTGGAGATTGTTACAGTGTGCAGCCATGTTTTAAACATCAGATGAAAATAACAAGTCTGTTCCCTGCACATATGCCACTGTTAGGGGTGGGCTCAGAAAATAAAATAACAAGAAATTATTGAAAATTACTACATTTTTAACAGGCTATGCGCCAACTGTCTGACGTGTTTCATGTGATATGGGTAAGTCAGTTAGCGTGTCTGTCTTATAAAGCCAAAGCTATGCAAACAGTGGGAATATGTATTTGCCATATTTCAACATGTTTATTTTATGAAGACGTGGTCTCAAATCCTTCCATCTTGAAGAACTAAATACATGAAAGAAACCCAGAGTTGATGCGACTTGCTGTTGATGCTATGTTGAAACACTATTGTAAAAGTTTGAGATATGAAACACTGATAAATAAGAGAACATTAATGAAACAGAATTTTAGTTTTGTGGTGTCTCTACAAGTCTTATTGGCACTGCATGCATAATAGTGCTGCTGTATCTTTGAGGAACACATGAGTTTGGTGTCTTATACCTCGTTGCCAGGTGAGACTGAAGCAAACTCTGGTGCAACTGGTGATGCTGGAGCAGTGTGCACCTCTCAAGACTCTGGAATGACCTGTAACACATAGACCAAGCAAAATATCAATGTACGACTAGACTACAGGAAACTACAAAGCTTGAATAGCATTAAAACGCTACACAAGCCCCAGTAAAGCATGTGAGGGAAATAGACCATAAATGTGTGTGTGGACAAAGTTTAGAGAAAATTGATTGGAATGTTGTAATGATCTAGGAGGTGGACCCAAACGTAACAAGGTTTATTTAAACAAGACAAGATAGTGGCAGAGGCCATGAGTTTGGAGTGGAGCAGGCAGGTGCTATTACATTAAGATATCACTCAAAGTGGAATGTATATTCTCTCCTTTATATTCAGCAGTTACAGTTACTGCTGAAAATGTCAGATTTCAAAAGTGTCTTCCTAATTCCATCCTTCCTGGTGAGTGATGGTGCTGTGCCCTCGGTCTGTTCAGTTTGTTTGACAACTCAAATGTGAACTCAAACCAGACTGATGATGCTGTGAGTGCATGTTTTTTTTTTTGTCTGAGAACCAATAAGAGCAAATATGTTCTTAAGATAGAGAATATTTAGCACCTAGCCTAGCCCCTCTCAGTGTCACATTTTACTATTCTGTCCCCGCCAAGCCTTGGCAGCAGTATTATTTCCCAGTTGCGAGGGTTCCTCCCACTCAACCATTTTGTCATAGTCCTGCTCATTAATTGAACGGCTTTGCTTGAATTAAAGATGTAGCTATAGTTGTCAGCTGCATGCTCTAATACTGAATGAGAAGAGGAACATTTGGATACTGCCGACATCCTCTTTGATTGACCTATCATTGCTAAACTCACAAAGTTGTGGACCATATTTTTGAAGTATTGCAGTATGAAGCCATGCATAAGCACAGGCCAAACTCTATGTGCTCCATAGTCTGCTATATATGTTCCTTCAGTTCTGGCACACTGCACTGTCACAACATGTCAGGTAGTGTCAAATTCACTTTCTATAGGAAAGATGCTGACGAATAAGATTCACCATATTCCTGCCTCATCATTTCTATCATTTAAAGTATTTTAAGTCCTTGGAGACAGTACCTTTCTTTTATGACCTCATGTGGATTTGGCAAGTTAAAAATATCTTCTCTGATCATCATAACATTACTGACAGGTGCATAATGCTCATTAAAACATTTCATTGCCTTGGAACATGTTGGGGTTCTATACCAGACAAGTGAACTTTTATATCAAGTTGGAAATGCAGACGATGCAAAAAAACAGGAATCACAAGGGCCAAATACGAATCTATTTACAGTGACAGCCTGTATCCAGTATCTATCAAAAGTTCTGTAGCTGACCATAGTCTCGCGATACCTATAGTGCTGTGCTAGAGTTAACTCCACCCACAGTCAAAATTTGAAAAATCAACAACAACAACAAAGTGGGCAGTATTCAGCAGGTTGGGGATCGGGGGTGGGGTGATGGTGATGCTGCAGGGAGATGCCTAAGGTAAGAATAAAAAGTACACCCAATCAAATTTGTACAAAAATGGGGATTTATAAAAATGTACCTTGTCATGTTATAGGTAATGCACAGGTGTCAACAGTTTGGGGTGGTGAGCTGCATCATTGAGCACCCAGGGTTCAAGCCAGTGGCTCTGAATCCCTATGTCCTGCAGGCAGTGTATTCCACCTATGTGCAGCAGCTTTTTGGGGAGATGCAGGAGGCAATGTTAAACAGGTTAGTTTCATAAAGATGAATATTCTTCCTTCTTTTTTTTTTTTTACCATCTAAACAACATATGTGCCTCCTCTTTCAGCTGGCATACAGGAACTTCATCAGATGGTGCAGGGATAAGGCAGGAGTTCCCTGAAGATGGAGCCTACAGAGGGTTCCTTCCTCCCCTGATCTTTTAATTTCTTTTGTTTTTTCAGTTTATTTTTATATATATAGTTCTGTTTTATGTAATAAACCATTTATAATACATACTACAAAGTGCAACTGTTTATTTTATGCAAACAAAATGGACATATATGGACATGCAAATGTCTAGATATTGGGAGTACAAGAACATGTTGCCCTAGCAATAAAGTAAGTCTTATAATAATAATACATAACACTAGTATATTGCTTTTTCAAGATACCTAAAGACTTTATAAAGCCAAACAAAAGAACAAAGAGATGGGTTGTCAGGTCTTTTTTGAACATGTGTGGATGTGCTTGTGTTTCACAGCAGCAGAGGAGGCCCTGTCCTCCCAGGTCTTGGTTGTCAGTCTACAAATATTAGTTAATACAGCTGAGTATAATGAATGGTTCTAAAATCCTGGTAACTAATATACATAAACATGTTCAGCATATATGAATTTACCCTTTGTAGAATTCTTGGAAATATAAAAAGAACATATAGAACTATAGATTCTATAGTAGAATCTGAAAACCACCAATAGTGTACCTAAAACATGACAAAAACTGTCCAGGTACAGCACAGGTGAAATTCAAGAGACGATGATGATACCATATATCATATATAATATGTTGTTATACTGGTGTGACATCATGCTTATAGAATGTCCAAGTAACGTCTCCTGTGCCAATAGAAAGATGTGACAATTATCTAGGTACGTACAAAGCAAAAATAGAAACTTATTTGAATGCCATTATGATGTATCTACAGATTTATTTCTGGGAGGACACCACATTGTGTTCATGGTCTTTCTCCTTCCATTTGTTTTATTTTTAAGACATCATTGACCTAAAGTCCCCTTACTCTATTGTATGGAATACATAAATATACACATTAAAATACAATAGAAAAAATAAGTACACATGGCTTAAAAATGTACAGCACCTCCCCTGTGGGCCATAAGTCAAAAGTACAGAGTGATGTCCTTGTGCTGTAAGACTTTTGAACCCATGTGTGTCAGTCTGACACAATGGCTTGGACCTTCAGATCCTGTTCTTGGACAGTAATGCACAGGTGGAGGAATTTGAGAAGTCTTTAAAAAAACAACAAATAAAGTTATGTGTGATGAGTATTTTCCCCAATAATATAGTTATGGTAGAACTTACTTTGTGTAATAACAAGATTTGAACTGAGGATAGACTTTCAAAACTGCTGTACAGTGTTGTAATCCATGGTTGTACACTGTCCATGGCTGATGTGAATCTGTTTCTGTAAACCTCTTGGTATGTAAGTCTGAAAAAGAAAAAAAAAAAAAACAAACATTGCAGTTACCTCTTATAAAAACTGTAAAACTACATGTCTATTGTCACCAGGCTTGAAACACATACTGTATTGATTCATATCAGAAATAAGATTTGTCCCACCCACCTATATGAACTACAGCAAATGCTAAAAAAGGAAAAAGAATAATTCTGTCCCCTAATCAATTTCTTTCTTTTCTTTTCAATAGTGTGTTGTCTTTCAAAATTAGGTTAGATGGCAGAGGATACCTTTGGAAACATGAGTGCTCATACCATCCTGGCACCCACATCAGATGTGCTCTCCAAATTGGAAAACGTAAAGGGTTCCCCTATCCACTAGATTTTCAAACATTATAGAGCAGTGTTGGTGGTTGTACATGGTCCCTGGCTCATGTGAGTGTCTTTTCTATAAACCTCTTTCTCATGGTCAGTGACCAGGTTCACATTCTAGAGAAAAAAATGCAAAGCACTTTGATTCTACTATTGTTACATGCAAAATGTGCAATAGAGGCTTTGCACCGTCATGTGACCCCCATAGCAATGGTAACTACGCCGCCATGACACCGGGCATGCGACATCAAACATGGCTGCTAAACAGAACGAGCGTGTTCGATCTCCCCCAAAATATCTGGAATCTCTAGCCTCAGATGAGCGAAAAAACTACTTGGAAAAGCTAAAATCAGTCTCTAATATCGATCCTTACAATGTGAGCACCAGTTTCTACTCGAATTCGAAGTAGAATTTCCGGATATATCAAACTACTTGAACTTTGCGTCCAGTAGCTACACCAAAGAGTAGATCAAGGCATATAAAACCTTAGAGGTGTACCAGTATTTTGTTGCTGGGTGGGTCAGATGTGTTTATGTAGGAAAAGCTAGCAGTAACGTCAAGGTTTTGATCAGAAAGTTAAGTGTTTTCCAACTCGCATAGAACCATGTCACTTGCCATAGCACCGACATTTTCTTTATTGCTTTGCTTATCAACAACGATGTCTTCTAGAATTAATTGTTTTTTTGCGAGCGGATCTTTCTAACGTTCGCGAGTATCTTTTCATGGCCGATTCTTTCGAAGTTTGGCTCACAGAGCTCTTCGACTCGTGCCCCATATTGATCGTAGGAGCCCAATCTGGGTTCGTTGGATTGTAAACTGGTGAGTTTTCCTGGATAAATGAATGAAATTTTAGTTCAGTACGTGTGCTTCTTTTATTAAATAAGCTATGAAACAATCTGAATAGCAAATACCTCGATGAAAGTGACGTGAGCAAATTTCAGGTGTCATGATGGTATCATTTGAAATCTCTTCACGGTTTATGTTTGCAAGCCATAATTCCCGTCTTCTTTTCAATAATTCCCTTGTTTGAGCTCCCTGATGAGTAATTTCCAGAGGAACAGTGAAGAAACGAATCATTTTATCTCTTTCAGAACGGCTAGACCAGCCAAATATGCAACAAAACCTGTCCATGTTTCTCTGATGCTACTGAACTGAAGTCAGTCGCATGCCCGGTGTCATGGCGGCGTAGTTACCGTTGCTATAGGGGTCACATGCAAAGCCTCTATTCTACAGCATGAAGCATCATTGGTTATTTGAAGATAAATTATTATTACTACCTTAACTCCTCTTGAAGAAGCTTGACCTGTGCCTGTTCACAGCCTCTTTTTTGTCTGGTCTAACAAACTGGGTACAGGTTTTCAGGCACAGCTAGGTTTCTGTTCCTGCTGCTGTAAAGTAAGATCAAGAGTCTCCTGTGAGACCTTGCTGATAGGGAACTGACACAGTTACTGCAGTGGATACTTTTCAGGAGCTAGGCCCATCACTGCAGGTGCATCTCTTGGAAGCTCACAAGAAGTTGAAAAGATGTGCATAGATGTCAGCATTCTTGTTGTCCATTACTCCTCATCTCAGCTGTAGCCTTCATCTTTCAGGGACAGCTGGAAAGCCCTCCCAAATGGACACTGGCTTGAAACAATGTTGTTCACAACTTGTCAGAAACTGTCAATGTGGTGGCCGACAGTGGAAAGTACCTGGAAAATCCAATTCAGTATAAGAATTCATTTAGTTTGCACGGCTGTTGATCTCATGTTAATATTGTATGCTTTGATTGGTCTTGTCATTTTTTCCACTTCCCTTTCTTTTGGAGAGTTTAAACACCGGCAGCGCCAGCAGGACGTACACACAAGGCATGGGCTCTGTGTTTCTCAATGGGGTTCTGGCTATGAAATTTATACCTCTAGAGGCGCTGCGAGCGTAGAGACCGGAAGTGTACAGATGTGCCATTGATTTTGTACAGACAATTTCAGTCACGCTTCATTAAATTCAACATATACTAATAATTTCTAATAATATGTCTAATAATATGTCTAATAATAATTCTTTCAAGGTATGATGTAATACGGCTCATTGGCATTTTCGGGATCTTGGAAGTCGTAAAATCTGGTAGTGTCATCCAATATTCTCTTGCAATTTCATCATCGGCCTCTGTAATACCCATTTGGTCCAGTGCTTCGAGTCTGCAAAGTGTGTACCCGTGTACTAGAAGCAAACAAATATACAGTATTAAATATACACAAAGATAAGCATGCCTTTCAATAAGTTGGCATTTTCAGCCGGACACCAACTTTCCCCTTCTCTTCAACTCCTCCTTTAATAAAACTAATGTCCACGACCCATATTTTGAAGCCATTTTCCCGTGAAGTATTTGTCATTGAAGTAAATGGCAATGGAGGGACACGAAGTTCACTTCCGGTCGCTATGCTCGCAGTGCCCCTAGTGGATGTTTTGCCGACAGTACCCCATAGGAAGGCCAATCAAACTTGACTGGGTGCGCTTACCTACTTGTATCAGGTCTACAGTGAAACTAATCTGCTGAACAGGCTTGTATTTACCGTCTGTACAGGCTGACCATGGCCACGGAGTATCGCAGTTACTAACATAATTACTTTGGAGAACAGGTAACGGGTAATTATAATTAGCTACGATTTTGAAGGTTCTTGCCCAACACAGAGTAGACAGAGCCCACAAATACTAAAACTGTACACTCTAACATTTCATGCCAATAAAGTATTGTGTAAGTTGCAGAATCAGCAGAACAATGTACAAATTTAATAGCTACAAAAGTAGAGAAAGTAGAAAAAGTAGCCTGATGCTAGCAATGCCACCCCTCCGCTTGCTTGCCCCTAGCCCTCACTGTGAGTATAGGCAGGGCTAAGAGGGGCCCCTCACGGACCCCCCCACAGACCGTGAGCTGACCATGAGGGGCTGCGTTTGTCACTCAGGACACAGGACAGTTACAGGAGCAGAGGACAGTTACAGGACACAGGACAGTTACAGGAGCAGAGGACACACTCAGGACACAGGACAGTTACAGGAGCAGAGGACACTGCAGTGTGTCCAGGAGGACTGTGAGAGCTGATCTGGAGGTAAGACTTTTCAGAGATTTTCTATGCTTCTCTGGCCTAGAATTTAGTTCATTGTTAAAACATGTTTGTGGTATTTTATTTGAAATTCGAGTTGATGTAAGGACTGTTTCCATGAAACAAATTGTTTTTGACTGTCCATCTGCTTCCAGAGTCGTCTATAAACAAACAGTGATATCCAGAGCGGTGCTGCAGCTGTGGGTAAGTTCATGAATGTTAGAGTTGATGTTAGGTAGTCGTTTTTTTTGCACCATTCTGAAAGTGAGGTTAACTGTTAAAATAAAAAGACAAAACAAAATTAAAATCTGTATCTTTCAGAAAAAAGCAAGATGCTTGAGCGCCAACAAAACACAGACCACAGATGAACAAAGTTAGTGAACCAACTAAAATAACTTTAACAGAATTATATTTTTTCAACATATACTTCCTAGTGAACATTTATCATGTGTTTCTACAGGGTGATGTGGCAGTAGGAGGACTTTATACCAGATGCCCTACCTGTTACTGCACTTTGAGGATGAAAAGCAGCACATGGTGAGTTTTGTTTCTACATGTACAATTCTAATGTTCACTGTGATTCTGTTCTGGTCCATTATTGTATTAGATTTAAGTATATTTAAACATGTACAACACAGAGTAGATCATCATAATGTGTTCATCATGTGTTATTCCTGTGTCCACAGGCAGAGACCAGAGTGTCTTCACTAGAATAAGTCCTCACACTGTCCATCTCCAGACTGTGTGTCTCTGTACCTGTGCTCTGTGTGTGTTTGATCCTGTTTAAGACAATACAGAACTGTGGAAAACTAAAGACTGTTTTTGTATTATTTTACTTTAAAACACTTTAACACAGAATTAAATTATACATAAAAAAGGCAAATTTTCAAGATAAGGTAACATAAGATAAATATACGTGTTCAGCATTATATGATCACATTTCATCAACATGAAAAAGTAATGTTCATGTTGTGAGAAAAATGTGTAGAGGGGATCGAAATAAGTTTCAAAGCCTAAACATAATTTTATTGCATGCAACCGCTTCTCCATTTTTATTTTTTATTTTTATTTTTTTGCAAATCCAGTGACCTTTTCTTTCAGTGTAGTGTTAGTGATTATGATGTGCATGTGTGGTAATACGTGGACTCCTTTTACTTTTTAATAAAACTGAATGTCCTTCATTAGTGAGTGAATGCTGAATGAGCATTACTTACTACTTGACACTATTAATGAAATCCCCTTAACTACCATCTAGCTTAATCCCAACTGAAGCCGCTCCCCTGTCAGATTTTATATGCTGACATTAGAGGAACCTGAGTGAATTAATAAAAGTGAAATATGCTAATACCAGAGCTATATAAATGACTAATTAAAATTGGCAAAGGAAATTAATATTTGGTGTCAGGGGCTGATGGATGAGTATCTGAGGTACTAATAATGTATCTCAGATGGTGTGTGCCGCGCTTAGAAGAACAACCGTTAAGGGCTGCCTGTGATTATCTCTTCTTTAAAGGCACAGTATCCACTTTTAGTCTTCATAAACAAGTTTTGCCTTCTGTAGTTATAGGCCCAAATGCATGACCATCTCACAGTGCACAGTAAGCTAGTTAGTGAAATAAAACAGCTATCCAAAGCTTTCCTCTCTCCATTACTGGCAACAATAAGGACTCAACAATTTAACATAAAACATTGTGAGCTCATCCCTACATAAGTGCGTTTTGAGGTTTTGATGATTCTCTAATTTTGACTTAATTTGATGGGATAATACCTGCTGTAAATATAAATTATAGGGTTACACAAATCAAGAAACAGTTTGTGAAGAAAAGTTGAAAAATATGTTGAAATTTACTGGAAGTGGAGAGTTCTTTATTTTCAAGAAAATAAATGTGTTTTCTTCTATTTTTATTAGTTAAATATTATGTTTCAAGAACTCGATCGGGAATCTAGCATGCAAGGGGTGTGTATGGGATATGTAAGTGCCCATAGGATTCCTGCACAAAATAGCCTCTTATTTCTAACACTTAGACTGCACGCAAGGGGCACGCAAGGGGCACACAAGGGGCACGCAGGCGACCCGCATTTATCACTTGAAGAGCACGTATGTGTCCCTTGTACAGTCCGCTGGATTTGGTGTGCCCAAAAATGGAAAAATCCGTACGACACACCCGTGGGTCACCTACGTCACCCGTACTGAACCCTTCATGTTGTACAAGTGTTTGCTACGATCTAGCGCTCGTAGCACGCCTGTAGAAAAAAAGGTGCATGCACATTTTCGTCGTAATGGATCACCAAGCGGTCTATGGGCTTGCTATTTCGTGTGGGCCACTTGCGTGCCCTGTACGGGTTGTGAGCCATTTTTCGCCCATAGACCGCCCGTAGCTAGTCGTACGGGCAGTTGTGACTAAGCTTTTAATTATCATCAAAATGACGGCAAAAAAAGTTTGTATTATGTTTGTGTCCATGGTGTAACGACAAACTGAGATGACAAAAAACGGTAGCCTGCTGAAGTGTGTGTTTTCTTCGAGTAGACCTAAATACGTTTGTGCGCTCCTTGTCCAATCAGAATCCTTCCTGACCCACAGACGTTGAGCGGAATTAAATAAAGGCAATTTAACGTGTTTTCCATGTAAACCTCAATTCGGAATTATTATTTCCATGTAAACTCAAAAGAGAATATTTTAATTCGGAACAACTAATTTGGAATTAAAAAACATGTAAACATGGCCATGGTTGCTAAATATTATTGGATCACGCTAGGGAATTCCTTAACAGTTTTAAGGGATTCCCTAGCGTGAAGTCATAATATTTCCAACCAGAAAGTAAAATTTTAAACCTAAAAAATGCCCAAAGTGGGAAAAGAATTATATATATATATTTTTTTGCAAAATCTTAAATATAATGATCTTAAAAGTGTAACTTTTTGGTGGAGGGTCTGTCAAATGCTTTTCTCCATGGAGATGCTATTTCTTGTCTGGAATGTTTCACAGCATGGCATTAAACCTTTCTATCTTCATGAAGACCAAACCAGACCAAGTTATAAGTCAGATTTGTGGAGAGGCGACCCCGCTTACAGTCAGAATGTATGTTTTTGTAGATATTTCTAAGCAGTAAAAACACCTGTAACTGAATAAATGTAAAGTAGAGCTATTTAATGCATACTGTGGAACATTCCAGGCAGAGCAATGACATATCCATAGAAACAAGCAGGTGATGGACCCCAACCAAAAAGTTACCTTTAAGTGAGTCCAACCTGTCATAGGCAATTTAAAGTCGAAATCGAAAACATGAATGAATCATGATATGATCAAAACCATGGTCTGGTTTTAAGTAAGTTTTATCCATTTATTTTTTTCATTGTCATATCATCCACCCTTAGCTACAAGCACACAACTTTTTGTTATCACCTAAACAAACAATTGAGACCCACACACAAACCAATGAGACCCATGCACAGTCCAGCTCTAATAAACACCTCTTGTTTTGTTGTAGATGTGTGTTAGATTTGCGGCCCACGCTGCAGCCAGGTAAATTGATTGACGCGGATGTGCTGACGGTGCACAGACAGTAATCCTTGGGTGTTAACAGACTAATCTTTCCATCTAAAAACTTACAGGGTGGCACCATTGTTTCCTGGAGTTACAATAGAACAGCTGAAGGCAAGAACCGACCAAGCTCCTTGTAAACACCAGGCTTCTCTGTGCACTGTGCTGCTGGTTCATGGGGCGGCTGTTTAACTCATCTGAACAGCTGCAGGGTTTCTGCTCGCAGAGCCCCACTTTTTATTGAGTTAACATCCACTTTTTGACACCATTTATTCTATATAAAAATACCATCTATGATCTGTATAACAATGCAATTATGATTGCATTGTTATACATTGTTATGACAAATCTGTACTAAATGGAAATTACAAACACATTTCCAAGATGTCCATCAATTTTTTTTTACTTATGCTACAATGCAAAAAAAATAAATATTAATGTAAGTTTATTGTCTGTGTAATCCAAAATATAATTCTGTCAACTAGCGTGACTTCAGGCAGTGACTTACCGGTTTTTCTTTTGAAATATGAACTTATTGTTAGTCATGCAGTATGTTAAAGCTGCACTGTGTAACTTTTCGGGTGGAGGGTGCGCTACCTGGTTGTTGAAAATGTTATTGCCATGTCTGGAATCATCCACTGTATGACATTAAACTTATCTCAATGGAGCAAATGTCACCATCAGGTCAAATTACAGGTCAGATCTGTTGAGAGGCGACTACATCTTTGTGGATTCTTCACCTTTTATTTGTAAGATCTTGTTTATTTCAACTACGATAAAACAGTGACAGTGACACAACAGGTTTAGGTTGAGTTGACAATCTATATAGCAACAACTGAAGAGCACTCCCACCCCCTCTGCATGTACCTATAACAACTATACACCAAGACAGCAGAAGATGAATTACAACAAAGTGGGCCAGCTATTCTTACAACATGCCATTTGCCATGAAGGAAGACACATCAACACAGACGCCGCAAGAGATTCTTAGCTCATAGGAATACAGCAAATCAGTAATATGTCACTTGTTTTCACTCTAATCTTAGTGCTAGTTTCATCTTGACAGTTCCTGAAAATACATGCAGCTTTAGGTTTTGTATTGGATCGGTTTAAATAACAAATTGGCCGTTTATTTTTTCAGTGGGTGAAGAGACATTTTTACATGGGTTGTTTTCGAATGTATTCCTGGAACCAAAAGCTCAGACAGCAGCTTCTCCTTGGTCAGAACTTCTTGTAAAGGCTGTCTCAAATTGTTCTGATTGGCTGTCTAAAAAAGATGCACCTTCTTTCAATCCACCATAAGTGCCGCATTTTATATGCAACCATCCACAGAGACTATGGAAAACTGAACTTTACGAGTTTGGCACAGGCATATGAGCCTTATGTGATTGTTTCTTGTCCTAGTAAATAAAAAAATTAAAATATGTATCTTTTGGAACCAAAATTGAGCCATTTCCTCTGTACATTCCCATAAGAAATGAAATATAATAGAAAAATCCTCAGACAAGAAAAGAATATATAGCAGAAATAAACTTTTACCATGCATTATTTAGTCCAGGTTCACCTTGGCAGCTCGCTCAGTGAGATTAAAAGAATAATTTCAAAGCTGTAAATAATCTGTGCAGGCACATATCACATCCTCTGAAGGGCAGTGAATTATTTATTGTAATCTGGCAATGCAAGGTTGTTTATCACATATTAATGTGATACATCAGGGGAGTCATTCTCCTCTGGCGCACCACAAGCGCTTGGTGTCGCTCTGTGTGAGAGGATTCATGGGGCTGTAATCTGAACAGAGCTAATCTACACCTGCAGCACACTGTCAGACACTAGCATTGATTATTTACACTGCCTTGTAAGGATACGTGGTGCTAAATCACTGCTGTCCCCCATACAGACTTGGTTCACACGAAACATTTTGTACTGTATAGTTGTTATGAACAGTGACAAACAATAGTTTCACTTAAGAGACACACCAGACAAGTTGTGCCACCAGTTAGGAACATTCTCTCCCATTCATTTTCAAGGGTAAAGCTGAACATATTTAAATTAGAAATATTATTCATGATCGCTGTTCTTTTGCATTGTCTTGTCATGTCTAATTATAAAGCCACCATTATTTCCCAATACTGTGATCTGGTACAGCTTACTGACAATAGAGGGAATTACCATGGGGGAAAAACTAGCCAATGACTGACATGCCCAGATAAATAAATGTAGGTATACAGTTGATTTATGTATTTAAAAACTGCAAAGAGCTACCTGTAACACAACAATCCTGGAAAAATTCAAACTGCATATTTTCTACGGTTGAGGCAAATGACTTTTACAGATGATTACTGAAACAACAATGTTATTATAACAGGGTTAAAAGCTCAAAAAAGTCAAATTTGCATAATGTGTCATTTAATGAAGACATGATAGTTGTTAATATACCTGTTGATTTAAATGTCTATCTCTGATGAAAACTGTAATCTGCATGCACATTAGTACATGATAGTTATGTACAGTATGCTAATGGAAATTTGAATTGTCTTCATGGTTGCATTCTTTTCAACACAGGCGAATTGTTCAAAAACTATAAAAGTGTCTGTATGAGACACCAAATAGCATCATAAAAGCTATTTCAATTTGGCAAGAAATTACAAAGTTATCCACAGCTCCTTATGTTGCTATAAAGACTTGCAGAGATGTATTTTCTGTCTCCATATGCTGAGCCTGCAACATGTTGTTTACCATTACGCTGCTTTGACAGCCTATTGCAATAAAACAGAGATTTGTATGCGGACACTTTCAAAACAAGGAGAGACATTGCCTCTACATAGAGCCAAACTGCTTTCTGAAATCGAAACCATAGTTCTTTGAAACATGTTAAATATCTTCAAAATGGTCATGTAATCAGAAAATGGTCCAATTACAGTAAAGTGCTGGGATTTTCATGGTCGGGCAAAGTCTTTGACACACTTCATTGATTGCAGAGAGAAATGGGTGCAAACAGGTTGTGGGGCTGAGCCTGAGTCCGTGTGACTCTGGCAGATGATACGTCATCAGTCCCAGAGACAGGCCTGTGAGCGGCTCAATGAGAGATTGCCTTTAGGCTCATTAGGAACAACAGCTGGTTGGGTAATGAAGAGGAAATAGCATGTCAAGAGGTTCTCCAAACTTCCCCAGAGATGCATTTCCTGAGTATGCCACTGAAAGAAAACATTCATGTTGATGCATCATCACTTTACTGATCTTAAATGGCCCACCCCCAAACTCTGTTGTTTTAACTCACTGGTCTCAACTGGTACATTTATGTCACAATGTGGCAACAAACATTATAGCACTAAACTGCACCCAGAAATCATGTCAGTTCATCTGGAAGTTCTCGTCCTGCAGATGTTTTCTCAAGCATGTAGTCAATAGCAAAAACACTACAGAGATGGTTTTAAATTAGACACAGCAGCTTAACTGTGTCCTGTGTGTTATAGACAAGAAGCCACACACTGGTAACCCCACCAATCACAAGCTTAGACAAGTTTGATGGTGCTTAAACAACTTGAATATGCAAGAATGAGTTAGTTTCCTCTGAGTCAGTCCTAAGACAGATGGGCTTCTATCAGACAATGCGCTTTGAGACATAAAATAGATAAAAACTAAAACAAAAAAATATGTATTTTTTAAAAAGTTCTCCTTTTGGTTGGATGTTTATTTTTCACACACTATTCTAGGTAATAACAATAGCATCCTGGTACTGTCGGAAACTAGCCAATGTTGACTTGAGCGCTTCCCACAGAGGCATCAAGTTGACTGGAGTTAGCTCAGTGCTCCAAATGCTCGATCCCATTCGACAGATGCTCAGTTGGACTGAAGTTAGACTGGGCAGACTCCATCTCACAGACAGCCTCATGAGCGCAGTGTGGGGTAGTACTCATGGGAAAGAAAAAAAGGCAGCAGAACGTCTATGCAGTTATGGATACACCTGATTGCCAAAACCATTGTACTTCTCTGGCACAGAAAGTTTGGCCTGTTTACAAGTATGTGGGTTTCCTTCATACTTCGTAGATCAGACTCAACTACAAGTCGTCTATGCCTCTGTCTTACCCAAAAGAATGACATTTACAACTGAACTCAGAAAAATAATATACTTGTATTAACAAATAATTATATATTTGGAAAATAACTCTTCTCAACTCGTTTAGCGAAGAAAAACAAGTCCAGCGGCATGAAATATCTATTAAATAGTGACAGATATGCTACTACGATTCGCCCATCAATACAGGCTCCAAACTTTAGTCTCTGTCCACACTTCTTGTTGAAGGTGAGTGAAATGTTCTATCGCAAGGGAGACATTTTTACAGAATTACACTACATTACAATTCAGATCTGTGGATAGTCGACCCCAGAAAGAACTATTGTATTTTTGAGTAATAGAAACACCCATGATGAATAAATGCTGGATGGATATGTTTAATGTCATACCATGGAACACCATGGAATGCAAAGGAATAAGATCTCCATGGAGACAAGTAGGTAGCGGACCCTCCACTAGAGCGTGAAAAACCAACCACAGCATCTAAATTGTAGCACGTGCCTTTCAAATCTGAAAAATATCTCCTCTTGAAAATTAACATCAAAATATATCCCTTCTTTTACTTGAGATAAGTAACACTTTGGTGCTTTGATTGTTGATTCTGAGAAAATCCATGCTGTTTCTCAGTCCTCTGTGTTGTTTTTCTCATTTTTTACATGTAAACAGCCATGTTTGTTTTTGACGGAAACGGACATGATTCTCTGATTAATCAGCTTGTCAGACACATACAGCAGGATACAGCTCCATATCCACTTGTCTTTGTAAAGTTTTGTTAAAGTGTGTGGTTCTGGCTGGTCTGGTAACAGACTAGTGTATTCATTGGAGGTGATCGAAATAGTTGGTGTCACGATCTAATATTTATTTATTTATTTATTTATTTATTTATTTATTTGAAATAGGGACAAAACACATTAATGAACATATACATGATATGTAAATATGTTATCAGATTGTAGCCCAGAGCTAATCTCCATCTGCTGTCCCTAGACAGGTTGATGTAATCATAAAACAAATACACACAGTAAAAACAATACACCCAGACAGACAATACAATAATACAAATAGACCGACATAAAGAGATGGTCAGTCACAAGATCACAGACACAGGTCAACTAAAGGATGTTGGATTATTTGATAAAAATTGCAAGCTGCCCTGATTAGTTAAGGTGCCAGTGTATAAGTATTGCACACAGCCCATTGCTAAAATTATTATAGTACATTGCACAACCCTAAAAAAAAGAAAAGTGCAAGGTGAGATTGCTAAATAACCCGGCTTATAAAGTGCTATTCTACAATGTATTGCATGTGCCCTCAAAGGTTAAATTCTTTAGTATATTGCATCTTGCCCGTAAGTAAAGTATTAAAGTGCTTAATTAATAAATAGTATATTGCACATTGCCCATTGCACATTATAAACTATAATAAATTATCACACACCTGTGTTGACCTGAGCCATGTCTTTAAATGGCCTTTAAACGTAGTGAAGCTGGGGGAGTCTCTAACTGTGGGTGGTAGACTGTTCCACAGAACACTGCCCTTATATGAAAACACATTTTGACTGAAAGAGGTTTTTCTGTCAGGCACCTCACAGTCACCTCTGGTTGTGGCCCTGGTGGAGCGAGCTGTAAGAGTTGACCTGTACCTAATATAGTCTTTGAGTGGGGGTGGAGCTAAACCATGTAAAGTCTTATACATCAAACAGGCATTTCTAAATTTAATAAAATTCTGAAAGCTCAATAGATTGTATTTGGAGAGAACATTGCAGCTGTGGTAAGTAAAGGGTTTCCTGTCCAATATTTTCAAAGCTTTTTTGTAGAGGGACTCTATTGGCTTAAGAATTGTAACACCTGACAAAGACCAACTGGTTATACAATAAATAATGTGAGAGAAAATCATACAATGTAAAAACATCATTGCAGCTTCATTAGTTAATGACCTGCGTATTTGATTAAAATTGTATAGATTGTATATGTATATGATTTAATAAAATATGATAATGAGATACTCCAAAAGACTTATACTAATTCTAATCTAATGTCAAATATCTTTAACACTTCATTTGTAAGTCTGGAGACACTATGATCTGTACCATTATAAGCTTTCTTCCCTTCTTTATGTTCAATTCGAATTTCCACCATCAACACTTTAAGTCCCTTTTTTGTCCAGTCAGGTTTAAGTCTTTGATAAGAAAAAAGCTGTGAAGGTTGAAGGGTGGATGTTGAGGGATTTATGAAACGTATAGATACCTTTGCACTGTCTGAAAGTGTCACTTTTTGATAAAACACAGCACTTTCAAAGGATTGTTTACACATTGGTATGGGCACAGATGATCAGTGCTAGTTCAAGGAGAGGCTTCAGGGAGACCAAGGGCACGTGGATGCACACTACAGAGGACATGCTATGCTTTTTCTCACTAAAGGGCAAGCTGCCTCCTCTAAAGTGTCCTGTAATGTGGATTAAATCACTCACTGATTGCATAATTTCCACTTTGGAGATTGCACTATAGTAGACAGTGCGCTGATAAGGACAAGTATTTGACACAGCCAGAATATATGGCGTAGTTCTCAGAGTACAAATGGCTCTAAAGAGTCTTTTTCTGTGTCATGAGCTGAACTAAAGCTGAAGAATTATGCACTGAATTTCTATATTGTGATACTGTACAGCATACAATGTAATGTGTTAATGGCTCCACTATCTAGAATCCTTAAGACAAATTGGTCTTCTTAACATAAAATTATATTTAAAAATAAATAATTTATTTCATTTGAGTTAAAGTTATATTATTAAGTGGTTACATAGATTTCTTTTTAGTGATTGCAGCCATTTATAATGTGCAGTGCATGATGAGGGCGAGTATTTGACACAGCCAGAATATATGAAGTATTTCATTGTACAAATGGATTTGAAGTGTCTATTTCCATGTCAGCACACAGAGGAGTTATGGACTGTGCATGCAACTGGATTCTGAAGTCGTGACACTCTCCAGTATGAAATGTGATAAAAGTACATGTGTTAATGGCCACTCTGTCAGTGGTAAATTATGTGCTCATGTATGGTGGTCTGGCAGGTACAAATGTCTGTGCTAACCTTTCGCTGTGATTCTGGCCACTGGGTCCGCTATTGAATTTATAATTAACTTGTGGGGAAATGTGGGCATTTTTCTATTAAAAGAGACATCTTGTCAATTACAATTCTGGCAGAGATATTCAGTGAACTTCCTGTTGGAGGAAAGGTCAATAGCTGTGTGTAATGAGTAATTGACTCAAGGCAGAGAGCAGCTATGACCGTTCCTGTGCTTATGATCAAGTAGAGAAATGTGATTTATTTCCATATCATTTTTGCTCTCGTTTTGTGACTTGTTATAGAAATCAGGCATGATTGAAGTGCTACTGTTGGGGCCAATTCATCACCAAAAATGACTTTGGAGAATGGAGCTTAAATGGGCTGAGTGATGAAGAGAACATGGATTTCTGAATATGAACAATAGCACAGACAGGGAGTAATGACCTGTTCTCCCCACTATCAGACTTAAACAATATGCTAATGTGAGTGATTCAGTGATGCCGGCGCACACCACCATCAAGCAAACATGTCAGAATGCTGTTTAATGAGTGCGTGTGGAAATCATTTATAGGTCTGTAACACACATAAATGTATCGCATCGTTATCTGCACTGTGCTCTTTAAATGCTTACCTTTATCCCACTGTCAAGGTCAGTGTACAACACTTTCTATATTTTGTCTCTTCTCATCTTCTTGTGATTTGTGCTTTCTGTGAGATTTGTGCACTGCAGAGATCAAAACTATTTCAGTGCCCCTTTCAAGTCGTCTCTTTTGAAGTATCTGCAATAGGCATTTAGTCTGTGTAAACAATACAGCGGAAAATTGCACAAATGGCACACGATACATGTATTATAAAGAATAAAATGGTTTTGACTGAATTGACTATAAATTATACTACTATTTTATTCATTCAACTTCTGTATTTTACTGTTATGAAATAAATGGGTGACTCTGAATGTGTACACTGCAAAAAACAATATCTAGGTAAGTTAAAATGACTTAAATTAACATTTTACTTTGAGTGGATTCAGCTTGACATGTAAAATGATCTACCAATGGAATAAGTGTGTTTTTCTTAATTCAAGCAACATTAGATTTTGTTTTTTATTTTAAGTGCAAAGAGTTGTTGTTTTTCTTATGTTAAATGTAACAAGATATATTTTTATATTTTAAGTACAAAAGTCTTGTTTCATTGGTGCTTGTCAAGTTGAATCTCAAATAAAGTTCTTATTGTAAGTCATTTTAACTTACCTAGATATTGCTTCTTGCAGTGTTGAAATGGTTGTCTATGGCCTATATCTACAGGGGATAGGGTCTTGCACCTACTACAGCACTTGTCTTTTTGCTATAAAACTAAAAAAAAAGTGTATACAAAAACATACAGTTGGACGAGATAATAAATATACAACAGAAGAACATTAATAAATCTTGTGTTGTTTACTTCACATGAATTTCAGTAGCATTTTTATTGTGCCAAACATCTCCAATATAATAGACAAAATGGCCTTGTGGTTGAACAGAAAAACAAATTCATAAGAGGCAATGGAATAAATAATGTAAGACTGTTGAGATTGTTTTTTGAAAACTTGAGTTGGGTTGCTCGTCAAGCTGATTGAATATTTATAGAAATGTATGACTAATGACACAGACAGTACAGTCTCCACAAAGAGTTTGATGATGGCTTTTGGGCATAATAGTCAGAAGAGATTTGTGTTTACAGCGCACAATAGCCTGTACACACACGCATGCACATTCAGAGCCACAGCATTTTTATAGACTTTAAAACAAGGACATAAATTAGCTTGTCAAAAAGCAAGTTTCCAAGGTGTAGGACGCTAGCCGCAGGGCATGGAGCATTCGTTTCGGCCACAAGTCTCCCAAATAACATGAAAAAACAGTCCAGCCCAGAATGTCTTGGAGCAAATGAAAGAGTTGGCAGTTTTTCATTCACAGGGCTATAAAGGAGTTCCCATGATGCCGAGTGAAATAACAGCCAAACTCACGCGCATTGCACTTAGATGTTCATGTGTGAACCCAAGACTGACATGTAAACATATCTGGAAGTGTTAATCTTGACAAGTCTTTAACATGGAGGTTTTAGGGCTGTATGCTGTTGAAAATCCCAATGTTTAATTCTGTCTGAAGTGCAAACTGAGGAAGTGCTTTTGACACATCACACAGGTACAGCTTTATGGATACACATTTTTAGCAGTATTGCATAAAAGCAGTGGTGACATATTTTTCATCCAATAATAAATCACCAGACATTTTAATGAAAACTATTCACATTTTTCATTATGCACAGGCCACTTTCAGATGAAAAGTTATTAAGCTTATGTATAAATAACCTGCACAGTTTGCTTTAGTCCAAGCTCTAACTGTAGTGAAAGTGAATTATGGATTCCAGTCACTGAAGGTCTTTGTGTCAGCTCTACATAAAACAAAAAAAGTTGTTGAGTCAATAAGATAAGAAATATGATTAAGTAATGTGTTTGTTAGTTTCAGGATTCCAATATTATAGAACATTTCTTTGAAATATTTTCATTTTTTGTTCATCATAAAAGATACTGGATGATGACCGTGAGGACAAGGAGGGCAAAGGTAAATACAGGTCGTATAAGCGTATCTTATATACCACAAAAAAATGATTTTGTAGTATCATTCAGTATATAACGTTCTTATGAAGGCTGTCACTGAAAAGATGACAAATTAGATCCAAGTATCTTCGGTACAACACAGTAGGGTCATGGGTCATGTTACATAATAAATCATGTAATCTGGAGAAAGGTACACAGAGTGCAATGCATGAATGGACTGCATTGGAGTGAGTATTATATAGGGCCCACAGTCCACACACTACACTGGTGAGGAGTCAGAGCATTCACCCTGTCATCTTAAGTCGGACCAATAAAATTCTATCCTGTGAAAAATCATATATTATTAAAATATGGAAAGATTTAAAAAAGAGGCTGCCCTGATACGATACCTCTCCTGCGTACAAACATAAGCACATGTACACATATTATAAATTATTAGAACACAAAAACACAAAGGAGAAGTGTGACTTTGCTCCAGAGGAGCACGTCTCCTCTGCAGGGCCATCAGAGCCCCATCAGTGAGGCCTCATTACAGCCACAATCCAAGTGCAGAAAGAGGATTTTTGCAACATTAACTTTAACACTGGCAATCTAGTAAATAATATTCTTGTTATGGCCCTGATCACCTGCTACAGAGATGTTGTAAAAGGCAAACTTACTTTCAGGCCCTTTTTAAGCAATTCCAAAAGGTTTGGTGCATTCTAAATACAATGCCTCATACAAACAGGCATCTTTTCAGCAAGTATTTTGTGTCTTTCCCTGTGGAGCATCCTACACAATCTTGTTTACTGAGTTGTAGCTGGTCAGTGCAGCGACTTCAAAGCAACAGGCATCAAAGCATTTGAGATCTAAAGTTGGAAAGGTCACCTGCCTGAGTGCCCCACTCAAATCACATCAATATCATTTTTCTATATTTAATAGTTTTCCGTGACCTGAAAATGAAATGCAAATTAACAGCAAACTTACCCTTACCCTTTAGGACAGGAGAAAATCCATTACTGTTTTTATTTTTATTGTTGTATAACTGGATTTACTTCTTTCAAATGAAACAAATATTTTAAAATCTGAATAACACTGTTGAGTTAAAAAACTGTATCAGGGGTATATAAAAAATATATATACAAATGCAGACAAAAATCACTTAAATGTTGCCAATTTAAAACCCGCCAAACCTGAATGGCATATGTTGGGTATAAAACCTTCTCTTTGAGACATTTCATAATTTTTGTTGCATAAAATCCATATTTTGGACCACTGGACTTCACTTTTCAAATTTCCCCACTGAACAGTTAAGGTTTGTCTCATATTCTAGTTGGGTCTTGCAAATACGCACCTGCCGAAAGACTTTCAGGCCAGTTCTATTTTTTCTTTTGCAAATTTGAATAGAGCCCATAAGAAAATGATTGTGAGAGTGTGTTTGACTGCTGAGTACCGCACAAAGTCTGAGCACAGGTGTAAAATGCAAATGCTTATACAGCAGCAGGACCACAGTGCACTGCTTTTGTATCCAGCCACTCTGTTTGACACTATAAATGTTTTCTGCATTCATAATCCTATCAAGTCAGCAACTGCCCAAAATACAACAGCTCTGTGTTTCGTCTCACCTGACAAACTTCAACCAGGAAAACCTTATGTGTCCAGTGTAATGAAGCAAAAATGCATTGATTTCATTTATATTTGTGTCCAATAGGTCACACAGGGGGAGGACAGATCACCAATCTTTATGTCAAACGCTCTAATATATATTTTACCGTTCTTCTATATCTTATTTTCTATAGTGTTAGCATACGGACAAGGTCAGTGCGCTATTTCTAATGAGTTTTTAATTTCAGCAGTCAACAAATTTCCAATATTCTGCGCTCTTATTTTATCCTTGTCTGAATCAATATTGCAGAGAGGCAATTATAGATATTATTTCAAGACATCCTGCGAGTGGACAGCAAATCCATGGGTCACTTGTCACAACAAAGTAAAGAATTACTTCCTTTGGAGACGACACAGGTGAAGTCTTAACGGCTTAAAATAGAGATGGCGGGTTATTTATTTAGTGCTGTTAAGGTGCCCTTCCTTCCTTGTCCCGTTTGTAGTATCCCTTTTATTTCTATCTGTCTTTCGATCTGGTGCTGAGTTGGCTAAAGGGGAGTTAACGAGGATAAGTGGACCACACATGGGCAAAATAGTTCAATAAAGAAAGCGCCGGCTGATGTTAATCATTATGGATTTACAAGGATGGGGAGGAATACACAATCACACCTAGCGCTACAACTTCACTCCCTTTTCTTGTTTAGTGGAAATATATTTCCATACATTTTCTGTTTTGGATCGTCAGTTCAATAAATATGTATGATCTCCTGAGGCATTAACATATACAGACAAAGGGGGAAAATAATATGACTCAAAAGGTCAGCTTCCTAACCCATTTCTTTTGTCATGTATGTATTCTTCCCCATTGAAAAGCATATAACTCAGTGCCTTATACGTCACATGCCTCTCACAGGTGCTCAAACCTACACCCAGAGCATATGAATAAGAGGAGATATTTGGCACTATGTAACTTTTGTGATGTAAAGTTTGCTAGTCTCCAAAGTATGGTACTGAACTTATCCCTCTGCGTGGAGACAGGCAGGAGACACAACAGGTCAGTTATAGCTCAGATCTGAGGAGAAGTGTATAAAAGTGAATGTTTTGAACAATAAAAATACCTGTAATTCATGAAGTCCAAGATACATAAGTGATAGCGGAAAGTTCTTGCTTTCTCCATGAAGACAAGCAGGCGGTGGACCTCTCGTTAGAAAAGTTAGTGAACTTTTAAAGGGCCCATATTAATCTGTTTTCTGATAATGTTGTTTCCTCATCAGAAACATACCTTGAGTTGTGTTTGGTTTCATTCACACATGTTTAACTCAATAATCCTGCATGTTTAGGCTGAGTTCTTCTCTCTGTTCCACTTTGTGATATCATGAGGTGGTACAGGAAGTGCTCCAGTAAACCTTCACTAGAATCATTTGGATGATTTCAGACCTGGAATTGTCCATCTCTACTAAACAAAAGATGAAAGGTACATCACAAGTTGGACAGGAGCATTTTGAACTCTGGAGACAGACTAATAATAAAAGGTTACTCAAACGTGTGAATGAAATAAAACACAACTCTAGGTGTGTTTTTGACGAGGTAACAACATTCTAGCATGGACCTTTAAAAATGTAGATCTGTTTGTGTTCATTGCAATGTTGATATTCTTTCAATGCCACTGGACCCATGTGTCACATACCCATGTTTTCAAGCCATCCATGACATTGAGCAGAAATTGTGTACTTCTTTGGCATACTATAACAGCCCTATGAAAAAAGGTGAATTTTCTGTGCTGGCCGCTGTATTTGGTGTATTTGGTGTCTTTCTGCTCCTGTCCCGTTGCTAGCACATTAAGGAACACTATCAGTTCCACAGCCTTGGCTCATATTAATTTTTCCCATGGTTGGTTTTATATCCCTTTTTTTCTTTCACCCCTAACTCTTAACCGGCACATATTAGGCAGCATACCAATCATTCCTCCTTTTAGCACCCCGCTGAGATTAGCAGGTACAATATTATGGAAGACATCTACAGTGCTCCGCGATGGCACAGAAACTAACCAAATTTGACTATGATACAACAGTGGCACCTATTAGGAGCCCTAGTCATATACATCTTGTAGCAGATTATGGCATCATCATGTAACATTAGAGCTCTGTTGAGTGTGCATTTGCATATCATTACGGATGGTAAATTCAGAGCTTGGTAACATAAATAACATGAGGCCATTGGTGATGTCAGAGCGGCAAAGTTTATCCATGTAAGGACGGGGCTCGCGAATCAGAGGGGGGCAACCTTTTTCACAGTTGAGCTGCTCATTAAGTAACAAAACAGGTCATTGATTTTACAGCTTTGTCCAGAGATTTTATGGGACATAAGTGACTCTCATAAGATTTCACTATGCATCATTAAATCAGGGATGTAGATGGTCCCCCAAACATTCCCCCTCTGTAATGAGAATGAGTCTTTAACACCAAGAGGTACATAGCAGAAAGGAGAAGTCAAGGTCACATGCTATTTTCTCTCTGCAGTGCGTGGATTAGAACATGCGGCTGAGGCAAATGGGATAGTGAATATCTAAATGCTTCCATGGAAAAAGGTAGTTCTTCGGCCCAGCCCAGGACACCCCAGGACCTTTCCTTTTCGAAAATTAATTTCATAATACATGAAAAAGCTTTTAAACTTAATGCATAACTTAATGGGTGACCTTCTTATGAGAGAGTTGCAGCAAAGTGCAAAATTGTTGCTTGATCCTTAAGAGTGTGAATAGCCATCTGTCCACTTTATATTTTAATGCCCTAATATGGGAATAACATTAGACTGTACATATCAATAAGATGGCCTATTTCAGTGGTACATTTTACTCATGCTGTGACAGATTTTGCAGTGTTACTGCTACTACAAAATCCTATCTTATGGCATCATATCAAACTGTTTTATACATTATATGGATTCCTTAGATGCGCAGTGGCGGAGAGGTTAGTGCACCTATGGAGAGTAAAGGTCAAGGTTCAACAGCTTATTTACACTCTCTGACAAAGGTTTTCAAGCTGGTATGAGCCCCACTGCTATTAGACTGTCTTAGTCTGGTTTAGATCTGTAGTTAAAATGATTCTTTGTTGATTCCAGGATCAGCTTTTTGGAGATGGTTCCTGGAATAAACCTTGATATTTGTATTGTTTTTCCAATATCAGCCAGCCATAAATACTCAGCAACATTGACAGGAACAATATAAATTATTCTATGCATTCCAATGTGCCTCCTACACCACTTGTCTATGTTTGTAATTTTCCTCATTTCTTTGTATCCAGAGACAATTTTGGAAATGGGGCAGATGAAGTTACCAGGCTTTTACAGAGGGAGATCTATCAAACTGATTTTGTTCCAGTGTTGTGTCCAAAGACAGATATAGGGTGATTGCTGGTGTTTTTTGGAGGACGTTTACAGTAATGAGGTGAAATGTTGCATGTTAGCCTGGCGGACAGCACAGACACAGTGAATCACCTCCACCTGGCTGATCTCTGCAGTTGCTGACGTCGGATACTTGGACATCTCTTTCAAGGGTAAATTATTTGCTGTCTGGGCCTGTTTGGTTTTGAAGGTGAGATGTTATCTTAATGATGTTATGTCCGCCATTTTACATTTAAAAAAACATGCGGTAAAACACTTTGTAAATAGTCCACTATTTCAGTACACAGACGCATTTGTACTCTGCCTAACCTTCCCAAGCCTGCAATAATGGCTTAGGTCAAAAAGAACACCTGACATAGAACAAAGTGATACCTGTCACTGCAAATGAAAGTGGATTGAAGCTGGAGTACCTGATTTTCAAACCGTAAGAGAACAATTCAAGAGGACATTTAAATTTGTTTAACTCATTTACAAAAATAGAATTAAAAGCTTTAAAAGTTGCAATACAGAGCAGAAAAGAGCATTTTCAGCTCAAAAACAAAACAAAACAAACAAACAAACAAACAAAAAAAACTCCAAGGTGATTTATACAGTATTTACAATAGTCAGGATTACAAGGTCATGGATGTAAGTTAGAAGAACAACTGGGTTCATAGCATGGTCTATTAATTAGGTGCTAAAGGCTCTTTTTAGATGCACACCTCGAGAAAAGGCTGAGTGCAGTAAAAGTTAATGACAGTAACCTATAAGCACCTTTTATTGTGCGCTCATGTCTTTACTGCCCGCTGCATGAATATTAGCCGTATCACAAGTCCCCCATTTCAAGTCATTTTACGCACCTATAATTCCTCTGCTTCCTCTGATGGAAGGATCCTGCTATTTTGGATACACCATGAGTTGGCGATCCTATTTGTGTAAATCCACACACATTTCACATAAATATGAACTCATATGAACATTTCCAAAGAAAATGTCTGAATTGACAACAGTTTGGTTCTATGTTTTTCGTGAGTACAAATATTCTTATGCTATATGTGGGCTCTTTCACAGACACAGAAACCACCATGTAAATAAATGGAAACAGAGGCAGTCCTGTTACATGTATAATTGGATCATATGTTGTTGTTTTATTTTTAATTGACTACTTCAGATAACTACTACTACCACAATAAACACTAAAGAAATACATTACCAAGTTGCTTTACAGGAGCAACTCAGATCAAACAATAATCCACATCCTCAAGACAACCATAACTCAATATATGGTGTGCACTTGTAGTAATTAGATTTCATTTACATTTCTGTGTTATTACTGGAGTGTGTGTGACAGCCATTGGTAAATACATCTATTTGAGCTTTATTCCATCCACAGTTTTCTTTGGCACCTATATGGACTAGGACAGGTTTAGCTATCGCACCTTCTGTCACCAAATGTATATCACTAATACATTTCTACACAGTGCAGGAGTTAGCAAACCGACTGCATACAATTACAAAACAACAAAGCTTCCAAAAAAAAAAAAAAATCTTTCTTATCAGCTATTATCTTTGCCCAAATGTCACACAGTTCGGTCAAATTTTGAAATTGCTGGAGGATATGAGTTTTTGGAGTGATTCAGCGTCTCCCCGGTATCTGAAAAAGGAAACGCACTTTTGTGACCTCATTAAACGTGTGTGGGGTGACATGTACACAGGGACACAAGTGAAAATGGATATGAGCATTATCAAGGAGGATGCGTTCTGTCGAATTACTGTTGTGGCAAGAGGAATAAAATTGCATCTGTAAATAGCTGAGGATGTGATGAAGTCCGGCCCAGAGGGGACATAAACCAGATGTGGAAATACTCCTCAGCTTACAAACACTGTGAAACCACAAGGAACAAAGACCAAAACAACATTTGTATGTGTGTGTATGTCTGTGTGTGTGTGTGTCAGGTTCTGAAATACTGTGTTAATATTGTGTGATCTTAATGTAGTCAAATGTAAAGATTAAAGGTGTATTGAGTAACTTTTCTGGTAGTGGGCCTGACAGTTACTTGTCTCCATGCAGATGTTATAGCTTTACCTCCAATATTCTTAAGTATGGCATTAAACGTTTCAATCTCCATAGAAACAAAGAGGAGACACCACCAGGCCAATTTACAGGTGAGATCTGTGAAGAGGCGACTCCACTCGCAGTTAGAATGCATGTTTTTAAAGGTATGTTGGAGCAGTAATAAAACAGCCATAATTGAATAAATGCATCTTATATAGATTTAATACCATATTGCGAAACATTACAGGCAAAGCAATAGTATCTCCATGGTAGCGGCACCTTTACAGCACCACCACCAATAGAAGGATGGCCCAAATGAATTCAATAAAAATGTGCATAGCTTTATTGTTGCTCTGATAATGGGAGATGCTCTTTTTAAATACATTCATTATTACAATATACAAATAATTATTTTATTTTCTGAACTCTTTAATTCTAAGGAACATTCCCCTTGTTGTATATAAAGCTTTAATTACATTTCTATATTGACTGAAACTAAATAAAAAATCAATCTATTTGTATAGATATAAAAATATTAAAACATTCAAATGCTTTTTACATATACAAATGAAATAATCAAAGTAAAAGGTTGTGAACTGAACTGGTCACACTCTCTTCCGGCTCTCCCTTTATTACCCAGTGTCTTTTGTCAATTACTGAAATTTGGGTCTGGGCTTGATGAGGTGCTCTCTTGTCTGAGGGGATTACATGTCTGGCTGGTGTTGCCACTGGCTACTCTGGTGCGTTAGCGCAGTGAGAGCGGTGCACTACTTCACTGCTAACTGTGAGATAGCATCGAAATGTTTGTCAGATCCATTGGGCCACAGTTTAGAGCCTGCAATTACTTTTATTCTGTCAGGATTGTCACTGGGGATGGGGCAGTCAGCTCATGTTGTCCCCTGCAGCGGTACAGGGCGCTTTGCACTTTGCCAGGCCTGTAGCTGCGTGCGCTCTCTGGGTAATGTTACTGTGTTCAGAGCACGATTTATGATATGTGACACGCTCGCTTTGAGACCCTTCTTTTGTTGTTTTCATTTTATAAAATACACAGCCTCCATTATCACTAAGATTTTGTGGTTGCGCTTTATAATAACTACTGCTTAATTAGGCTTAACAAAGGGCCCATATCACGGTGTTTTCTGATCTGTTATAATGTTTTTTCCTCATCAACTACATACCCTTGTGTGTAGTTGCATTTTGTTTCATTCACACACGTTCAACACGCAAATCCTGCATATTTAGGCTGAGTTTGTCTTCCACCTTGTGATGTCATGTTCTGATTCATTCAATTTTTAAACTCCATACACCGCTAGAATCATTTGGATAATCAGCCCTGGAGTTGCCCATCTTTACTGAACAAAAAGTAACAGGAGGTAACAGCATTTTCACATGGTTTAAAGCTCACAAGAGTCAATTGTGTGTAATATAAGACAACATAACATAATCAAAAAACAAAATAAAAACCTGTTCTCCCCCTCCCCTCTCTGGCCTTTGTTCAGACTCACCTGGTCTTCTTCTGTCAGACCAAAGCTGGCACACTATCTGACAGAAATAACATAGATAGCATCTAGTGGGGTGGGTCAGCCAGTTTGATTACAGATGGTAGGAGTTAGGGTGTCTTCATTATAAATTACGTGTTTCTTTATGCTTTGTTAAGGAGCTTTAGGGGGGAAAAAACATCTTTTGTTTTCAGCATCAAATGTGGCCATTGAGATGTTTTAGCCAACCCTTTTTACTGCTTGGTTACTAAAGGTTAATACATTCATCACACAATACAGCTTCAGAATACTTTATAGTAGACGCTAACCCAAATACTTAGCACCTTAGAATCTTCATTGGTTTACTGTTAGGGTAAATGGGTTTTGTTTTGGTGTGATGACAGCTTGGAAGCTCTATTCTTCACTGTGGCAAACCCCAAAAGGGCAAAGAAAGACTGAGAAAGACTTCTTTTTCTGGAGAGAACGTAAGAACTCCAGTCACTTCATTCATGTGCACCGCCACCATCTGCTAATGAACTACCTGTTTCCAATGCTATGGTGTTTTCCCAGCACTGCACCATATGAGCCTGTGTTCTAGTCATTTATGTGTTTATCTACCTGTCAGACAGTACTGTGGGCAGCATCCTTTATCCGTGTATGAATAAAATAAATATCTGACTGCCACCCATGGTCCATCAAGGACAGATGCTCACCCACACAGTGCTCATCAGCTCCTGTGCCTCCTCATAGCTGTGCGACAGGTGCCACAAACGCTGCACACATATTCACTCGACTACAGTGACTTATGGATGCGTCTTATCCACCCACACCACCTCCGTACAGCTCTTTATTTAGTGGATTAACTGTCATAACCCACAAATGCAGTGTTAATAATGTTATGTTTGCAGAGCTAACCCAATGAAGGATAAAATGCAGTCTAATAGAATTTGATTTTCTTGCTTAAAAGCAGCTTAAATGAGTTGATGAAACATAATGAATGAGTGTAATAAAAATATATGACTGTAAATATACTCACAGACGGTGCGTTTTAGTGGAAAAAGAAAGTACCAGAAATATGTGAGTCGATTTGAGAGAAATATTTAATGTGCATGTTTCAACACATGCAATAAACCCATAGAATGTAAATAACTAAACAGGTCCACAACATAAAAGCCAATCTTTAAAATAAGAAATGAGGACTGAAAACAAACAAAGCCAAATGTTTGTATTTTTCTTCATTTACAATGAAAACATCTGGAACAATGTGTTTCAGTTTATGCTTTTTCTTAATGACACAATAGGAGGAAAATGCTATAAATTCATTTGTTATTTTCAGCCTCAATACAGTTGCCAAAACAGTTGTCAATAGCTAATATAAATCTGTAAACATGTGGTATTGTTTTTTATATTTTATTTGATAACTTTTAACTGAGAATTTCAGAACAGAAGATCACAATTGCAGTTGTGAAAAAAAAAAAATCACATTTTTGTTGAGCACTCCAATTACAATGAACACTTAATACTTTGTAATTGCCTGACTCTAACAGATCTTGGACGCGTATTTGCCCTCGTTCCAATGAGTGTTAATGAAACACATCAGGAATTCTCACACTCATACGTTTACTGTTTCCGACCGCACAGAAACTCTCAGCGTGGTACTAAGGTCTACCTCAGGTGCAGACAAATGCGATCATTTCTTAAAGGCAAGACACAGCAGGTAAATGGGAAATAAATTAGATCATTCTGAAACAATTTTCCAGCTGTTACTTAAATATATTTTATACATCAAACTTTTTTTTTTTTACATTCTTTTTTTGTCCAGTTGAAAGATGTTGGGACAGCAAAGATGTGCGTGTAGATCCAGTTCCAGATCCATCTGTTTGGATCTGTTTGTTTAAAAATTCTGGGGAAAAAACAAACAAAAAAACAATAAATACTGTAATCCAGATTGAAATGAAAATCTCACATTTGGGTTGCATACAGACTTCAGCAGACCGCTTCACAAATTGTGGTGTATGTGGATATTACTGTCTGTTTTTTGGGGCTTTTCAATATTTTTCTCTTAGTGAACAACAGCAGAGTTCCATGAGCTGAAGGTTTTGGCCATACACTGTAGAAATGTGTGTTGTTTTCCTAATCCCTGACCACAGCTCCTCTGCCTCTGCTTGTATCTACCACTGGCTGCTTGTGCCGCTGCCGAGAAGAGATGAGACAGCCCGGGCTTCTCAGGGACTTGTATTTGTTGTAGAAACACACCTTTAATGTGGCGTAGGAGTCTGAAACACTGCTCTGCACTGGCTCCTAGTTCACTTCATGGTTAGTGTGTGGATTTCCAGTGATGTCATACTTCCAGATGGAGGGGGGGTTCATAAGAAATATTCGGTGAACATGGTCAGCTATTATAATGCATGCTGGTGGATTTTGTCATTGACATAATTCTATTTTTATTTGTATTATCCTTCATGCTTTTTATTTATTATTTTGTGGTTTTCCTCATAGACCTCACAACTGCCAATTATGGCCTTTTCCACTAGTTATCCATTACTTGAAAAATAATATTCACACATAAGATTTCAGACTTGATTCAACTTTCATACTCAAAAAAAAAAAAAAAAAAAGCAAACCAATTCTCCAAAAAACTCAAAACATTTATTTCTTAGCAACTTTGGCTATGCACTTATGTGGGTTTGCATGTCTTATTCTGTGTTTTAACAACCTTCAGTCTGTTTCTCTGCCTGTACACTGACTCACTCTATTTTTTGTAGAATTTCCTCTGTGTCTTTTGGCCCATGTCTGATCTGAATGCTAATTTGATAATCATGTGAGATTGACATCAGCAGTCACGGCCAAACCCCCAGTGACAGGTACATACGTCTGGCATATTTAAGACCAAAACACGCGCTGAACCAAAAAATCACGTGCGACGCAATACATTTCAAACTCGATTTGATTTTCTCTTTGCAGAATTTTGATGCCCGAGAAGTGAATTATCTCAGCTGGAAGTACGATGGAGTGCGCATGTGCAGTACAAGGCTGAGAAGCTGGTTCGTTCCATGTCCACCTTGCTCCAGTGAGCCGAGTCCAATTTGCCCTTCTTTGAATATTTGCTGTGGGAATGCGACGGCTGGTGGTCTGTCTCCCCTTTTCGGAGAAAAGCAGTAAATACACCTTTGATTGGCAGTATAGGTGCCTCAGCCGTGACTCCTCAGACACTGTACCTGCAGGGAGAGCTGTCCTGATTGCCCAGCGGTAATTGACACATCTCTTTGTTAATTTCCAAGGTGATGTGACACTGGTAGTGGTAGACATGGGGGTAAAATGTGTAGTCCCAGCGCAGCGTGTCAGCAAGGTGTCCTTTGAAAGCAAGCCTCTGTCCCTGGTGATTAAAGATCCTGTCATGTCAAGTCTTCCCTGGCCGATAATTAAAACAGAAATATAAAGCAGGGCCTAATGAACTGCAGCTTGATCATTAGCTCATCAATAAATACATACCATTTACATCTCGCTTTGACCCCCAAGTTAAGGCTGAGCGCACATTTTTGAACACAAGAGGACACGTATCAGAAAGAGCGTTGTCACCTGCAGACACAACAGCATGTCTGCACTGTCCTCTTAAAAGATGTCTGCTTCAACTCTCATGTCAGGCTCTTGTGCAGGTTTATGGTATACACTGGAAAAACAAAACATGATTGTCAATAGCTCCAGTAGTCTGCATTTAGTAGTAAAAAGTCCCTACATAATTTTGCTTTGGATTTTGACGTTCAAAGCAACATTATTTGTGGGATAAAATGAATTCATTTTCTGTTTCAAATTAAAAAAACATCACAAGCTTTTGGCTATTAATTTGTTTTCAAGCAAGTGTAACCTTTCAGATTGTGAATAATTTGCCATAATAGTTTAAGAATAATGACTTTTACTCAAAACTTTATTCTTATTAAAGGGCCTGTATCTGATTTTCCCATGTATCTGAGCAAAATCGCTCTTGCCCCAGTACAGATATAAGCAGCTCTTGAGGTCATAATTAGGCTGCATGCTGTCTGCATCTAATTAGAAAGCATATTATTGGCCGGTAATCAGAAAATATGTGTTAGCATGCTAGTTGCTATTAGCTTTCACAGCAAAACTTGTCTCTGAGAGTTGTGAAACGCACTTATAAACTCTGTGAATACGTAGAATGCTCAGAATGCATGAGGTAACTGAGGAATACCTTTGGACTACTGCAAATCATTTGAAATAAACTAGGTATGTTTTTCAGGTTTTTAAGACAGTAAAAATCATTGTGCAGCGCACTGTACAGAGTTTTTACCCAAAAAATGAAACCATTTCATATCTGGGTCAAGTTCAAATAACAGAGAGTTTGCACAGTAGCTCCTCAGTAAGGAGGAAATGGGTTTGCTCCTAAGGTCATCTAAACACAACTTTGGCATCGCCTCCCCAGGTCTGCACTGCAAATGAATTATGGGTACAAATATATACATATACATATTCATAGTCCACATTCTATCTTTTTAAACCCTGTATTTTCAATTACTTCAACAGTTTAAAAGAAAATAAACTCTCTCTCTTTTCTTTGTCTTTGCAGTTCTTTTGTACAAGCTTGTGGTATTTTACATTTCCTTATCCCTCTCCAATTCCATGGAAATTCATCATTTCTTGCCAGACTAAGCATCTCCTCTGCGCTCAATAAACCTTATCCTGATTTATCTGCATGCCTCATTGTCACGTCTGTCTTTTTATTTCCTCTTGATTGAAATGACATTGTCGACAATCCACTTTCACTTTGAAAGCAAATTCTCCAAAAGTGTCAGCCTTAAATGACACACAACACTGTAAAGTAAACACATTTTAACCAACCCACGCCACGTCAACAGTAATGAACTGTTAACATCGTGTAAGGATTTGTTTAACCTTGAATATTTCGTGAAAGATTTATTGTAAATTCTAAAGTAATTTATTACTTTTAGCCCTGAATTTGTGATCAGCTCAAACAATCACTATGTTTTTGTACTTGAGACACCAAAGAAATTTAATTTATTTGAAATCAATGTAGCTATTTTCAGTAATAACAATGTCAAATAGAGTGTGAGTGCTAGTGCTTCACCTAAATGATAGATTTCTGTACCATGCGTCACAGTGCAATCAATTTCTATTTTAGAGAACATTTTATTCAAAACAATAGAAATGTATAAATAAAAGATAAATTTGGTCTCATTTTAGAGTTAATCCAGTGCCCCCACCTCTCCATCAAACAGCGTCCTCTCACGCATTAGATTGGCCTTGTCATGTTTAATTCAGTGGGACCCATTACATGATAATAAGGGGCGAGGAGTGGACTAGTCCACATGTGCTTTGGCTGGTCTTGGGCAAAATGAGCTCCAGTGTAATTAAGATCACAGCGCCGCCATGTTATTGTCTGTGTTGTTCTGGAGCATTTACACAAGTGGGTTAGAAGGTCAAAGCCTGCACAGATCTCATGTTTTTGGGGCAGGTCGAGGCCCAAGGCACAAAGCTAAACGCCACAATGAATGAATGTGTCTCCTAATGAGCGTGTCCTATTGAACATGTCACACAATTTGATTTCTCCAACAGGCCTAAATGAGGAAACATACAGGGAGATGAATAAAGAATACAACATGCTTTTTGCCATTAAATATATATATATATATATATATATATATATATAGCAAAAGAAAAATTTAATTCTGTCAAATGGACAAAAGTTGTCTAGTTGAGGGATTACATAGATAGTAGTGGTAGTAGTAGTAATAGTAGTATTTAGTATATGTGTTTTAATTGAAACATCCTTTCTATATTAAATACAATCATTAATCAACATGTAATAATTCTTTTTTGGTGCCCATGGGTTCTGGCCTGCTTTAAAAGGTCTGAATGAGAGGGCAAATGGCAGAGACAGCGCACACAGCGGTTGGTGGTTGGCACTAGTGTGCGTGCTCTTGGGCTCTAACATGGTGCTGTAGCATAAGGAGCGTACAGATAACAGACCTGCTGGTGCACACAGCTGGGGGCGTGAGGGGCTCCGCACTGATATGTGCTGACAGCCCTGTGCCTCTCTGTTGACACAGCCCTCCTCTCCTGGGCACCAGGGGAGGGACTATTTACACCGTCATACGCCTTCAAAAAGCATTCACTAAGATACCCCCAGAAAATCTCCTCTGCAAAGCCCTTTAATTGGATCAGATCTATCATTTATTAATAAGCAAGTCAAGTTTCTCCATGGTGCTTGACTATTAATGGTGGCTTGATCAAAAGGCAGATATGACCTGTACAATACTCCATGTCAGCCTGTGGAGGAATAGACTTCCATCATTGGGGTGTAGCGGATGGAGGAGGACCGCTGTCGTTACCAGCCAGAGAACAGAGCGCAGGGTTCGCACAGAGCTGACCCTCTAAGACATGCATGGTAATTCTGGTGAAATCCCCTCAAATATTGACTTTCATTGACTTGCATCATACTGTGACTTTGAATAGATCTAAAAACAGTCCATCTGCTCCTACATTTTGGAAAGGAGAATTGTTTCAAAGAATTGCACATATGTTCAATTCAAGGTTACTTTTGTATTTTCATGTGCCAAACACTTGTTTACTTGGTGTAAAAAGAATATATTGTGCTGTTTATAAGAATCTCATGATCAGAGAGATCAGTTTATCAAGTTTTAAATGGGGCATGCCCATTTGGAAAACATACCCAGACTATAACCAATGCATTTACAACTTCTACAGCCAGCACCAAGCCCAGATAAATGAAGAGTGTTCAAAACTGTCATTTATTGATACAGTTGACCGTAAATCTTTTAAATGCTTTACCATAACATGGTTAGCTATTACATGGTTAGTAGTAGCTAACCATGCTATTACTATTTTCTCTTCTCATGTAAAGTTTGTGTTATTTTTATTCTGCTACAGTTGATGCCACTGATCCACCCCCCTCCTCCATACATGCCTTTCTTATTGGTGATGCATCGCATTCACTCACACACCATAGCCATTAGGCTTTTTCAAATAGCCAGTGACGTGCGGTCAGAGGAGGCAGGGGAGGCAGTGTCTCCCTTGTCAATCATGAAAAGAAGAAAGGATTTATTATAAATTCAAATAAAAAATAATAATTATCAGCTTGTATGTATTTATTATTAACCCCTTCTTCAGTCCAAAAAATGTTTTTTTTTCTTGTTTCAATAATTGAATATGGCAGAATTTCCGTTTGTCCCGTTCAAATGCAAGGAGAAGGTGCGCCGTGAGGCACCAGCCTCCAGTGCCTCCAGCCGCTCGATCCCGAGCAAAGTGGCTAAGTTGGCTAACCCACTGTATATTGCCGATAAATGGCCCTCAAACTCTCTGATTATATGCTCTGTCTTTCCGGAATCTTTATAATGTATGAAATGTATTTCTGTAATGTGTTCAGGCTCGCAGATCAATCATAAAACCTCAGTAAAAAGCTCACCAGGGGAGGCAAACGGTACTCGTGCCTCAACATAGAGGGCGCTTGTGAGCACAGAGATTCTTGGCCTGCCGCCGCTATGCGCAGAAACAAATACATCATCTTCTTCGTTCGTTTTTATATTGCATTGGGACACCTGTGTCTTTGATGACAAAGTCCACCAATGTGCAGAGGGATTATAAACAGTGTAACAATTTTCTTTGAGACGTGCTTTATTTTGATTTAGCCTAAATGAAATTAAAAGTCCTGCTCACGATATGCGCGAGTTGACCCAGGACCCGCGGATTGCTAAAAGCACAACTTGAGGAAGAGAAGAGAAATAGAGTGCGTCCCTTCATGGATTTGTTTTCACCTGCTGCATTGCACAGGAGAGATGAGGGTGCGCTCACAATGACACAGGCAGACTCCCACCATGATCCATGTTTATTTATTCACAAACTTTCCTAAAAAGCATGTTTTTCATGAGTGATTTGGAGATTTCAGGCAAGATACAAAAAATCCAAGTATGACGCGTCCACGTTACACATAAATGCACAGCTACAGAGCGCGCGCGGGAGCTGCTTTGCTAAAAAGCATATAAATTAGATTCTTTATTGCAAAAAATACCTTGTTCCCAGTTTTGAAATACTGAACTGCTGCATATAATATATAGTTGTTGTCTATCAAATGATGAATTATTATTATTTTTTTATTTTTATTTATTTTTATTTTTATTTTGGGGGGGGGTATTTGCATTTGTAAATCTGATGCTAAAAGTGTTAGTGCCTCCCCAGCTGTCAACCTCACCGCACGTCACTGCAAATAGCATGAACTGTAGCTACATAGGGAGGCTCATCAGTATGCGCACTTTGTTGTCATGACATTTCTGGCTGTAAAGGGGGAGAAGTCCGGAAGTCAGAGCAGCCGCTTCGTTTATGAAGTCATTTTTGATTAATCTTCCAAATGTAAAATTTCCAAAATATTAAATATTGATCCACAGGGGTCACAGACTATAACTATAGCAGATAAAAGCATAATATGTCTTAGAATCAATAGCTTTTATATTCTTAAAGACCTTAAATGAGCCACAAATAAGCATTTTTACTTACTACCACATTTGACAAAGCCATATAACATGTAAGCTCATTATTGTCCATAATGAAACTTGCCATTTTCTGGCCTGATAACTTTCTCAAACAAAGTATTTATAACTTGGATGGCAAAGCGTGTTGGACTGAGAATTTAATTGTAAAGGTCCTATTATCCAAAGGGCATTTTCTTGTCACTCAGCACACTAAATTGTATCCTCTCACCCATTCAAAAGAGCCTCTTGCAGCGTTTACGATAATTCAGTACAGGAAAAATATGTCTATATCCGGGCCTGGCTATTGAGTGAAAATTGTTCAGTTGGGGTACAAATACATCACTGTCAAGTTGGCTCTAAAAAGGCGACAGCTCCCAGCCACGTCCTGTCTCTATTAGTTCAAAATGAGGAGTGCAATGAGCGCACCACCAGTCTTCTTTAGAATGCCTCTGAAAATGATGATACCTTCTGCCAATCATTCTTTTAAAAGAGACATTACAGTGACAATCACTAGTTAAAGAACAGCCCTCATCAAAGCGTTTTGTGCATGGAGGTACCTGAAAGAGGCAGCAAGCTTGTGTCAGTATATTTCTGCACTCTGCAGTTTAAGCCACAACACTTGAACATATGTTTCTAGTGCTGGTCCTGTGACTGGTGCAGACACCTTTTCTGTGCAGCAAAAGCCTGAATGATTTTGACAAACCCCAAAGTTCAGCAGGATTGTTTGATGTGACAGATGTGAGAATGGGAGTGGGCGGACGTGACTGATGTTCAGCTCTCAGCGTTGTGCTATGATTGAGACTGGAATTACAGCTACTGTGAAGAGACACTTTTGACTGATGTCCTCTCTGTGTACTTACTTGAGAGCAGGACTTGGAGTACTGATCAAAATATTGTAGTTGTTATGTAATGCTATGCATAGAAATGTATGCGCTTACAAATCAAAGCTCTGACTGAATCACACAACTGCTACTAATGGGTTTTTAAATGTGCAATTTTAGTTCAGTTGCACACCCACTGAAGCATTCAGGCTCTTTTATACCCAGTAAAAGACATGTCTGTTAAAATGCATTTTTTTGACTTTACTATACTAGTATACAGTGAGTGTGTCTTCCAGTTTTATGCTTCAGACTGCCACACACTACAGGAGAATTTGCCCGATTTTGGCTCTGTCATATCGTAACCACCAAACATCAGCGACACTACGGAAACAGCCAATAAAACAGAACGTCTGGGAGAGATGGACTAACGGACACAGAGGCACAGCATACAAACTCAGTAAATAGCGAAAATAATTATTACTCACCTCTCGTAAAGTTGTAAATTTAAACAGCAGAATCTCATCCACATTATCCATAGAATGTGTCCTCCGCAAATAAGGACATCTAGTCCACAAAACAGCTGTTAATCCAGTTTGAAGCGTTCTTTCAAAGTAAAAAGTTCTTTCAAAGTAAAAAGGCGTGTAGTTCCTCACGTGTGTCAGTTTACATCCACGCAGCGCTCGAATCGAGGTGAAGCTGCAGATTAATGATCAAGACTTTCTGTGCACTTCATTGCCAACCTTCTGTATATTAAAAATCATGTATCTGAAGTATTGCACCACATTTCACAAATAACAGTAACACCGTTTTGATTTGTATATAAACTAGAAGTACAATACTCTGACCTTTTGAAAATTTAAAAGTCTCAAAGCGAGTCCTTTTTTCCCTAGACAGGAAACGGTAAACGCAAGTGGGCTCACAGCTTTGTTGCCTGTGGTGCTCAGCCATATCCCGCAGCAGTCTTTGCAATCAGACATTTAAAATTTTCCTTGTGCCTGTGGTGTGTGCTTTTTGTTGCACGTTTAAAAATAGTTTAAGACCAAAAAATCCTGTAGTGTGTGGCAGCCTTTAGTCTAATACTTGCATTTGGCACATGATTCTTATTAATGTGATCCTAACAGGCTCTTAGAATAGTTCCAGTTGATTGAATTTTCTGAGTTCTGAGTTTTCTGAGAACTTGTAAATTCAAACCGGAACACTCTTCCAACTTGGAATTCCTACTTGGAAACTCAAAGAACATTTCAGCACCCAGATTACAAAATCCAACATGGCTGCACCCTGAGTTTGGTGAAAAAGTGAAAAAATCTGACACTTAAAATGTTTCTAGTAGCCCACTTGTGTTATTTTCACTTTAGGTGCTTTCTGCTGTGCAGCCTCTGTCTGTGAGCCTGCTCCTGTGAAGCCAACTCTGCTAATGTTGTTGACACACAGTGTGAACAAAAACACAAATTCACCCTCAAATGTTTTAGAAGATAAATATAAATACATGTAAAAAAAAAACCTATGTTATTAAATCAACTTAACTAGATCCATATTTGAATGATTTGAGCACTTTTATCTTTTATTACTTGATTAAGTTATTACTATAATATTCTGTTACTGTTTTTTTCGACTTGACAACTGGACCACACAATCCCAGATAAAATGTCACTGAGGTTCTGAGTTCCAACCTCTAAGGAGAACTGGAATGCAGTATTATTGCCTTTTCTTTTAAAAATGTACATATTTAAGTCGTGGATGCTCTGGCCCCACCCTTGAACAATGCCAGAGGAGTAAATGCGCAGTGACTGGGCGTGCTCCATGTGGGAAAGGCCTTAATGTGCTAATGAGATCAAACAAGCAGTTTAACCCAGGACTGTCAATCAGGCCCTTGGCATGTGGTCATGTGACAGCTGGGCCTGCGCGAGCTCAGGGACTCACGATTTGCCCACTTGGCTTGTGCACAGTGAGCCGCTCCACAGTGCTCCAAGAGACTTGTGTTTGAACATGAATTAACCATGTCGGAGAGAGCTGAGATCAAGGTCCACTTAGAGACATATTTATTTATTTATTGATGAAGCAAAATGTATTTATTTTGATTAAAACCACTTATTATTGTGTTTGTGGGTATTTATTTTTGCTAATTGTCATGACTAAAACTTATGGTGAATTTAGGATGACTTACCTTAACTGTTTATCTACCTCAGCTTTCAATTTTGTCTTTAATTAATAATTGTCTCTAGTTCAATAACACCTGATCAACTCTCTAAAAAAGAGAAAATTATAATATGATTAAATAAATCAATAAAATGTGTATCCTCAATATTACACCACCTGTGAACTGGGTTCACTCTGTGTGGCCTCATGTATCTCAGTGCTGCACTTTAACTGCTGTTGGCCTCTTATTTGTGCCATTTTCTGAAGTAATATTGAGGAAGGAGGAAGCTTCAGATACAGATTTGTCTGAGGGCTGGTTATCTGGAGCCCACGGACACAAAGAGACACAGCTCCACGGCCCTCCACACTTTCCACTGTCACAAGGGTCTCAAGAAAGTGACTGAAATTGTATTTTTAGAGTCACTAACTTTTGACTTGTCAGATTCTTGCAACCTGTCATCATTTCAGATGTGTCTGTGGGCCTGCGCTGCTACCTTAAAACTCTGACTCCAGTCCTGTATAATTTCCCCATCTTCCCCACTCCCTCTGTGCTAAATTGCATTGGAAGATGGATTTTTGGCATCTGAGGCTGTCAAGTCTCAGCCATGGAAGACTTCATGCACTGCTACACCCGCTATGAAAGTGAATTCTGAGGGGATGTAGGGTATAAGGGAGGAGAGTCAAGTGCTGCCATTGGAGCCGTGCTTGTGCTTCGCTCTGTGATTGTATTTAACAATAATGTCCGTGTAAGATCCTTCTTTTTTACCCCTCATCTCATCTTTCCTTTCTTCAGCGCTCTGTCTCGTCCAATCATTTTCCTTCACTCTAGGTCTGTAACAGGTTTCATAATGATGATCGGGTCTGGTGTGGCCACAGTCTGAAGGCCATCACCATTCAGAATTGGACCATTATCTTCACTTTCATTACACTTATTGCAATGTGCATATGCATGGGCAGTAGAACATATTCCCCATTAGAGCTTGGCCTGGGAGAATACTGATCTCTGATTGGCTCCAAGACTGGCTTCCATTTTGGTAAATATCATTCATCACCAGAAATCAAGTTGAATTTAAACATGGAAGTGTGCAGAAGGAGGCAAATGTTACAGATCCATCATTTGTGAATGACTCTTCCTCAATCAAGTTATTCCATACTTTTTCATCAGTTTGATATCCACATATTTTCTAACTGTGACCTTTCAGCAGTTCAAACCCTGCCAAAAATGTTATTACGGCTGGATCTTGTCATCTGCCAAATAAAGTCTTGCATTTGTATACAGTCAAATTATTTTCTGCTTCATAAAAATATGAAAATCTCCACATCAAAAATATATTCCATGTTGTGCTAACAAGCCCTTTTTCCCCTCCGCTCCTTGTAGTCCCTCCACTTCTTGTCCACCTTTCCTCCCCTTCTCCACATGTGAAATGAGCTGCCTAGATGCCTCAGAAAGAACAAGGAGGCCCAATCAAACTGCCAATATTTGCTCACTGTTACTAGGCAATATTACCTGACCAGTGTTAAGAGCATACCTGACATTCATGCTAACAAAGAACTGGTCTTTAAGAGGTCACTGAGTGGTTTTGACCTAGTTAAAGGTGCACTATTGTAACTTTTCTTTTGGCGGGCCCGTCAAATGCTTCTGTCCGTGAACATTAAACAGCTCTACCTTACATTTATTAAATTGCAGATGGATGGTTTTACAGCTCAAAAATACCTAGAAAATTGGCATTCTGACTGTAAGCGGGGTCGCCTCTCCACAGATCTGCCCTGTAACTTGGTCTGGTTTGGTCTCCATGAAAATAGAAAGGTTTAATACCATACTGTGAAGCATTCCAGACAAAGCAATAACATCTCCATGGATAAAACTTACACAAAGCACCCTTAAGGGCACTATTTACTGTCTTTTTTCTGGCTATGACTTAAGATAAAGAGTATTTAATTGAGCTTTCACACAACACTGAAAGGCTTGGCAAGTATGTATCTACTCATTCCCTTACTGAGTTAGGCTTTATATCAGATGCCCTTCATTCCACTGTGCTTGGGAGATTCTTTATAATTTAGGAATAAACCTAACCTATAAATCTCATTATTTCTTCTTGTAATACAACAATCACAATATACCAAATGCTAGAGGCAACAGAACAATATTTTGACCTGTTTTGCAGATATCTAGGTGATTATTTGTTGCAGCTCTCCAAAGTTTGCTCATGGAATTTGTAATATTGATGAGTGACAGGAACATTTTCTTCTTGACACCTAAGTTTTAATCACACCTGCAGCGCGCATCCTTCATTGCGTCACATTCAGCACATCAGTCAAAGATGTCTTGTTGGAAAGAAATAGAAAACACGTCTCTTAGCCATTTGGCATGACATATATAGTGGATTGGTTGTACTAGTTTCAAAGTTTTAGTTTGGCCAGCTCTGAGTGGGTGAACAGACACTGAAGTCCTGTCTTTCCTGCTTGTTTATGGTGATTATTATTATTATTTATTTATTTATTTATTTTTTTACCATTAAAAGCTTAAAAATCCTGTTCATATGATAGTGTCTTGGGCTAGTGAAGGGACAAACCTGAACCTGAACTCTATTATAATAGGGTTTGGGTGCTGAGGGGTCAACTAAAGACAGTTAACACAATTTACTGTTCTGTGAGAATACATAATACTTATTGATGTTTTAGAAAATCATTTATTTTGTGTACTGTAACACTCCTCCCTCCTGTTCCTCCCTGCTCCTATTTCCACCCTCCGCTCTCTCCTTCTTCCTGATCCCGCCTACTCTTTCCTCTTGCTCTGCCCTGTTTCCTCCTCTGCTTCCTCCTCCTCCCTCCTTCTCCCTCCTTCCCTCTCCTGCTCTGTGATGCTCTCCATCCTTCTCCCTCCTTCTCCTCCTTCTCCCTCCGGCTCCTGCTCTCTGATGCTTTCCCTCTGTGCTTCCAGGGTGCTTCCATGACACTCACTAACAATGAGTGATGGCTAACAAAGCCTGCTGGAAAATGTCACATTCTGTTCCTCTCATGTGTGTAAAAGTGCATAGAGGGGAATAATAGTGAGGAGGAGACGATGGGTCAAGGGGATTAAGTGACACATATGAACCCATTTCAGAAAAAAAACACAAAGAACATATAAGATCAAAACCAGCTTAGAATAAAGAACTGCCAGATTACTTTGATAATGCTTTCTCAATCCAAGTACATTACACATTATGTTATATGAGTCTGGTTAGAGCTGACCTTTTTAGTATTTTATTAAAGTATAGTATTATCACTATTTCATCACCATTGAGAGAACATTGCTACTCCAGCTAAGTTTTGTCTTATTAAGCTGAAGTGCTAAAATGTCATAACTGATTGCCATGATATTTGACATAAACATTTCCATGCATTTAGATGGTAATAAACACATAGTACTTACAATGCAATAAATCAAATAAGTGTGAAAAAAATATCAAATGTATGCCAAAAAGATGAACAAAAAAGTTCCATTTAAAATATCTAGAATACCTGTAGTAAGCTAGCGCTACAGAGGGGGTTTATGAGGCTTGTAAGTGGCAGCTCCACATCTCCACAGCTCAGTAACACTGAGGCTGCAATATGGCCTCTGTGTGTGCACTCTTAAATCAGCAGCCTCAGTGCGGCTGGTCTTACAGGGCCACCAGGGTGAGCGGAGAAACCCTCACAATGGTTATCCTGAGCCACTCAAGCGAACAGCCAAAAGGCCTTTCTATCTGGGCTCATCTAGAAGCAGTAAAGGCAATCTAAGTTCCCTACATAAAGATGCGCATGGCCTCGACACAGTTTTCAATGCATTTATATTTGATGCTGACATGATACACTGTCTTCAATAAAATCGTTTTCAGAAATGAATGTATACCAGTGCAATAATGTCGGTGAGTATTTTTTTCAATTTGAGCTGTGCGTGGATTAAAGAATCTCAGCCCTAAATAATTCATCCTTGATTATTGAAAAAGTCCATTATTTGTCATGAATGATGCACTTGCAGCTTTCTATACCTGCGTGCCACCATGCGCATTCACATATCAGGTAGCTTTGCCAAGCCCATCCAGAATTTATTCTATAATTCATGTGAATGGGTGCGATGAGCAGTATTTGCTTGGCCTCTGGCCTTACTTGTTGCAGCACTGTGTGCTCAGCCAGCAGCTTAAAGTGCACACGCCTCATGCCGAACAGAAACAATATTCACACTTTCTGCTTTTCTGGAAAAGTTCATAAAGCCTAAAAAGAGCTTATAGACACCCCACAAAATCAGGAGTCCTGACATAACATTAAGACATTATGACCACTGACAGATGAAGGCTCTCATCATTGTGGGAGGGATAGGCAGCAAAGTGCACATATACAAACAGAATGGCGTTTTCATGGTGTCAGGGGGCATGGAATATTTGTTGATGTGATTTGTGTTACGAGTTCAATGCAGTAACAGCAGTAGTCGGTTTTGTACAGTAAATAATATTAGAAATGGCCACTTTTAAGAGTTTTTTGCTATCTTCTCAAGCAGCATACCCTGGGTGATTGGTCCATTCTTTCACCTGTTCAAATTGTGAGAAACTTGCCCCAGTATGATCAGACACTAAAATCCAACATCATATTTGTTTATTGGCACAAAAGGGATGCTTCTGGAAGGTTTGTCAGTATCACAGGGGCTACATAAAATGTTTAATTGTGAATGAAGTTTATTCTGCAAACTAGATTTGAAATTGCTGGATTTTTAAGTGCTAGGCCTTTTCTGCCATGGTGTTCTCTTTTAACACAATTAGAAAATAAGCAACATAATTTGTAGACCTGGCAACAGCTTTAACTCAAATCTCTGTGAGGTTAGCTTTCAAACTGGCTGCACTTTCTCTAGTGATGAAAGTCTACACATGAAAATGTACTGGTTGATCACACTCACCTGGAATTCACACCAGGAGCATCAGCGACACGTAGCGTAGGCAGAGCTGCAGACGCGCATACTTTTAAAAGCTTCATTTTACACCAGAGGCAGCAGAGCTGCTCCTGTGACACCAGTCTCTGTGTATTCTCATGTTTAAACACAAAACTTTTTACATTGCTTATGTATTCATTGTTGATTGGATGAATTATGTTTTAAATCACAAAACAAACGTTGACAATAAGAGAGACGATGCTTTGCAGCGATAACAAACCATATCTGTGGTGCTCGCATTCATTAAGCTCCTCACCATTTCACTTTGGTTGTCTGCACCATGCCCCTTTCCTTCAGAAGTTGTTCTTGTAAAGTTTCTGTCTGATCCTGTAAAGTGTTTTATATTTATCCTCCATGGCTGTAAACTTTCCGTAGTCCATCATGAGTCATTTCCCGACGCATCGCACAGTGTTTAGGCGACTGCATTGGTTTTAGAGAACGTATTTTGAAAGGGCATTGGAAGTTTATTTTGACACCACATGCTTATTTCCTGTCTTGCCTTTGCTAAAAAACCTGGAGACTCTCCGTTGAAGCAAAAAAGGTTGAGCTCCAACTTAACTTGAGTGACCCCTAACATAATAGCGGTCGTTGTACGCACGTATGACACTGCTGGTGTAAACTGTCCGACCGGTTAAAATGGAAAGCGATACCTGCGTGTATGCTGGGTGTATGCTGTGCTGCTGCACTTATGCGCTGTTACTGCTTTGGTGTAAGTTGGGGGTCACAGGAGAAAACTGAAATTCTGTTCCTATAATGTCTTGCTTATAAATTGTAACTAGGTCAATTTTGTTCACTGGTGATTCGTGTTAGCATACTGCAAAATGTTTTAGCTTCATAGAAATAATCAGAAGCCTTGTGTATAATACATAAGATACAAATGAGCTCATCCACACTTTGCGCTTAATTCATGCTGGAGCCTGTTTCTATGGTGATCATTCAGCATAACAAATCTAAAACAATGGCACTTGAGATGGACCATTATTGCATTCAGGTGTGATATGACAAGTAATGTCACTTATAATAATTGTTCAAATACACACAGAACGCAATTCAACTAAAACATTGTCATATTTACTGTGTAAGTCACTATTAAAACTCCATATTTCTTCTGCACCATTATTGTCAACAAATAGTGTACTAATCTCTTAGAGGACATGGTGTCTCATGGTTTCTTACTTACTTTACAGAACCATTCTTTTATTATCAGATTTATGGACTTAGAAACTGCACAGTGTTTGTACCTGTGACACAACAATCCTGGGGAAATTCAAGTGTTATGTGACAGCGCAGGAGGGTCATCAAACAAACAAATGTGCGTGAAGCTAAATACAACTCCAGGTAAATTTTGATGAGGGAAAAATATTACAACATGGAGCTCAAAAAAGTACATATTACATAATTACGTAATTCTTTAAACATACCTGTATCACCTTAAATGATATATTGTTATGTCTTTGCACTGATGGATGCAGTGATGATTGTAATTCTGATCTCTTTATCTCTAACATGAAAATCATTTGGAGGCTGTTAAGATAAGTGCGGCCCATGAGCGGAGAGCATGCCATCAGCCGTGTCACGCTTGACTGCGGCTCAGACAGAGGCAGGGAATACAAACGAGATGCTTATGACCCACACAAGATGGCCGCCGCACAGCAGTGTCAGGGAGCTCTCCCAGACCTGTGAGTGAAATCTGCTGTGCATGGTGAAATGGGGACAAATTAAATTGACCATCAAATGCAAGGCCAGCACCAAAGACACAAAGCAAGCACACTACATCCATGCAATTAAAATGAACATGTATATATATATATGGAAGGAGAAGCACAAATGTGCTTTAGAAAATGCGTATGCTCAAGTCTACTAATGAACACATAGTTTATTAAGAATGATTCAGGCTTTGTAACTACTACTTAAATAATAATGTTATGCAAATTCAGGTCATTTTATTCAATAATTCTTTTCATGTAACATCCAAATCACTTATGGAACTTTCTAATAGTCTTTGGCCCACATTCAGCAGACTCTTGACTAATTGTGTGTCATGGAGGATGGATGGGGAGGTGGACAGTAGGCTCGTCATTGTCCTCTATATAAGCAGCCAGTGAAGTGACACTATCAATGACATCCTTCTTGGTTTTATAGTGTCTGATGTGAGTGATGAGTGAACTAAAGCAGAGTATAACTGACTCAAATAAAACTTATAGAAGAGTGCATTGCTATTGAAACTAAATTGAACTTATATATGGAGTGGTGTTTCTATGGGACAGAATGTTAAGGAGATCTGTTTGTTCTTAAAATTGACATTTTTTATCAATATCTGTTCAAATAATTATTGGTTCCAAATATCATTACTATACAGTATGGCATTTCCACTTCTTAAAGGCCCTTTAGTAAGTAACATCAGATAGTGCTGTAGCCGAATCCTGTTTTTTTTTAGTCCAAGTTGCGCACAAGTTCTCATTGTTTGAGTCTGAATACAAGTCACTTAGTTTGAGTCAAGTCCTGACTGCAAGTCCGAGTCTGAGTCCTTAAAATAAAGCTTGAGTCTGAAACATTGTCTAAAACCAAATCTAACAACTGCATTTGAACTTAAAACCATCATTATCATCTCTAGAACTTGTTCAAAGCATATATAGAGACAACAGCAGTACCAAGAAGAAAACAGTCCCTCTGACGCTCACAAGTTCAAGTCGAGTCCCAAATCGTGAGTCACATTTGACTTCAGTCATGACTTTGTGCCTCGTCATGAGTCCCACAGTGATTTGGAGACCAGGGCATGGGTCTGTAGCTCCACCACTACACCTTTGGTATGTTGGATATTTATAATTCATGCAAGCTCATGCCGCGCATATTAAAAGTGTGTCTCCTATAGAAAGCCCTGTAAGTCAGCTGTGTGTCCATAGAGATACTTGTAATAATTGACACCACAATGCAGTGCCCAGGGGGCTTCCCCTGTCCAATGATATATGATGAAAGCTTTTGAGTGGGTTTCAAATGAAGATGTCAGGGTCTGGTGTCCACTGACAGCTGCTTTTAGCTTAATCACACGCCATAAGCACAGTAAAAACTGACTGCAATAATTTGTTCAGGTAATAAAGTGTTGGTGTTTGTCAGGACTCAGTGTGTAAACAGTGCAATAATTCATATCCTCGGCAAAGTGCTGCTGGCAGCACGTAAATTATCACACAATGTCATTTAGAAAGCTAGGGATTTTACAGGTCTTTAACCTAGTTACAAAATATTCACATTTCAAATATAATTATATGTTTTTGAAATGGTCTTCCTCTTAGAATTGTGTGTTGAATATTTCCAAGTTTAGGAAATGGAATATGCAGGTTTTGTTTTTGTTTTTTTAATATGAGCAACCATTGACCTCTATGGGCCACCGTACATCAGTCTGTAAGAATAACCCCACAGAGGCACTTGGCACAGTGTTAATCACTGAAAAATGATTTATGCTACAGTTTTCTGTCAAGAATAAAACATATATTTATAACATTGCAATTTTAAATTATTCTAATTAAGTGTTGCTGATTCTACTTTCTTACTAATTGTTAACATTAAAACATAATTAAAAAGTGATGATCAGCAGTGATGCAAACTAGCTTTGCTCTGCTAATTTAAAAGTTAACAATAGCAGAATCCCTGGTGAATCTCGGCCTGGTGACTCTTTTAGGGCGAGGTGGCTAATGAGCACACTGAACTCAGTGAGAACACTGAATTAAATGCATTGACTAATTACATTGACAATCATTGTGAAATAATGTGGTTGCATACATTTACAGCAGGTGGGACCCTTTTTATTTTATGTTTTCATTTATAGTTGCAGTTTTCTTTAAAGGTACACTGTATAGATTTTCAGATGGATTGTACACCACCTGCTTATCTCCATTGAGATGTTATCGCTTAATCTGTTTACGGCTATTTTTATTGCTCAAAAATACCTTGAAAAACATGCATTCTTACTGTGCTTCTTCGTAGATTAGACTTGTCTTTTTGCTTGATGAGGTCCTCTGCTTGTCTCTGCTGCTTGTCTTCATGGAAGTATATTTAATGGTATATTGTGGAACATTGCAGGTTAAGCAATAACATCTTCATGGAGACAAACAGGTGGTGGATCTTGTAGCATAAAAGTTACACAGTGAACCTTTAAGTAACCTACATTTTTAACAATTCTTTGAATATGTGAAAATATTGTTATTGACCCTGAAAATTTCTGTGATGAACAAAATATTTTTGTAACAAACCAAGACATAAGGATTTTGTGGCGACAACTCTTTAGAGTTGTCAGGCCAGCCGAGAGACATTGTCCCTCCAGCGTATCCTGGGTCTTCCCCGGGGCCTCCTTCCGGTGCGACATGCCCAAAGCACCTCCCGAGGGAGGCATCCAGGAGGCATCTGGAACAGATGCCCGAGCCACCTCAGGTGGCTCCTCTCGATGTGGAGGAGCAGTGGCTCTACTCCGACCTCCTCCCTTATGACTGAGCTCCTAACCCTATCTCTAAGGGAGCGCCCAGCCACTCTGCAGAGGAAACTCATTTCGGCCGCTTGTATCCACGATCTTGTCCTTTCGGTCATTACCCAAAGCTCATGACCATAGGTGAGGGAAGGAACGTAGATTGACCAGTAAATCGAGAGATTTTCAGCTCAGCTCCCTCTTCACCACAATGGTCCGGTACAGCGACCGCATCACTGCCGACGCTGCACCGACCGCCTGTCAATCTCATGCTCCATCCTCCCCTCACTCGTGAACAAGACTCTGAGAAACTTGAACTCCACTTGAAACAGACTACTGTAAACTGCTATTTGGTTTCTCACTTTGTCTTAACTGCATTAGAATATAGGGTTGTCAAAAGTATGGAAAAAAAGATACTAATCAATACTAAAACTAGTACTGAAACTAGATACTCATTTAAGCATACTAAAAAAAAAAAATCACATAACTGGATAACATTTGACCAGAACTAATGTAAGACCATGTGGTATAATAAACAAATACTATTATTTTGTATTGAAAAGTACAATATTGTCTAAAAACAAGCTTTTAAGATGATCATGTGGGTATGAAAATCAGTATTGAAATCAAGTTTTAGTATCATGACAAAATTTTAGAATATAAAATCTACAGGCCAGCTCATGGACCAGCTCTTCTCCATCAATACATATTCATCACCACCATTCATTCATTTGGAAGATTTGCAGTGAAGGGAACTCGACATTCACTCTGTACTGCTAAACTATTCTCATTTGACACATACTAACTTGCTGATTTATGAGAAATATTAAAGCCTGGAGAAACAGCAAGTAAAAGATGAATGGGTCCAGTGTTTAAGCTCTCATAACGTCCCAAGAAACACAGCTTTATATATGTTTGGGCCTTTCCCCATCCATTCCTATTTGTGTTTCAACAGTAGAATTGGACCTGTCATGTCCAGTGTTAACTTGCATTTGTCTCATGTTCTCTGGAGTGTTCGTGTGGTGGGGCAGCATACATACACGCTCTCAATCCTGTATTACTCCAGCCTATTTACACAAGTTATATTGGCATGTTAAACGCATACAAAGCCCATTATCAGATAGGGTCAATAAGGTGCAAAGAGAGTGAAGAAATGTAGGCAAATTCAATGCATTGATAAAGGCCCTGAGCAGAACAAAACCATGTCTCTCAATAGCACATAAAGCGACGGTGAGGATGAATACACTGCAAAGGACGATGTACGCAGTCACATGGGCTGTTCAATGTTGTGAAGGGAAACAAAGAAAACTGTATTATAGAGAGTGTATCTAAGAACAGCACGAACAGCATGTGTGTGCAGGGTGGCTCTAGTTAACAGGAACGCTCTGTGGCACAAGGTTTAATATCAGTAATTACTGCATGATGTGTTTATGAGTGCAAAACAAACTGCTAATGTACATATATGCATAATGTATAGTTTGGCTATAGGACAGTATATCCCTGGGGTATACTCTGGTCTATGCCCAACTATTTATTTGAGGTGGATTTTTTTTTTTTCTTTTTATGTGCCGTTAGGACTATGATGATGTCATTTCTTGGGCTACGTCCAGCTTCAGTGGAATTTTAACCTGGTCCATGGTTCTGTACAAAGCTGTTTTAATTTTAAAACTGCACAAAAACAAATTTTAGACATAAATAATCCAAATGATTTTCCCCCTAAGAAAATGTTAAAAAAAAAAAAAAAAAAAAAAAAAGAAAGAGAGAGGAAAAGAAAAGAAAAAGAAAGAAAAGGGCAGAACAAAAAACACTTTATTTGGAATATGACTGCAGAATATAATGGGAACACAGTGCATATAAACTGTGGAACATTTCGAGCGCTACCAGCCAGAAAGCTAAATTCTGTACTTGCCAATAAAATGCAAATGAAGATTTATCCCCTCCTCTATATTGGCACAGTGCACTCTCCTCTTTCTTAAGCCCCATGCCAAGTTTTAAGCCCCCAAAAGGTCACCTGTCTGATCATTGTCAGTGTCAGCATTGTGATAGACCTGTTAACCTGAGCTGGATTGACTATTGACCATTGATTGGTTTGGGCCCGGAGGTTGCTTTGCATAATAATTCACAGCTTTGACTCTATCTTGGAATTGCAAGCTCCTCTTGAAAGCTGTCTTTTGGCTCTGTAATCGTTCCTTAGTGTCAGCGCGGGCTTTTTCTCACTGTGGTGTGTTTGGGACATGACATTCGAAAAGGTCACTGTGTAGCTCTCCGGGCCTGTCCTATAATCTGCCCTGGAGCTGTCCCGCTCACGTGTCTTAAACCAACACACAATCCTATAGCTCGCAATAGGGCCTCAGCCTTATGTGTGACCCCTAGTCTGACCTATGACCTCTCTGGAGGCTACAAGAGCAGGTTTCTCACCAGGGAATAATCAAATAAGTTCAAACTGGAGAGGTCACTTTGTAGCACCATGGCAGACACAGTTTTTCTTTTGACTGTAGGGGACATGTTCAGTATTGTGTTAAACTTTTAAGAGGTTAAAATAGTCTTTTATTAGTTAATTAGCTAATCATTAGTTTAGTCAAGGATGTGTTTTGACTGATTCATGCATGTTTGAGTAATACTCTGTTGTCTTGCATTCAAGGTTCAGAACATTTTATTTCTTTTCACCTGCCCCTAACCCCACCCACTTCAACTCCGGGTCATACATGTAGGGTTCAAACATGTCACATAACCTTTTTTTCAACTATTCAAAACACACCAAAATAAAAAAACCTGCTTCTGATGGTGAATTCCACTGTGAAGAGACGGGGCATTTTCACTACAATTTTGAACAGGAAGTCATGTTTCTAATACTAAACCATTTTATCTCAATATTGAGGTTTACAATGAACATTTTATTTTTATTTTCATTTTCATTTGATTTAATTTTTCAATATTTTATTTGTACTTGTACATATACCATATACATTTGGATAATTATACTTTATTTGACACCAGTCTCTTGCTATGTTTGCTTCTTACTCTGAATTTAATATTACCAGTTATATTTTTCCTCTTTGCTATGATATCATATTGTGATGTGTGAGCTACTGTGTGCAAATAATTTCATTTTTGTGGAGCAATAAAGTTTTAAGTCTAAGTCTAAGAACAAATCAACACTTATGTACAATATAATAATCCATACCTGAAAAAGCACAATGTCCTTTTTTTATTCTATATGTCTTGGAAAAAATGTGTACGTATACAGTAAGAGGCCTTCATACGTCCATGTATTTGATCGTCAGTGGTGACTCAAGTACTGAAGTGTAGATTTTTCATGCCGTTGGACATTCTTGCAAAGACATTACTGACCCTGAACATGTTGTAGGTATCTTCAAACATATCCTATCTTACCAAGTGTTCTACTTTTCAAATTACTTGAAAAAAACCTGCCACAAGCAATCATTTGTTCCATAACTAACTCATGCGGTTGTAGTTTGTATTTTTGGAAATAAAAACAGATTTCGAAACTATTATAAATGTGGTTTTGCTAATCCTCTTTTGCTGTAATATGTGTCGCCCAATGTTACATTTGCTATAACATCCTTAAAATTTTGAAAAAACATCATCTAAAATTGTAATTTCAAAAGCAAAATCACCAAATTCAGAGCGTCAGAAATATTGGTGTGTGGTGATTTAATGATGTAAAAAGCCTTTTGTAGTGTACTGCTATATAATTATCAAATCACTGCTTTTAAATCGAGTGAAACATAGCAGTAGTCAATTAAAAGCCAGTCTATTGTGTTCAGTAATTTGGTCGCCAGTCCCAGCATTCAAAGTCAAAATAAAGCAGAGATTTCAATGAAGAGAACACGCTTAATAGTTTTATCTAGAATATTCTGTATGCAAATTCCGTGTATTTTGTGCACCAATGAATCTGAGTTTGCTTTAGAATAGAAGGTCCTTTTAAAATACTTTCCTGGGATGTGTTTGAGTCTTGTAATAAAGAGCCAGGCGTCGCTTCATTGACTTTGTTCAATATGTATAAGTTGATACGAGTCCAAATCTCCGGCCGTGTGCAGCTCCACTTTGTTAAATGAAAGAATAGTTAGTTAGCCACAATCACGTTAGCTGCAGCATTTGTACCAAGGACATTTGCGAGCATTCAATATTTTTTTTTACATTTTTAAAAACAGAAACAACTTTTCATTTTTGCTAAATTAATTTTTTTTCATTTGAGATTATTATTATCATAATCAATATTTTAGTGGCTGTTTGGTAGCAGCCTTGAAGGCTGTGGACATTGCTGCTCTGTAAAAGCTTTTGGAATTAGCATGTGACCTTGAAAGACAGTGATTTTTTATTAAACTGTAGCACTCAATTTTCTCAAAATTCTGTAGCTCTCTGGACGTCTCTGCATGCCTGGGTCACCACTCTACATCTTAAAGAGATGGTGTGATGGATATTTGATGTAGCAGTATGTTTAAAATAATAATTTTGTATTCTAAGTTGGATGCTTCAATCTTTAAAGGTTCTATATTATGCAAAATTGACTCTTGAGAGCTTTAAACCATGTTAAAATGTTGTTACCTCCTCAAAAACATATCTGGAGTTGCGTTTTGCTTCATTCACACATGTTTGAGAAACCCTTTATTATTAGTCTATCTACATCTCCAAAGCTCAAAATGCTCCACCTTGTGAAAGTTAAAAGCTACCTTTACCTTTAGATCAGTAGGCAATTCCAGGACTGAAATTATTAAAGGCACACAGGTGAACACAGTGGAGCACTTCCTGTATTACACAAGGTGGAACAGAGTGTTTTCTGTTTGAGAGAATAACTCAGCCTAAATATGCAGGATTTGTGTGTTAAACATTTGTGAATGAAACAAAACACAACTCCTGGTATGTTTTTGATGATAAAACAACATTATAACATACAACATAAAACAGCGTAATGTGGGCTCTTTAAGTATATTCTCAGTATTGCCTCCCAGTGAGTAGTTTCCTTGTAAATCTGTTTTGAATGGAGTTTATTGTAGCTTAGGACTGGTAGAAAGTAAACACTACCCTCTTGTAGTCAGACACTTACTATACTGAAACCTATTTTGTCACTTGCACTGTTTAAACTGTTACATCTAATATTGATTACATTTTACCACTCAACATGATTTTATTTGTCATTATTAGCACAAATGGGGATTATATGTCTTCAGACAACTCTAAAAGAGACTGTTAAGAAAATGGGAGTGTTGAATGTTGGGTGTGGTGTGATGTATTCCGCTGGTGGTTTGCTCCTCAGTATATTTAGCAGCTTTCATTACCACATGTCCTTAGGCGCTTGAACCGGCGTTACCAAATGGGCTGCTTGTTTTTCATGTCCTTCAACCAGATGCCCCTAAACGGCCCTCAGTTTTACCACTAATAATAAATAATTTATCAATGCGCGGCTGGTTATCTCAGAGGGATCGTTATGGTGATGAATGACTGAGTGTGAGGCTCTGGTGTACAAGAGTAGCCTAGAGCTTTGACCTTGAAACACACAGGTGATGGTGAGATGATGACACTTGCCTTGAGAACTGTGCACCAACAGACTGTTCAGAGGTGAGCCACAGCAGGATTCACCCAGCCTCTTCAAAAGGGCCTCAGCACCACAGTGAACAGAACTGCTTGTAGAAAGGGCACTTGTTATGCATTCCTGGAGGGGTATTTTGCTTCATTGACACTTGTTTCATTAATCCAAAATTGTCCTGGATTGCTGTGTCAGAGGTAAACTTACGGACTTTGTCTTTTTTAGCACACAAACCATCGCCGGACTCGTTCTGCGGTCAAATTGTGTGTCTATTAGTGTAGCAGTTACATCTAATGGCTACAGTTTATCTTCTGATTGTTCATTCCTGTTGCTGACAGCAGAGGGAGCTCCAATACCTAAATACCCCACTGGAAATGGAGGTGTAGTTTTTATTATGTGTTTTCAAATTGTAAACATTATTTTAAGTTAAAAAAATGTGAAATACTAATCCCAAGGTGACCAAAGATACATTCAGAAAGTAAAAGCAATTTTTTTTATGTTTAGATGGTTGCAACACATCCTACAACAGGTGGGACATGATCAACAAAAGGCATTAACAAGAAAGATTAAAATGACAAATATTAACCTGTTATGAATACAAAAGACAACTCAATTCATACAGATACAGATTTTCCTTTTTTTTTTTTTAAACTATTTGCCAGTCAAGGCCTAGGAGGGGGCCCTATTGATTTTGGTGTTGTTGGAAATTGTGCACCTGGAGGAAACTTATACACAGGAAAAACATGCAAAGTTCATGCAGACTGATGTGAGCCTGAAGCATTTCAATTTCTATGAACATATTAGCACTCCTTATGTTAATGCCTCCTCACAACCAACTGCAGCCAGTAGACATATCACTTCTGTATACTGTATATGTCAAACACAGTGTTTTATTCAGTGTGTTTGGTTTAAACATAATTGTGTATCCCACTTTAGTCACTCGGATTGACTTCTGTCAACCAACCACATCCCTTTCAGTCATAGAGCATTTTTTTTTTCCTTTGGCACTGAAAAAACATTCATTATTAAAGGCCCTACATTATACAAAATTGTCTCTTGTGAGCTTTAAAACATGTTAAAAGTTTGTTATCTCATCAAAACATGCCTGGAGCTGTATTTTGTTTCATTCACACATGTTTGAGTAATCCTCCCTTATTAGTCTGTCTACATTTCAAAAGCTCAAAATGCTCTGTTTCACCTTATGATGTCATGTGGTGGTAGTTTTCAAGTTAAGTTACCTTTTACCTTTTGTTTAGTTGAGACTGGCAATTCCAGGGCTGAAATTATCCAAACGATTATAGTGATGGTGTATGGAGTTTAAGATAATACCGGAGCACTTCCAGTACTGCCATGTGACGTCACAAGATGAGTGTTTTCTGTCTGAGAGAAGAATTTGGCCTAAAAATGCGGGTTTTGTGTTTGAGACGTGTGAATGAAACAAAACACAACTCCAGGTATGTTTTTGATGAGGAAACATTATAACATAGATCAGAAAACAGCCCTTTAAAGGTGAAATATCTCTGACATTGGAACATGTTTTCAGCCATTAACTAAAACATCTCTCAACAAAGTGACAAAGGTTCTGTAGAAAATGCTATTCAGTTTGATTATCATGAGCTCACTGTGGGACATGTAAGTAAGTAAATAAGTTTTTATTTATATATACAGACGTATTTCACATAGACGCTTTATAGAAAATTTTTCATCCACCCCATACCTGGTGGAGGTAAGGTACTATTGTAGCCACAGCTGCCCTGGGGCAGACTGACGGAAGCGCGGCTGCAATTTTCTGCACCATCAGCCCCTCCGACCACCACCATTACTCACACACACCACTTTCATCCTAGGCAATGTGGGTGAAGTGCCTTGCCTAAAGACACAATGACAGTTTTGCAATTGGCGCCCCCCTGTGGTACCTGATTTTACCAGTAGTCCCCCATCCAAGTACTAATCAGGCCCGGCCTTGCTGAGCGTCTGAGATCTGATGGGATCAGGCTTTGACAAGCCGGTATGGCCACACATGTCCCTGGTGACTATTAGTGAAGAGTTTTATCTCATTTTTACACATTCAGCTGTTTCACCCATTTGGACGTCAATGGCTTTTGATAGGTGAAGGTTAGCATTTTGAGTGAAGATGAAGTAAGAGAAAAGTTAAATAATACATTCAAATATAATATTAAAAATGCAACCACAGCAATAGGGAAAACTAGGAGAGTAAAAAAGGCAATGTTCTAATTCAAGAAATTATGGACTCACATGAGCGGGTTAGCGCTGGAATGATCGGACAAGAAAACAGGACATGTCAACTGGAGAAACTTCAACAGGAGAACGAGGGAGGCAGTTGTTTCCGCCTAGGGGACTTGTAGCTCAGATCCTCGACTCTGCTCTGCACTGATCTGACAGTCAGGACTGAATGAGACTGCAGTGTTTAATGAATGAAAGGAAACTTGGAAAAGTATACGGCCCAGTTGACTTTTTGGGAAACTCCTGAAGAATCTACCATTTTCAGCATTTATTGTAATAACACTATGTCAGCTAAAGGCATTATCCACTATTACATTTGTAATATAAACTGCTCCTTGTGAATGGCGGCCCTGTCTTAGATAGATTTTTTTTTTTTTTTTTTTTTAACTTAAATGTGACTGTGTAACTTTCCAGGTGTCAAAAACACCTTTAGTTAAATAATGTGGTACATTCCAGTGAAAGGAATCTTTATCATATCTCCATGGACACAAGCAGGTGCTGAACTTTTACCAGAAAAGTTACATAGTGCACTTTTAACTCAAAATGAGTTTTCACAGTTTCACATATGATGGATTTAAAGGCAATGACTCTGCCCTGGGCCTGTGATTGTAATTGTAATTGTAATTGTAATTGTAATTGTAATTGTAATTGTAATTGTAATTGTAATTGTACAGACCACAGAGCTATTTTATTTTTACTGAATGACAAAACTTGGCAATGTTTGAAGATTGTAGTGGATGAGAACAAGTGATCCATTATGCTCTATCTTTTAACACACACACACACGCACACACACACGCACACACACACACGCACACACACACACACACACACACACACACACACACGTTAGGTTTATATTTCTTTTTGGGGAGAGATCCATGTTGTTGATGCAATAAAAAGGATTTACCTCATTGGGTCCCCACAAAGCTAAAGATTTAGATGAAGAGACTGTGTATATCAGAATTAATCCCCACAATGTGTTGAGTGCGATGAATACCCACCCACAGTTTTATCGCATAGTAAACACATGGAAACAATCAGATGTGAGAATGTATTTTTTTTTCCCAAAACACCTTTTCCGAGATTCTTCCTCCAATAATAACTTGTAGCGCTTTAGGTGAATCATTTTGTTACAAGTTATCACAAACAGGAAGAAGTGACAAAATAAATCTGCCACTCTGTTGTTTCACACAGAGGATCTGGTGAACACAGAATAATTAAGATTTAGTATTTGGATCTTTGCAATGTGTTATTCTGGACAAGAGGAGCTAAATATATATATATATATATATATATATATATATATATATATATATATATATATATATATATATATATATATACATACATACATACATACATACATACATACATACATACATACATACATACATACATACACACACACACACACACACACACACACACACACACACATATATATATATACATATATACATATATATACACACACACACACACACACACATACATATATATATATATATACATACATATATATATATACATATATGTGTGTGTGTGTGTGTGTGTGTGTGTGTTTGAGTGTGTGTGTGTGTGTGTGTGTGTGTGCGTGTGTGTGTATGTGTTTGTGTGCATGCGTGTGTGTGCGTGATAGAAGTTTTGCTCTTTTCTCTTCTTTTCAAATCCTCAGCCATCAGTTGTACAGCCTAAAGCCCATTCATTCTGCAAAGCTAATTTTCTGTACATTTCCTTCCATGTTTCATCATAGTCTTTAAAATCCCATTGTATGCCATACTTTATGTTTTTATTGAGGAAAATTTTGTTTAACATTAGAAATTCAAATTGGATCCAGATTGCAAGTGTGAGGTGAGAAAGAGAGACGCCTCTGCTTCCCCAAGGGATCAACAACATTCACAGTTACCGTGGTGACCGATGAGCTACTGCGTGCCCCTTGCCACATAAACCTTATTTACTATTGCAGCTGTTCAATTTTGCAACACCCCACACACCTTTTCCTTATTTGGCCCTCATGTCCCAAGACGTATGGCCTCTACCTTCAAGATGGATGCCTTCAAATCCACTGCAGGAAAGGTCTCGTTTTTTTTTTCCTGGAGAACAAAGTGGGGTGGTGCAATCCAACATTCAAATGAGGCTGTTTAAACAAGAGAAAACTGTAGACTATAGTGGGGCCAGAGAATCGAAGCAGTGATTCTTGAACTTTTTAATGTTTAGGAAAAAAAATAAAAAAATAGAAAAAAAAACTTTCAAAGGACATTCTTTTCCGAACTGCCAAGAGGACTAATGTTCAACAATTCTGAATATCCATCTACACCCAGAGGTGTTACACATCATTCTGTGCTGGGCATAGACCATCTTGATGGTTAGAATCGAGAGAAGATTAAAGGTGCACTATGTAACTTTTCTGATGGAGGGTCCACCACCTGCTTGTCTCCATGGAGTTAATTCTTTGCCTGGAATGTTCAACAATATGGGAGTTCACTTCACTTTACAACAACTGAAAAGTTTTTAGAATAACATGCAGATGAAGATTATAGGGCATAAATAGTGTTTGGCATTTTTAAAGTGTTGTACACACTGGATAACAACATTACAACAATGTAATACAGAACATATATCCTGATTATTTGTTGGAATATTACTAAAGGTTCAGTGATCTGTTGCTGTGACAACAGGAAACAAACAAACAAAAAAATTTTATTGGGATTTTTAGCCTCTTTTTTCAATGGTGGCGCTGTCCATGGTGCTGAAAATCTAGGCTTTTTGGTGAAGAACTATCTCACACACAGAAAACTTATTTAACTTGCATTTATTCAATTGCAGGTGTTTTTATTGGTCAAAAACACCTTGAAAAACATGCTTTATTTCTATAACAGATCTGACCTATAACTCGGCCTGGTGGCCTGTTGGTAAACATTGTTAGTACAAAAATGTAATCAAAACCTGAAGTGCACATTACCAAATACCCTAATATTGGATTATTACATGGTAACTGTGCAGTGTGTGCTACCTTGAGCACAAACCTGAAATCTTGCAGTGTTTCTGAGTTATATTACAAATGCAGTCTTTTTTGTAATAACAAAGAGGAAATTCTTTTTGCATTTGTCAATAGGGAATATGTCTGTAGATTCAGCAAATGTTTAATTTATTAGCTTGCCTGGCTGCTGTGATGCTTCACCCAAACAGCTAGAAGTATTCAGTTGAATCTTGGGTGTTACATGGATAAATAGCAGAAAATATGGGAAACAATTAATGTGGACTTGAATATAATTCCACTGGGGCCTCATTGCACATTATAATGAACAAAATCAATGTTGTTGTTGTTAAATATTTTAAATGGATAGAATAAATGTGGTGGTAAAGGTGAGACGTAGCCTCCGGCCATAAGAAGAGAACAGCTTGTATATGAATGGTGCTGTGTGACCCAGAGTGAGGCGAGGCTGGAGGCACTCAGTATCTCAAGGTCCTGCATGTTTTGGATTACTGTGCCATACTAAGTGACACATCTCCTGTTAAGTCAGACTTTTAAAAGTGCACTGCTTTTGATATAAGTTATCAATCAACATCAATTATTTTTGTTTTGCTGCTCACCACTCTTACTGTGCTCAGCGCACTGCTTGTTATTTTTTAATGACCTGGCACACCATTGTGTCCAGTGGCAAAATGTTTCAAAGGATTGAAATGTAAAATACAAAAAATACCCCGGCCTCTTTTTATCATTGGAAATAGAATTAATTAGAATGTACGTATGACACTTGGACATCTATAGTAACAATTTGTTTTAATGGGCTTGGATGGAAACTCACTCAGAAAACTTGGTCAGACAGCAAACAGAAAAAACAACTTTACTTTTGTAACTTGTAGCAACATGTGTCGCAAAGTGAAAGCATAAATAGCATGAAATGAGAAAGAGCGTGCTGTACGGTGAGGCTGTAGGGTCAAATTCTGAAGTTTGTTCTTTACAATGCATGTTTTGCCTCAAAGGGAGCAATGTGAATGTTATATAAAGAAGTCAAGCACATTTTGAGCACTCAGTCGCTATGGGAGTTGTTAGTGTAACCCAAGTCTTGTAAGGAGAACTTAGAGCATTGGAGTCCAAACATGAAGCATGCAGCTACACTATGCAAGTATATGAGAACATTTCCAAGGGCTGCTTATGCCTGCCAGTGTTATTTTTTATGCAATGAACACAGTTATAAAGCAATATAAAGCACTTCTGTTGTTTAAAATATAATAGTATTATTATTATAGTAGTATTTATAAGAGTATTTTTTTCCAAAGAATACATTTTCATGTCCTCATAAGGATTTGTCTTATAAAGAATTAGTGAAAAGACAAAATGACTAATAATGTGAAATAACACTTACTGTTGTGTTAGCAGATTGATTGTTAGCTGGTAGACTTGTTGTACTCGTTCTGTGGCTTTAAATTGCATCTGCAGAACTTTTACAAACAAAAAAAAATCAATATTTATGAAACTGAGTTTTCCATTGTTGTATCACTGATTTGATTTGAAGTTTGGCTGCGTCCTTTAGAATGTGGTGCAGGAAATTGCCTCAGAATCATGTTACAAAAGCATCACTCGCTGTTGAAACGTCTCTTAAACACAGATGGGTATCGATATTAGGTCAGGGATGAGAACAACTTCTACTTATGATTCTGGCATTGATCCTTTTGTGGCTGCTGTCTCTGAAATACACATTTCAGTACACCGCTTCTGATAAAAAAACAAAAAACAAAAAAACAAAACACTGAATTGCATCCTTCATTGCTGTTGTGCTTCTTTCAGCATATTTCCTTCAAAACATAAAGAAGCTATTTGTCCCTTTCTATATTAAAAACACTTAAAAAAATCATTTCAGAAAAACTATTTGAACACAATTGTGCAGTTGCCAAATAGACTATGAGTCTTCTGCTCATTTTGTCCTCACACATCGTGCCATGAATTGGGTGAGCAATGTGTGGACTCAAACCTATGATGGGTATTAGCACTCGCTCAATCCCTGTGATAAAAGCTTGGGGTCACCTTTAATGTCATGCAACAAAAGGGCCCGGTAAAGGTCCGGCCAGCAATTGAAGTCAGTTCAGCCCCAGTTCGGCTGCGGCAATAAGAAATCCTTTTTATGTCAGGAAGCTGGCCTGATTGAATTCCTTTGCGTATCAGCCAATGGATCAAGAAAGAAAAGGGAAGCAGATTTGTGCTTGTGATAAACTGTAGCCTCTGCTGAGCTGAGGATTTACAGAGGGGCCTTGTTGATGAAATCCACTCCAGTCATGGCGGACGGTGTAGAGGCGCCGTGGTAACTGCCATGCATAATCCACATGTCCCATAATACACCTGGGTACAACCAAACCATTAGCCCAGGTCTTACATAGTATCTGTAGCATTGATCTTAATTTTACACTTCATGTTCATAGCTAACCTCAAACAAACTTAATAATAGAAATGGCTCTATAGACTTTCAGTTTAGAACTCATAGCCCTTTCATAAGTACAGGATTACTGAAATATGCAAAATATCTTTGAGGAAGTTAAGAATGAAGCACTTTCAAAATGTGTTTACAGCTCATGAAAGCTGATTTTACACAATATGTCTGCTTTAAAATGTTTCTTTTTTCATTTTCATTTTACTGGAGTTTGAGTATGTGATAGGTAATTGAGATGTGAGAAAATGGTATTCTCTTAATTAAATGCATACAGTGTTAAAAATACATAGTGAAGCTTCCTACAGCCCACCACAAACGTGACGGGCAGTCTGTTGTGAAACTAACCGGTTGCTATAGACACAACAATATAAAAAACTCTAACCTTTATTGGGACCATTTATGCCTCCATTGCCCCTGATGGAAGGCGCAGTAACTGTCCTGGATTTATAATGGTGGCCCTGCTCTCAGCGCCTGTCCTTCTCTATCTTCTCTGCTGCATGACTCAAGGGGATAAAAATAAGATTTGATTTTTATGTGATCGACATTGTTAGCTTTAAACTTATGATTTACTTACATGCTGGCGCTATGGACAATGTGTGTGGCAAATGTATGCAAATTATATGATATGATATATGATGTTAATAATGAGAACGTTTTGATAAGGCTTAAAAAAGTATATGCAACTTTTCTGGAGGGTTTGCCACCTGCTTGCCAAGAATCCTTTCGAGAATGTTTTTGCATTCATTATTTATTAAAATGGCAGTGCATATAAAAAAAAGAAAAGAAACATACCAATAAATAAGCTAATTTGCATCTTTAGATTTTCAGTGTTTACTTTTTTATTTTTTTTTATTTTTTTCCCAAATTTGTCTTGTTTCTGCAATAAATGCACCTGTAAATATACAGTATAAACACAAAACAGATGTTGATAAAATAAATAACAGTCCAGTGGAGATAGTCAGCGGGCTGAACACCCACCAGAAAAGTTACATAGAACATAATTATGGGGAGATTTGCCAACACATTGTGGGTATTACAGTTTTACGGTGAGAGATTCTTAACTATTCAAACAACACAAGGGAAAGGTAAAGACAGTAAGTTGTAGTAGTAGTAGTGTTTTGGCTAATTCCATGTACAAATGAAATGAGCAGTGTTCAATACGTGTAGCTCTTGAGTCCAGCGATCAGTGCTCTTCTTCTTAGCACAATGTCGACCTAACAACATACTCAATAGTTTTCCAGCACCTAAAGGTGTTCCACCCACCAGTCTACACACCCATGCATTACAGTGGTCTTATTGGCTTCTTGAAAATGTCAGCCACTGACTACTGCAGTCTATGTCTGAGCAGTGGTGAGATAATTGCAACTTACATACAAGGAAACAAACAACAGTTGTACATAAAGTCGACAAAATGGCTTTGAAATAGTGCAAGGATAATTTGTTTGGTTCTTGTCAGTATTAGAGATTTGATTCAAACTTTTGATCCTAACCTTTTTAGTGTTTTTGTCATTCTTTAATGAAGCAAACTCAAAACATTAATTTATTTTCAAAACTTAACTGATTAAAAAAAAAAAAAAAAAAAAAATCCAGTCCATCCGGTTTGCAGTTGTTTGCAGTTTGTCTTTCTCTTGATCCAGATTCCAACCATCTGTGTGAGAGACTTTTATAGCCATTGACCAAACTGATGGAAATAATTCATTTAGAATCTTTGCTTAGCCTAAACTTGTTACATTTCAACAAATGAGTCTTGAATATTAATTGAATTTTGAATTGAATCTCTATTCCTAAAATTTCTACATAGTTATGCTTAGCCAAAATGGTATTCCTACAGAGAAATTTCCATTGTTAGGGCAGTTCCAATGGTTTCTCTTGGTTATATGGTTAAATCCATGACAAAGCTGAGAGAACATGTTTCCTCCCTCATGGCCATACAGTACACCCCCCTCCACACACACACTCCCTCTCTCCATCTCTTCCAGCCCCACAGGCTCCAAACACTGGAACATCTGCATTGCCACAAACCTCCTCACAAGAAGTGTAGTTTTTCTTCTCGGGCTCCAGCACAGAGCACAATCAGAGGCTACCGCTGCTGCTGCTGCTGGTGTGTTCAAAGCCAGAGCTCTATCAGGCCATGCCTCCAGCCTCTGTTAAGCCATGTCACATCACAGTGGGCTTGTGGCTCTAATTGGGGACACAGAGAAATGGATTTTACAGCCATGACCTGTCGAGGATTTCTAACTAGAACAAAGAGACCACACTCCCTCATTCATGTATGTTAATAAAGTCTAGCTCCGTAGGCCTTTCTCAGAACTATTTTCATTTTACTGTTAACAATATGCAATTAAAGGTCATATATTGTGCAAAATTGATTCTTGTGAGCTTTTAGCCATGTTGTTACCTTATCAAAAACATACCTGGAGCTGTGTTTTGTTTCATTCACACATGTTTGAGTAATCTGGCATCATTAGTCTGTTTGCATCTCGGAAGTTCAGAATGCACTGTTGCACCTTGTGATGTCATGAAGTGGTAGTTTTCAAGTTAACATCGACCTTTTAGCTTTAGTTCAGTAGAGACTGACAATTCCAGGGAATGAAATCATCCAAATGAAGGTGTATGGTGTTTAAAAACACAACGGAACATTTCCTGTATTACCACATGACATCACAAGGTGGAACAGAATGTTTTCTGTTTGGGAGAAGAATTCAGCTTAAATATGCAGGATTGGTGTGTTAAACATGTGTGAATGAAACAACACACAACTCCAGGTATGTTTTTGATGAGGAAACAAGTTTATTACATAGATCAGAAAATAGTGTGATATACGTAGGCCTTATTATAAAGTGTTACCAGAATATATTTCAGTATGATGATTTCCATGTAGCAGTACAAGTGCATTTAAATGTATATACATTTTTGGGCCTTATAAACTACTAGATACTTTAGATGGTATTTCGGTGTAACTTTATGTGTGTTAAAATGACCATTGGGGACCTTAGTTATGATGAAACACTATACAAGTTCCATTCAGAATAATAAAGCACTCTGTAACAAGTCAAAATCAATGTCCTGCCGTAAACTGGCAAAGCTGAACAACATAAGCAATGTAGCCTTAACAATAAGAGCAAGTTTGTTGAAGATGTTTGAACAATAAAAACCTGAAAGTACCCATTATTGGTACATATTATCTTTGACACCACATAGTATTTGAGTTCAGTTTTCATTGTTATTCCCTACAGCTGCTGTGGACTCTGTGCCATATATTTAACAAGAACATGTGACAGTTAGGCACAAACGCTGTGTGCCAGGGCCTATCACAGTCACTGGCAGTGAGCGCCCAGCTCTGTCATGCAGATTATGGCCCCTATGCTCAGAGAAGTCATGGAGATAGTGGTGGGTGTGAGGGGCCCGGGGCCAGCAGGACTCAAGTCCTTGTACACTGTCTGCAGCACAATAGCACTCTGATATCCTACCATGATCCCATTGTTCTAGTGACAATAGCAGCCAGTCTCATGCAGTTACTCTGAATCATTTTATTGGGTTTGAAGAAGGGATTTGAGATCACCACCTAGTGTGCAGAAAAATGTGTATGTTTTTCACCAGATTGTCTTTCTGATGTAAACTCAATTCATTTGCACCTATTGCTAAACTATATTTTTTCAGTACTTACATGCATTTATGCGGGCAAATCCACTGACCCACAGGTTGGCGGTCCGATTCCAGCTCCCACAGATGAATGTTGTCGTGTTGTTGAGCAAGACACTTCGCCTCCACCTCACCTCCAGTGTCTGCGTACACTGGTGTATGAATGTGTGTGTGAATGGGTGAGGTTTCCTTGTAGTGAAGTGCTTTGAATGCCTTGAAGGTGGAAAAGCGTTATATAAAAATGTGACAGTTTACCAGTAGAATATAACAAGAAGGTCTTTATCTGTCAGAGAAAGTCTGAATGAAATTATTTGAAAAGATCTACTCAAAGAAGTATGTGGATTGAACTGACATAGTAAATAATAGGTTCTCTGTGTCTACAGTGCTGTTCCAAAGCCTTGTGTCTTGTTCCATCACAGTGGCTGGAGTGACTACATGGACTCTTGCCAGTTTTCTGGGATTTAACCCCCCCGATGCCCACCTCCCATCAAACCTGACACGGACGTCCTCCTGCAGCCTGCTGTGCACTTACCCACTCCTCACAGTCCAACGTGGGGCACAGGGTTCATCACAGGGCCAGACTCACTCTCTCCACCCTCCCACTTTTAATAAATGTGTATTCACAGCATTGTGCACACTAATTACAGCATTGAGGAAACAATCCATTATACAGTGGGAGGTCCAGATCGCTGCCATTTAGAAGGAAAACACTGTCAAAATAGCATGGAAAAATCAACTCAAAGAGATCACATATACACTACGCCTTTGATTTTCCATTGCACCTCTGGACCATGGACACCTCCAGCTCTGTCCTTTTTGACATCTGTTTGCTCTGTCTACAACATGAATTTATGTTACATACAATAGAGGAATGGCCGAACTTGAAAGGACAGGAGCACATTGTGTTGATTATACATACAGTATCTCCTGGTTCTGTAATAATGATGTCTAGCACTCCTCATCCACAATCTACTGCCTCTCTTCACAACCCTTGGGCAACTAGATTTTTTTCCTCAATACATTTAAAACCATTTCATATATGTCTGTGGTCATTTAAGTTTTAGGTTAGTTTATTTGCCCTTTGTAGTTAAAAAAAACACATTGGAAACGCATGTGCAAAAAGCTCAAAGTGCACCATGAGACTTGTAAAAAAAAAAAATAACCACAATAGTTAACAACAGTTAATCCTCATCAGACTGGAGAGTTAGAGTAGACATAGAGTTAGAGTAGACACAGCAGACTCACCTCAAGAGGTACTCTTGAGGTGGCTCTACTGTCTGATAAAACATGTAAGCAGACATGTCACAACACCATGACGCCTCTGATGAAGGCTAATGGAGGTAGCCCACAACTCTGTCTATAAACAAGAGAGGGTTTTAATAGTTAAACTATATGAAGGCGGAATTTACTTTTTCAAATATATTATTAATATAATAATATAATTCCACTCTTTCAGCTTTCAGCAGACAATCATTTTCATCTTACAGAGCACAGAGGATTTTGTTTTTAAAATCTCTGTCTGTTTCTCTGTCTGGTTGCACACTTGGGTGTTCGGTGGATGTGTCTAACTATAAATCTCACTTTGTTGCAGAGACTGCAGATGCAGCAAAACTCTCCCAAATCTGAGGAGGTGTATTTGTAGTGAAGACCTAATTATCACGGATCATAATGGAAACACGAGTGAAACAAAACCACTTTGGCATAATTTCCGCAGAGCTATATCAGACATAACTGCGGGCCATGTGATGAGAGCCACCCCAGGCCACTGTTTTGAACACTAGCGGGTATATCTATCATAATCAAAGGATTCTGGTATGCTAATGTGTGCTGACTGACTCTTTTAGGAAAGCAAAAGCACTTGTATTTTCTATTGGAAATCACACCAATTAATTTGGGGTTTAAAACTGTATGTAACTTTTGAATTGAAATGGTGTGTTAAGATGAGTTGTAGTTTTTGCAGTGTATTACTGTACATGTGCAGCATATTTTAGGTCTAATGTAAAATATATAATGTAATTTAATAAAACATATTTGTAATTTCAGTGTGATGGAACTCTTTTATACTGTGCATGTGCTGGTTATTGAGTATAATGTCACAATATCTGACTGCAAATGTTTAAATAATATTACTATTAATATAACACATCAATATGCAAACTAAACTCTGGCTTTGGCTGTCTCCAGAGCTGTGTGTGGCTGCTATTCAATCACAGTTTTCAGTGATGTTGTATGAAGAAGGAAATCTCTACAAACTGTGTTAAACTATGAATTGACTGCTGCTGCAGTGTGGAGCTGTGGAGTATTCTTTTTAAAGCAAGCAGATACTGTACGTGTGCGTCTATTGGAGATAATAGAATACTACAGACAGTTCAGCGTGTTTACACATGTACACCAACACAAGCGTAACACAAGTACAGATACTTGTATTGTCAAAACAATGTATACACTGTACTGTATATGTTTTCTGTCGTTTATATCCTTAAGACAATCATTTGACTTTGAGGTTTACATTGCAGTAAAAGTGTGGTACATTTAAAAACAACAGACGAAAGGTCACTGTACAAACTTGTGAGCTTGTGTGATGTGTGTCTCACTTTAAAAGCATGTATGATGTGCAAAAGCAAACATTTCTCAGTGCAATCAAAGCAGCGATTCTTCAAGGCCAGTTTCTGTAGCAGAGCTCCAACCTTTATGTCAGCAGTGTAAGTCTAATCAAAGAATGGCTCTGCAGTGAGAGCCACATCCACAGAGGCAGGGCTCTTTTCAAAGCACAGATACAAATAAAGTTAAAGACGTATTCATTTATAAATGTGTCTTATGGGGAAGAATGCATTAAGCTATAAACTATTGCCCTCTATTGGGCAACAGTGCACTCTGCATTGGTATGCAGTGAAGAGGCAGCCATCACAGCTCCAATCCAGAAATTTTTCACACTCTCTATGGAAAAATGTGTTTGGATGCAGCACATGTGGATTTGCTTCCTAATAGCATATTATGTATTTTTAATCGAGAGCAGAAATGTTAGTGCCACTCCACACCTTGTGCTTTTTTAATGTAGTTTAGGTGGATAATTGGATAACACAGGTTTATCCTCAGCAAGCACTTTGTGCGAGCAATCCAATTTCACATCCTCCAAGGGAAACCATTATTCTTAACCAGGGCGCGATACTCCAGTCACCCCTGCACTGAAATGCAGCACAAGGTTCTTCCTAAATCCTATCAGCGTCTAACCTTGTTACCAGCCAATCTGTATTATTGTGCTATAATTCCATATTTTGTCCTGTCCTCAGCGTGGCACCGCCACTGGAAAAGATAAAGCTTTTAGAGGCATTTTGTTGACAGGTTTTGCATTGGTCCACTGTTTGTCTTGTGTTTGTGAACATTGGCACTCACATCTGTGGGGGGTGCTTCACCATCTCATGAGTCAAGAAAAGGCACTAGAAGGATTTAGATCCTTTGAGGTATATATTTAAATATATGCAAGAGTTTGATTTATATTAAATACAGTATGTATTATACATATTTAAAGTTTTTATAATTTAATCATTATAATTTTGCTATGCTATTTTATACATAAACAATATTTACTGTTGTCAAAATATTCAGACAAAAGATGTCCTTTTGGTCCTTATTTGATAAATACATTTTATCGCTGTTCTTTTCTTGGCTTTATCTCTGGTTATGTTGCTGCTATGTTATAAATCTTATCCCAAATACAATTTTACAGTACAACATTTGCATGTGTTAGCCCTCCTCTCTTCTATCACTCCAGCCCCTCTGGTATACTGTTTAGTTTGTGGAGTCTTTTTATTCATAGGACAGCGGGGTGCACTTTAGCTCGGTTATACCAAGAAAATCTTAAGCTTATAAAAAACACTACATGAATAAATAAACGTGTGGACAACATGGGAAGTGAAATTGAGACATCACAGAGGATGTACACAGAGGGAGACAGAGCTTCTGCACATAAGCTGTACAGTATGAGACACTTCAATACCTCATGCTGTGTGCTTTTATCACACTGCAATCATGTCAATAAAAGATAGTTTTTAAGAGAATTAAAACTAAAAACTATTCTACAAAAATGGGCAAAAATAGCCAAAGACACTCTATCATTTCCCCCCCTGTAAATGGCCAATGTGTAAAAAACCTGTTCAATTACAATTTCATTGAAAATATGTGAAAATAACAGTATTTATATATATATTTTATGGTAAAACACACATTTTAATAACTACACCTTAATTATCGTCTATAGAAAAAAGTAATAATTATGAATTACATCTTTGTTCATGTTTTATTAAGTCTAAATAAAAATTAGTTATTATAAAGTGCATGTATTTATTTTTTGCATTATTTTGAGCAGAAATAGTACTACTGCTTTGATTTAATTTTGGACTACGTGTGTTTTTGACCTTGGATGTGAAAAAAATCAACCAGTGGCACAGTTGGTCTGCAGTCATCATATCAAGGTTCTGCCCTATAGTATAGATTAGTATCGATGGTATCTTTCCCTCCCTTCATAAATATAGAAAGTGTAGCATGCAGATATGTAGACATATACATTTCTTTCTACTTCAAAAGCAGTTCTGTTGTGAACATTCCAAAGAGTGCTATGAATGACCCAACACATGCAAAGGTGAATTCTTGAGCAGTCGGGCATGTGCTGTGTGCCTCAGAGCTTTGATCCCAAAGGCTGTTGAACACAGATATCATCATTACTATAAGCTGTTTACAATGTAGTTTTTATACATGCATTTGACACAATGCAACCCACACTAGCTCTATGTAAAGACAAAAGATTCTGCAGCATTTACTGTCATCAGCACAACAATACCTTTGATTCCCTTTGTACTCTCTTTGTTGCTGTATGGTATGTTGTGTGAGGCTGGTGATCTTCTGCTGTTGTCTGTCTCTCTGGACACAGACTGCACTAAGATATTTATCAAAAGACAAGTATTACACATACTTTTGGTTTATCTGGACAAGCACAGCATTTCATTCAAAACATCTATTTTGATACATTCATCAAACTGGTGGAAACTCAAAAATACATAGAGTTAAAATCATTAAGCAGGATTAGTTTGTCTTTGAAATCAGGGCAGTGATGATTCACACTTAGGAGACTTTAGGAAGTGTAGGAGCCCTGAGAACTGCAGAGACCTTAAAAGTGAATGAATAAGTAAGCACTGAATTAATATACACCATCTTACCCTGTACCACTGGAGATACTGTATGTGTCATGTGTGATGGCTCTTGTAAGTTCAGATGAGATGTAAGATGCTGCAGAGTTTAAGCATATATTGATGCAAAAGACTTTTTTTTTTCTTCTTCTTTTCTTCATTCACTCCATTCACAAAATGATTGTCTTTTTCTCTTTAGTTTTTGTCTTATGGCCACATAACATTTGCTGAGGTTGAATTATAGTATGTGTGGTCTTTTTTCCTATAGGGTAACACACATAAATCTTAAAATGTATGCACTAAGCCAAATTATTTGATTTGCTAATTTCATATCAGTTACTTCTTTTTAAATCTTGATGACAACCTTAGAAATAAACAAATCAACAAATCGTGCCCTTCAATATAGGGTCTATTTTTTTTTTTTTTTTTTTTTTGTATGAGTTTGTATTTTATTGTTGCTGAGTACCATCTATACACTTTTTTAATTGGATTTAGTGAAGTTTTGTAAGTTTAAATGATCAAAAACCTATTTCCCTTTTCATTCTGCTCTATACATGGTCAGAAATGTTAATCTAAATATCTCAGACCAACCCAAAACGCAGACAGAACCTCATAATTCTAAGGGAACAAAATGTCAAATGGTTTGCTTGATGTAGAAATTGAAATATATTTTAAAAGATTCTTAACGGTGCACTGTGTAACATTTCTGGAAATGTTCTGCTTGTCTCCATGGAAATGTTATAGCTTTGTCTAGAATGTTCCACAACATAGATTAAACCTGTCCATCACAATGGAGACAAGCAGGTTACAGCACTATGCTACATTACAATTCAGATCTGTGGAGAGTCGCGCTATAATTATTGTATTTTTGAGCAATAGAAACACCAGTAATGAATAAATGCTAGGTGGATATGTTTAATGTCACACTGTGGAACATTCCAGGCAAAGCAATAGCATCTCCATGGAGACGAGTAAGCAGCTGCTTAAATGCTAATCTTACCAAACACCCCAAATACCCCTGCATGAAGTGTAGGGTGTAGCCGGTGCCTGCAGAGGTGTGCAAACAAGCAGCTGCGGCAGAGTGAGCTTGTGAGGCCCCAGCGGCCCCTCTCTTCTAGGGTGTGTGCGGGGATCACAGCGCCGACATGTCATATAAGTTATGAACAACGTCGAAACAAACGCCCATGAAACAACCCGCGCCACAACTTCAGAAGGAAGACGTAACAAGACCTGCTGCACTTCAAGAGAAACTAGAGACATCTGCGTCCCTCCGAGATTTCAATGTGTGTTGTTAGGCCTTTTATTTTTAGACCCCCGGCTCCCACTGGGGGTTGTAAGCGTGTAATACCGTGTTTGTGTGTTCCGCCGACTAAATAACTCACTGTCAAGAAGAAGCACTCCGCCGTTCACTTCTCCCGCAGTAAACCACACCCCCTCCAATTTAATATTATTTTCTCACGCTATAAACTGGACAAACAAATAAATAAATAAATACAACCAGAACAGCCCCGGGAGATTTATAACGCCGTTGACTTGTAAGTAACCGTTCAGGAAATAAAAAGCATTTCAAAGAACACAGGGGTCTATAATTTGTTTACAAGTTGTCCTATATGTGCCGCATAAATAAACATTACCTTAGATCATCATTTATCTACAGGTACATGAGGAAAAAATGATAAAATAAATTGGTACTGTTGGGACCGCTGCTGTTGTCTTCGCTGGTTCTAAAAGGGAAATACTTTATAGGGCATTCGAAGTGATTGAAGAATCTTTCAGCTAGCAGCGTGACATCTTTTCCATAGATCTGATGTGTTAATGTGCACATATTAGGGCCTGTAAAATTTTTTACCATGTATTTGAGCCAAATTTGTATTTTGCCCAGTACAGATGTATTGTATAAGAAGCACTTGATGACATATTAAGTCTGCTGTGTCCTGTCTGCATCTATTTATAAAGTGCTGCATTATCTGATAATCAGGAAGTGTGATGTAAGCATGCTAGTTGTTGTTAGCATTGCCATGACTTTGCTCGGAATGCTCAGTGAGGAATAACTTTGGATCACTGCAAACCGTTAATAATAATTTTTAAAAGAGTAAAAATCAGGTACTGCTCCTTTACAAGGTATACTGTACAAACTTAAAACGAAGTCCAAATTGCAAACACTGTGTAGACTCAAATACATTCCTCACAATATTGCAGTTTGCCATAGAAGTAAAGTTCCCATTTTAAGAAACATCCAAAGAGAAACATTTTAGATTTCAATTTGCTCATTTTGTTTTGTAGTCCTCCTGCCAATCACAAAGGCTGTGGAGATGGCACTTAGAAAAAGTCTAAATTCACTTGGCACATGATATCGATGCACTTGATTCTTTTCTGATCTTTGTAATTACAGTATTCATGAGAGGGTTACAAAGTAAATACTGACATGTGGCTCTACAGCTTCAACTTGCACTCAATGAAAATCCATTGTTTATTAAATTACATGGAAATAAAATCATCAACTGTTTTATTTCATTGTCCGGATGTGGATCTGAGTTAATGCATGGTGCTCTGTAGATGTTTTAGGAAACTTTAGTAGACAAAAAACACTGGGAAAACTCCTGACAGAATGGTCCAAATCCATCCTAGGACCTTAATCATTGTGAGGCAAAAGTGCTTAACTATGCCTCTGTGATGACGCAAGCTTACTCCGTATCATTCACATGTAGTTATCTAGCTTACAACCACAACTGGAAACTCTTTAATAGGTTACAAAGCTTTAAAATGTACCCTTTGGTGTATTCAAGATGCTAAAATTAGCCAGCGCAAGCCCTGCCGCACAATGTAATAATAGATTAAAAAGATTTTTGGATGTAAGCCTTTTTATATTTGCCTAGTTCCAACAGTACCGTGGGGCGTAGCGAGGCTCAAAGCCCCTCTAACAATGCCATAGCTCACAGCTGAATGAGGCATTTTCAGCCTTATAAATACTGCTTCTAATGTCCCACCTGAGACTGGGCTCTGGCTCCCTCCGGCTCTATTCCTACACGTGTTGTGGATACAATGATATAAACTTATACATGCTTTTTATTAGGCCTGGGTTGACTCATTAATAACATGGAGGTGTGTGCTGGATCTCTCAGTACACCTCATGGGTTTAAAGTAGAAAGTCCCCTTCTGCTGTCTGCACTTTAAGACTTTCTCATGGGCCATGTCCATTATTGATTCAGATGCCATTCCAGTCACAGATGACAATGGAGCCGTGGTACCCCGCAGAGCATATATTCAAACATGCAGCTCTTTCACATTCATTCAGTCTAGGTGGAGGACAGTAGCTGCCCTATAATTTTAGCAAACAATGCCCTGTAAGCTGTTAACCACAGTCCATTAACATTTTTACTAGAATTTTAATTAAATATTCATGATGTGCTGCATTTAAATATTTTTTCTTCCTTGGCTCACTGTGTGATCAGAATAAAACATTAGCGGCCTTGGCAAAAAAAGAAGAAAATTTAATTTGTCAACTGGACATAGTTTATTTGGTTGAATACGTTTCGCAGCTCATCCAAGCTGCTTCCTCAGTTCTGGTCAGATGCTGGCGGACACTGCTTTATATCTGCCTGAAGGGAGGAGCTTAATTACAATGAAAATTACTCTGAGACAACACATATTTAAATACAGTTTCAGTTGGTCAGGTGATACAATATGGAGTTGTTAACAGTTTCTGTTAGTCATGTGAGTCTATTCAATATGGAGTGGGAGTGGGGGAGTAGTTAGCATATCCATTCAGGGCCATGATGGGTGTTTTCACACCTCTGGGCCTGACCTGGCTAGTCCCATTGTTTTCCCAGTTTGTTTTGATTTAGGTTTGAGGATAGAGTTATAGATGGGAGACAAATGATGTCTGAGACCCCCATTTCTGTTCAAGGAAGGATTCTCTTTCTTGACAAAAATAGCTTCTTTAACTCCCCTCTCAAACCAGTTCTTTTCTCTGGCCAAGATCTGGACCTCGCTGTCCTCAAAGGAGTGGCCTGTGGCTTTTAGGTGGAGATGTACGGCAGATTGCGGCCCACCCTGGTTTTCCCGTCTGTGTTGGTACATCCTCTTGTGAAGTGGCTGTTTTGTTTCTCCAATGTAGCGCTCACTGCAGTCTTCACTACACTGAATGGAGTAGACCACATTGCTTTGTTTGTGGCTCGGAGTTTTGTCCTTAGGATGGACCAGTTTTTGTCTTAAAGTGTTTGTGGGTTTGAAATAGACTGGGATGTCATGTTGTCTGAAGATCCTCTGTAGTTTTTCGGAAACGCCAGCCAGGTAAGGAATAGTTACACCCCTTCTCCTGGGCTCTGGTTCTCTGTTGTCCTGTTTCTTTGTTCTCTTCGTTTTATTGAAAGCCCATTTAGGATATCCACAAACGGAGAGGGCTTTCTCCACGTGTTGTTCTTCTTTCTCCTTTCCCTCTGCGCTTGTAGGAACCACTTGGGCCCTGTGATGTAATGTCCGAATGACTCCCAGTTTTTTGCCATGGATTCTACCTGGACGACTGAGGGATTTTACATATATTAGCGGCCTTGTGAAGAATGGAGGATGCAAGGCTAAGAACAATCACCGAGTATTTTTGGTGGTCGCCACAAATGAGGCAAGGTGACTGATCCCAAGCCTGGATAAATATGGACATGATAAACCTGTGTGAATGATTTCCAAAAGGACATTGCTTTTTCTTGACTTATCTGTTGAACACATTTGATGCATCAAGTTCATATAATGCAGTAAATTTTTAATCATTTTATAGTATTTACACTACCAGTCAACAGTTTGGTCACACCCTCTCATTCAATTCAATTCAATTCTTTACTATATAATTCTATATATCTTACTTATATATATTTGATATTCTGCATATATATCAAATGTAGAAAGTAGAAAAAAACACTTTTGACTGGTAGTCTATATTCCAGATTGAAAAAGTGGCTGGAAATCTCTTTGTCAGTAAATGTATTTGAAACCCTAATTAGGGCTGAATCCAGGCTTATTTTTGTAATCTAATTAAGGCATTCTTATATTTATTTTTCCTGATTCTGCCTGTGTACACTTACTCTCTCAGCCGTTGTTCATTCCACATCATGTTTATAGCTGAAAGTCTGTGCTAATGTTGTTTTATATGAGGGACCATTCTGCTTAAGTCAAACTATAGTCTATTGATAAATGTCTTACCCTAACATATTTCATGCACATTCTCTTTTAATTAATATGGAGCAAAGCAGCAGTCATTTCCACATCTGATGGAAGCGCAGGGTGGTTACCAATTAGTCTGCTGTTAATTATGTTCTTGGGCTTTGATCTTCACTACGACTGCTCGTCAGAAGCACTTATTTATTCATCTCCTTTGCCTGCTATGGACTTTTCTGGAGATTGCACATATTGATGCACTTTAATCGCAGCTTCACAGGCAAAATCTGGAATTGTATGTGCTTGGTATGTTCCACAGTATGGCATTAAAAGTCCATTCAGCCTTTGTTTCATCAGAGGTGATTTTATTGTTCAGAAATACCTCTAAGAACATGCATTCTCGTGTGAATGGGCCCCGCCTCTCCACCGAACTGCTCTGTACCTTGGTCTGCTTGCTTCCATGGAGACAGATAAGTTTAATGCCATATTGTGAAATATTCCAAGCTGAACAGTACATCTACAAGGAGAATAGCATGTAGTGTACTCTCCCCAAGTAAAGTTAACATTAATCTATTAAGATAAATCTATTTAGAGCTAGCTTCAGCTTTATGATGTTCATATGACATTGTATCTCCACTGTTAACTTCAGACAAGCCTGCGTATAGAAAGCATATTTAAGAAGAGCTCCATTTGAGTCAAAAGATAATATTCTTATTTCTGCGTCTGTACAGTGGACAGTAAGTTGAATTCATCTGGCACCATGGATTAGCATTAGCGTCAATGCCAGAGACAAGCACGACAACTGCCTGGAGATCTAGCACCAAAGGGAAACGTGAAGGTGAGTGCTTTGTGGTAACGCACATATATAGATTTACATAAAAAAAAGAAAAAAAAAGAAAAAAACATGTCAGGTTTGAAGGCGCTTATTTTGAAATGCTAAATAATACCTCATCATTGCGGGTGATATACTTGCTTTCATTAACACCTTTATTCAGACATATTTTTGCAGTGAATTGGCAGGCGGCCCAGCTTTCCTCAATGGCACTGGAGCTAACGAGTATGTAAATGAGATAGGGCCTGCACGTTTAGAGTGCTTTGATTTAAGCAGAAACTACAGTACAGCACGGCATCTCTGGGCTGCTTCTCAGTGACTGTGAGGTGCATTATTAAAGGTTTTCAATACGTCCACCCAGTATAGTGCTTTATACTCTGTCCTATCTTACAAAGCTATGGTACTAAACATTCACTATTTGATATTTTATATATTGATATAATAAAGCTTGGGAGTATGTTTTTCAGTAAACCTAATGTTTAACCAGTGGAGTATGTTAAATACAAAATGTGATAAATGTATTTAGTTATGTATGTAGTTATTACTCCGTTTTGGTTAATGCATCTCTATAGATGTTTGGCACTGCTGGTTCAAACATGATAGATTTCCATAGTAACGATCGCTTTTTTTGATATTCTGTCCCGAGCGCTATACAAAACTCAACCGCTGTAACTCTCAGAGATGAAGCAATTCAAACGAGGCTAAATAGCTTCTAGCATCAAAGTTGAGGTGCATCGTCCCTGCAAACTGTTTTCAGCTATAAGTTGCAGGAAATGGCTTACATATGCATTCTCCATACATGAAAGCCAGTCCTGGTATGTGCTAAATGAAGAAACACCATTAGAAAAAGAAAACAGCATGCAGAGGTTTTTTCGCATACTATTCTACTACTGTATTTAGCCTAACATCTACTTGAGAACATATAAAAGGCTCCTGAGTCATACTGTACAATAAAATTAAAATAATAGCTTGAGGTTTTCCTGTTTTCTTATCAGAATTGTGAATATTTTGATGACACATTCAGTTTAACAGCGTGTTTCTCGCCTTACTAAAACTTAGTTCTGCAAGTAAGTATGGTTAAGTCTTTGTGACAAAAGCCAAAAAGTTGCAAAATATGCGTGAAGACAACGAGATGGAAATCTCTTCAGCTTTGAGTTCCTCCAGAGAAAAATTCTACTCAAGGGTAAAGCATAATCTCTAACAGGAAGATGTTCCACAGCTTTGCTCAAGTCTGTCTCATTCTATGAATATGGACGTACAGGGGGATTGCAGCAGAACAGGTTAAACAGCTTGTACAGCTTTACACATTAGCGTCCATATTGACTAAATGAGCCTAAACAAGCCTTTAAAATAAACAGTAAATAAATAATCATATGGAAAAATAAACAGTGGGCTTAATTAAGAGCATAGTTTCATTATGAGAGAAAATTAATGAAAACATAATCATTGTTGCTGGCAAGCTAATCTGCTCCTTTTTCCTGTTACGTGTGCACCGACTGGAACAATTAAGGGTGTGATTGCTTTTTACAATGAGCCGTATCTCCGAGGTAAGCTTGCTTGTCAAAACCCATGGCAATACTGTAATTTTACTCAGCTAATCAATCAGCTATGCTTTTCCGATAACTTCTTTTTTATGCAAAACAGAATAAAACAAATCATTCAGCATCCATTTTACCCAGTTTTACGGTGTTGAGACCCGGATTTCATGCTAATTTGTGCTAATTATTTTACCCCGCACCTGTCACAGTGAAAAGGGATGTGCGTGTTAGAGCTGTCGAAGTGGAAGAGGGATGTCATTGCTAATGTATGGTCTGGAATAAGCAGACTCACCGCACACGTTCTCCGGGGACAGGACTAATTATGTGTTCCGAATGTGCTGCATGGTTCTGTGGGCTTTTATGCCTCTGTCACTTCCCATCCACTCCCGGTAAGAGACATATCCTAAGAGCAAGCTACAGCCTTCTGGAGAAACAGGTCAGGAGCAGTTCGCCTGGTGGGGAGTGGTCTAATTATTAGGCTACAGATGGATACAGAATACCTAATAGTAGAACATGCCCTGGCCCCAGCACACCCGCACATGCTCTGCACTTACACCAGTCAGTCATGTGGGCTGTAGGCGACACACTCTCCCTCTAAGAAGATTGGGCATGTTAGAAACCCAGGCGTCCGTGGGTTTGGGGATTAGGATTTCTGCTTGGATCAACTTGGATCAGCTGCATAATGTAATCTTATTGACAAGAGGAATCACTATGACGGTCTCAAACCAGGAATACAATAATCTGCATTAGGCCAAGAGAAGGAACTACAGCGCTTTCACAAGAGACTGAGTCCAGATTTATCTTGTTAAAAAGTTAGTCGTCCAGTGAGACAGAGTAATCGGGCAGTTTTTATTCAATCATAGACACTTTTTAAACATTCTATTCCATTTATCATACATAGAGACTACAGTTCCTATTAAATTGGCTGCCTAAAAAGATTTGATGAATTTAGGTGAGTCATTTAACATAATGACTCAATGCCTGATTGGACTAACAGGCCAACTATGTAACTTTTCTGGTGGATGTTCCACTTACTGTTTGTCTCCATGGATATGTTATTTAGTTGCCTGCCAAGTTCCACAGTATGGCATTAATCTGTTATGCTCTTGCTCTTATTCAATTACAGATGTTGCTCAAAAATACATTGAAAATTAACATAATGCATTTTTACTGAGAACAGGCTCACTTCTACACAAATCTGATAAATACTTTGTGACACTGTCTCCATGGAGATAGAAATGTTTAATACTGCACTGTGGAACATTCCAGGTAAAGCAATAACACCCATATTTTGTTACATATTTAGCTGCATCAAGTCAGTAATGGCTCATTGAATATAAAAATATGTGTAATGTTGACAGTATAAAAGATTGCATGTGTGAAGACTTTATTATTAAACCTGGTGATTATTGGCTTTAGCCCCTTCAGGTGCTCTTTACCATTCAAGAAAAGGGCCATTGTTTTCCAAGTGGAGGCCCTCTTTCCAAATCTTTATTGCAAAACAACTTGTGGCTTGCAATAACAATGGTAAATAGAACTTGGCAAAATTCTTGTTTTCTTGTGTGCACTACTTGAGCCCTCTCTAATCTTGAAAAGTAAACTGCCGTCCTGAAGGGTGGAAAACAAGCCCTCTGACAACCCAGCCGAGCCCAGGGGATGCACTTGAACGCATGCTTGGCTTGTTGTATTCTCGTGTAGGCCCTCCCCAATTCCCCTGTCTGCGTGTGTCTCTGTCTTCTGTCTGCGGGGCAACGGATCAGAACCTCCCCATACACGCAGTACACGGTTAGCGGGCCATGGCTCCACAGTACTACACAGCTGTCAGGGAGACCGGGCCCCGCCAGATTTATCAGAGTCTCGGAATTTCGTATTTTAGCCTTGTGAGGGCCAAAAGTTGATCCTGACGTTCTGAGTGACAAGCTGCTTTACCGTACGGAAATTCCAACCGGACCACCTCCATATTCATGACCTGATTTAAATTCTGGCACTGTACGCGGGCGCCCTACCACATATCGAGGAAGACAGAGGCTAGCAGTGGATCCTTCCCCAGCACTGTTGTCTTGGTGAAAGGGCTCACAAGCGTGGGTGAAGCGACCTGGCAACGGTATTGTTACTGTTGTTAAATTCTCAAAAGGTTATTCTATAACAATGTTCAGAGGTAACATGGAGGCTGCAAAACAGGAAGAAAATGTAAAATAAAGTTTCTTAAAAGGGTGTATTACACATCGATGGGGTATTTAGATCACCATGTTACCTTTTATTGTTTAGAAAAAGCTATATTTGCTACCTATTAACATGTTTAATAGCTTCAGTTTCGTTTTTGACTCACTGATCCTCTGTGTACACTGACTGTTGCTTTGGTCAAACACGCACTGCAGTTGTCGTAGTTAGTGTAACTGGCAATCTGCAAGTAACCTGCTGTAAGCATGTACTGCACCGCACTTGCAGTTGGTGTAAATCTGGCGTGAATCCCCTCTCCCTTCACTCTCCGTGCTAAGTCACTCTTCAATCAGAGTGCTATCACAGCACAATCTGCATGAATTTTGCTAATGAAACAACTGCACATTGCATCATCAACTTTGTGAAGTTGTTATTGTTTTGTATCCTGCTTTTATATATTTATGGAAAATTGTCGTGCAGGTTGGGAGCATGGGTGATCATATTGCTAACTGTAAGGAGGGCTCGAAAAGGGCCTGGAATGGCTAGATTACTCAAACACGCATAGATGGCATAATAAAACCTCTTCAGGAATGTTTTAGATGAGGGAACAAAGTTATAACATGGTAGAAAGTTTCAAAAAGTCGATTTAGCATAATATATTTATATCTTTAAATGTGAAGTGAAGTACTATAACATTTCACTATAACTATTCAGGTGGCCCATCTCCAGCTGCAATTACCTCTTTTACCAGTATTAAGTCTCTCTCAAGTGATAATAAGTTGGTGAGACTGGGCAGACGTTTGGAGTGTAGTAACAAAAAACATAAATTACTGATTAAGTGATTAAATGTGAACTATTTGGAAATTATCATTATACAGTTGAAAGAATGTCCTTGAATTTGCCAGATTTCTCAAAAACGACTTTGCAAAAATGGTAGAGCATTTGACATTTTGTCTGTTGATTCTGTATTTACCAAAACAGTAGCTCAGCATGTTGTGTGGTGTACCTCTAAAGCCAGAGGCGAGGTAATCAGAGAGTGGATGTGTTAGTTGTGTTGTATTGACTTGCTTCAGGGTCATGGCAGGGGTCTGTGCTGTCTGTAAGTCTAATCACAGGCTTGTAATGTAGCTACACACTGGCTAATGCAATGTACGGCTCTCTTTGAAAGACACGTTTGAACCTTTTCCACTGGACAAATATGACAGTGGAGATGTACTGCACTCTAAAGTACTATATGAAGAATAGAGATAAGGTTACAAGAGCATGTCTGTGGTCATTGCATTTTCTCTTACGCTGTATATATTTTTTCTAGAATGTTCAACCATAAATAGGTGATTTGATTAATAAAGTAGCCCCATAGTGCATGTAGATTGTTGCATTGTGTTCATTAATTTGAAACAATTTCTCAAGCTTAGGACTAGCGCAAATATAAATCAGTCCATTTAAAAATCAATATTTCGAGCAATGGGGATTGAATCTTTTTTTTATCCTTTCACTATGAAAAAATGTACAGAATAAATTATTCAATCTCATCTTTGTACACAGTTAATTTATCAACATTCACCATTGTACGGAGATGCTATTAAATATCCCCTTATGGATAAGACTCCCCTGGTGTTATTTCCTTTGACAAAACTCAGAACAATGCAGGCAATCAGTGGCACACCGAGAGACAAACAGGTTAGAGCGTGGTTAGACACCGTGACTAAATCACTCAATTTAACATATGTGTGTGAGCATGCATAATATTGTTCCAGGAGACAGTTTACAATCTGACAAGCAATAACGAATGCCAACAACTTGCCCTGAAAAATAAACTTCAATCAGGCCCCCTTGCCATTCCTCTGCCTGTGCATGTCTGGGCATATCCCTGATGCGTGCTTTAAGGTGATGCAAACAGCAAATGAGACCTAATCTAGATTTTATTTGATTTAAATGTGATGGCCTTTGTTATAGGAATCTCAGTGAAAAATGGAAAAGGATAGAGCCCTTAGTCGATATCACTTTGACTTATGTCAGTCTATTTGCATCAGACATGTTTTCTACAGGTTTCAACTTCAACAACATAGCTGATGTTCTTTACTGATGTTGCCCTTTACTACTTATTTTGGGTTGACCGCAGCTCAGTCTTTGTTCACTGATCCGAAGGTTTGAATCCCGCTCTTGACATAGAGCTCCCATGGATGGAAGATATTGTTGTGTCCTTGGGCAAGACACTTAACTTAATCTTCCCCCCAGTATCTGTGTACACCGTGTGTGTGTACACTAGACAGATGGACATATATATAGATATGATAAGCCCCTGGCGTCTCTGAAAATGCAAACACAATTGTGATTATGTATCATTAAATTTAACAAAACCAATTGCAGTACTGGACATTTTCTTTTTTAAATTTATCCAAGCTCCTGGGTTGAAAGGTACTTATTTGTTTATTTTGTTTGTTTCGGCTGTAGACATTGCAGCATAATGCACATTACTTCAGTCCCGTATTTTGTGCTAATACATGTGTAAACAATGGCATCCTGCTAATCTGCTAATCGCTTTGTTGGTCTGCACACGCCGTGATGTGCATAATAATGGTAATGATAATTCCAATTGATTCCACAAAATCTTTTGAGAACTAAATTCATTTGTCTTTTTAATAAAACAAAATTTAATAATCAATCCAATTTGCTTTTCTACGCTTCCCCCCTGGACTGCCTCAGTATGCAGAATGCAATACTGGCATCTAAATGTCTTCAATACAAGATTAACAATTGACAAAGGGTTGTGGGTTGCAGGGTGATTATTGGCTGCAGGCGGAGATTAAAGCAAAGCAGTAGCACAGCTGACAGTTTGGTTATCTCTTTTGGACTAAATGAAAATCATGGCCTGAATCCATCAAAAGAGATTAGGAAAATGTGAGCCCATTACTGATGTCCTCTCAAAGGTTGCCATGTCTGTATATGTGTTTTAAGCATCAATTAGACACCAAACCTGTTGCTTGCCTCTGCGACATCTTTTCCACTGTAGCATCAAAGTCATGTCTCCCAAGATCTGCCAGTGATCCTTTAACTCAATATTGGTTAAAAAAAAAAAAAAGAAGTCTGTGTTTATATTACGACTGCACCTATAGTATTGGTGCCAACAGGACTTGCATGCTATTAAAAGTGATAGTGGCAGCAGTAATTGTGGGCTCATGTCTACTTTATGAATTTACTTCATTAAAAACAAATATGTTCAGTCACTCTATGTTACAGTGTTAACTTGGTTTCTTGGTTTGGGTCTGAAATATGAGCCAAAATTATACCTTTTTTCATAATATCTCTAATATAGAAAGAATATTTTTCCCTGTGCAATATCCGCACATTTAAAACTGTTTAAAATCCAATATAAGCAAAAACATAAACATGTTAACAGAAGTTAAACTAGCCCAGAATATCCCCATTTTAAGTAGGAAAACTTCCTTGGCCTGTGGCTTTGGCCTCATCGGTTATTAGCAGCCGAGAGGTCTGTGCTCCACAATGCATTGCTCCCGCTGAGTGACAAAATCACAGCTGACGTGTGGACTGTCAAGGGCACTCTTCTCTGGTCTAGAGGGGGGCTCCACAGGGAATAGCCAGCGAGAATGTGTCAGGAAAAACCACAGTGCTGTATGAATGTTTTTGGCCGCTCTCATCTTTCAGCAGTGGTTAGGTCTTCACAGTGGCCAGGCGGCCGAATGATGTGTGTTATGGGCTAAATCTATGGGCTGAGGGGCAGTGTGAATCTAAAGGCAAGCCTGTTGTCAAAACCAATTTTGTATACAGAGGTGCCATGCATTATCATAACACCAACTCAGCAAGAGCAGCATGTGAATTCATAATCAAATGTGTGCAGTGAAACAGTCCAAAGTTTCCAAATGGCCAAATGGATGAAAAAAAAATGATGGAAGTCATTTTTTACTGAATTTTAGTTGTAATGTTGTAAAGTTTTTGTGAAGTTTCACATGACATGTTTTAGTTTTTTTCCCCACAAATTATACACAAATATGAAACATTTTTTGCACCAGCTGTCACTGTAAACCACAATCTCTAATCAATGTATCTCTTTAGGCTAACAAAATATGAACTATGCTCCCTCTTGTGTGTGAAGTCCCTCAGTCGTCCAGGTAGAAAAGGAGAAATTCAATTTGTCAACTGGACAAAAGTTTATTTGGTTGAATACGTTTCGCAGCTCATCCAAGCTGCTTCTTCAGTTCTGGCCAGAGGCTGGTGGACACTGTCTTATATCTGCCTGAAGGAAGGAGCTAACTACAATGAAATTACTCTGAGACTACCACACCTATTTGTTTACAGTTTGTTAGTTAGGTGGGCCTATTAAATATGCAGTGGTCCACCCTAAGGACAAAACACCGAGCCACAAACAAAGCAATGTGGTCTACTCCATTCAGTGTAGTGAAGACTGCAGTGAGCGCTACATTGGAGAAACAAAACAGCCACTTCACAAGAGGATGTACCAACACAGACGAGAGAGCCAGAGTGGACCTCAGTCTGCCGTACATCTCCACCTAAAAGCCACGGGTCACTCCTTTGAGGACAGTGAGGTCCAGATCTTGGCCAGAGAAAAGAACTGGTTTGAGAGGGGAGTTAAAGAAGCTATTTTTGTCCAGAAAGAAAATCCTTCCTTGAACAACAAATGGAGGCCTCAGACATAATTTGTCTCCCATCTACAACTCAATGCTCAAACCTAAATCAAAACAAACAAAGAAAACAACAGGGTTAGCCAGGTCAGGTCCAGAGGTGTGAAAACACCATTATGGCCCTGAATGGTTATGCTAACAACACTCCACTGCCCACTTAACTAACAGAAACTGTAAACAAATAGGTGTGGTAGTCTCAGAGTAATTTCACTGTAGTTAGCTCCTCCCTTCAGGCAGATATAAGACAGTGTCCACCAGCGTCTGACCAGAACTGAAGAAGCAGCTTGGATGAGCTGCGAAACGTCTTTGACCAAATAAACTTTTGTCCAGTTAACAAATTGAATTTCTCCTTTTGCTATGCTCCCTCTGAGCAAGAAGATTGTGGATTCAGTGCTCAGTGCAATCTTTTCTGATTTGGTTCTATTTGCTACTGTGGAAGCTTTTATATCAAACAAGTTGCTTTTTTTAACAAAACAACTTCAGTACAGTACAGCACCAATAACATGTAAAACAATACAAACTCTCCATTTAGAGTATTTACCTTAAAAAAGCCACAAAATTAGTCCATGTTGGAGCTTGTTATTTAGTTGTGTTACTTGCTGCCAGTTTGCATTTGCACATTATCTAATGTGATCTTTACATTGTGGGAGCCCCACAGGAGAGCCTGCTGAAACATGCACCTGCTAAGTGCTTCTGTCATTGATGTGACAGACTGGCTGTTGGAAGCTTATGGGCCAATAAGACCTTCATCCTCCTCACAGAGCACTGAGAGTCAGGGAGCTTCACACTGACCCAGCATGGTGACTCTTCAACTAGACCAGAACAGGACTAATGAACAACATGTAGGATTGGTTTGTAAAATTATCCCAGGGCCTGGAGCTTCACATGCGTGTCTAATGCTGGAGTGCTCCTGTTTTAGCCGGGCCTGTCATTTACATACAGGAGCCACTGGCGTGAGACGAGGCGAGCTGGATCCTTGTTCAACCCTGGGATAAACAAAGAACCAGGCTGCAGAGGTGAAGCAGTGTATGACAGTGTTTCATAGCTGTCGTTAGGAAAACCTTCTTTTGATTGAGAAGAATTCATTTGTATCATTTTATAGGTCTTTGAATCTTACAAACATGTGGAGCGGAAACACCAAAAAGGTGAATATGTGGTTAAAGTCACTTCTGATATATTCCTTTGTGACAACACTGTTCACCTTAACTAGATATTAATTCATTTTGTTGAACCAACCCATAGTTGTGCAACATAAACACAGGCATTTAATCAATTGTCCTTCAGCGTCAAAAAGAGGAGTTCATTTTTTAACTGGTTAGTTTTAGTTTTTTAACTGGATAGTACTGTCAAAGGACATGAGTTGTCCATGTAAAAATATATTTTAAATAAAAATCAAAGCAGCAGAATATATTTCAAATATGAAAAAATGTAATACATAGGCATAAAATATTGACAACTCTAACCTGTGAGTTAGCCTTTATGTGAAGCAGTTTCTGTAAATCATTTCAGTCCATTCAAAAGGAAACAACAAATACAACAAATAGTATTTACCTTCCACTTGTTGCTGATATTTGGTACATGATGTGGACATGCGGTGTGAGTACAAATGGGTTAAAACACACTTTATGATAATGCTGTGAATAGATTGGGCTGAGGTGCAATTCCCCTGAACTGTGGGGGTCTGAAATAATGGCTCCTCAGTGGCGGCCGTTCTCCATCTCTGCTCTCCAGCTGATCGACACTGAAATGCCATTGGACAGTGCAGCACACTTATTATGCTCAAATGGTTTTGGAAAAGAGACCCTGGCTGTTTTCTCAATTTGAAGCCTTAAGGCGATGATTTAAAGAGATAAAAGGCCTCAAACTCAAGCAAAGACTGAACCATCATCCAGTGTCATTGAGTCGACCTTGACAAGAGGAAGAAGTCCAAGGGGCATTACCAGAGTTAACTGTGATGATGATATGGAGGCGGGGAGCTACATCTTTTACAAGGCAGTTTTTCTGATAACCACTGCTAATGAGGTCACTGGAGTATATGTGTCAATGGAAGGCCATAGAAAGACACAGAGATAAATGAAAATGCATACCACTGAATGATACAGTTGACATTACAAAGTTGATGTTACAAAGTTGACATCACAAAGTTACTATTTTGACGTTACTAGGTTGATGCTACTAGATTGAGTTACAGGCTAATCCTTCCCCTGATAAAGACTACAGTGCTATGGCTGGTGTGAAGATATTGTGCGGGTTTATGGATGTGGCCTAGATTCAGCCCGAACATATAGCGCAGTCTGTTTTCTTGTAAAGGCTGTGTTTTTGAAAGAGCGCACCAGTGATGTAAGTATAAAGCTGTTACATTTCACTTTCTGACACATTCCCAGTGCATCTACAATAAAGCGCTGATAGAAGAGAAAGAAAAGAAAACTGGCATTTGTTCCACTACCTTTTACAAAACAAAGGTTTGTATTCAAATAGGTTTGGTAACAAAACAGTACACAAAGTATTTTTCTTTTCTTTATGACAACAGCAATTCAGTATATGTGCATTAGTGATCAGCATTTTCTTTTCTCTTTTTTTTCTTTCCTAAATTTCTAAACCATCAAATTTGCAATTATGTCTTTTTGTAAAGAGGTAATATAGTTGATATAGGTTGAGGTTAGTGAATTTTATTATGTAAAATTACCATGGCTGGTCTGTTGTGAAGTTCACATGGAGATTGTTGCTGGCAGCTAAAAATGTTAGGAAATTGCAAAGAAAAAGCTGCAGAATCTTTATGAAGAATTCATTTTAAGCAATTAACAATGTTTTTTGCACAAAACAAAGTACCTTGAAGAAAGACGTCCTTGGCAGCCATAAAAAAATAAAATGTCCCTGAAAGAATGCGTTCATTGCACTGGAAGAGGGTATGTGTGAACAAGAAGAAGAAATATCGCATGTGTACAGAGAAGTGGCATGGCCTTGGTCTGGCCTGAGTTCTCTTCTTGATTCGCACATAATATAACCGGCAAATACACACTGTGAAAATAGTGAAAAACAAAATGTATGTTTTAGTAGACGAAATCTGCAGCAGTGGTTCTCTTATTATTTTGGGTAGGCAGGTCTTTGCTCTGGTTGATTTTTAACGTTTGCATCCTTGTTTAAATATGGGTTCAGACCTACTGGGCTGGGCTTGGTTGAGAATATTGTACATTTAAGATTTTTTGGGACATCAACAGAACTGCAGTGATATCTGTCTGTAGTAATATCCAGTCCAGTTTGATCCAGTTAAGGTAAAAATAATCAAAAACAGACAATTGCATCATGCAGAGGGAATAAACTTATCATGAAAAGAAAATATTTGATGTGTCAATCATGAAGTAGGATTTGTCTGTTCCTTTGGCACAATCGTTTACTTTGCTGTTTGACAAACTCCATCTCTCGTATTAAAGCTGATGTAAGCCCCACAAAAGACTCAATTTTGTGTTAGTCATTTTTGCACATAAAGAAAGTGAGGTTCACTAAAGGGTTAGGTTTACTGAAGTCAAACTTAATATATTCATTTGAAGTGATGTTTAGATTTTTTTTTTATTTTTTTTTAGATTTTTTTTGTGTCAACGTCACAGACAAATGCATTCATCCCTGGAAACACCTTAGAACTATAGATTCAAAGGGCTCATATTACACTATTTTCTGATCTCTGTAATAATGATGTTTCCTCATCACAAACATACCTGGAGTTGTTTTTTCATTCACACTTGTTTATCATAAAAACTCTGCATATTTAGGCTCTTCCCTCAAACAGAAAACAGATTTCAGATCTGGAACTGCCAATCTCTATTGAACTAAAGGTAAGAGGAGCTGTTAACTTAAAAACTACAGCTTCATGACATCACAAGGTGGAACAGAGGATTTTGAGCTTTGGAGATGAGGACAGACTAATAATAAAGGGTTACTCAAACATGTGAATGAAACAAAATGCAGATCCAGATATGTTTTTGAGGAGCTAACAGCATTATAACATTAAATTTCACAAGAGTTCATTTTGTGTAATGTAGGACCTTTAAAACCTTTATCAACATTTAAAAGAGGTGAAAAAATATGAATCATCTAATGACCTGAAATTACATAATCGTCTATTCACAGACCAGCCCTTACTGAATACATGCTGAATAGAATGCAGTATAATGTGCAATAAAAAAAAAAAAATCAAGCCCAAAAGGAAGAGCCACCTACCAACCTGAGCATGGCCTTGTCTGTTGACTGTCGAGATCCACAGTGCCAAGCTCTCAGGGCGAACATGACACTATCACAGAGGCCATGTGCTTTTTCAGCCAAATCCAGGTTTCTCGGGATATAATACTTTGTCATTATGCTGTGGCTTGGCGAGTAATTACTGCAAATTTGTCACATCAGTGTGGTCAGACAGTTTGCTGACCCCATGGCCAATCAGCTTTATTAAAACTGCAGCTAATTTCCCTCCAGTGAACTCCAGATCAGGCGAGATGATGTGAACTGATAGCTTTGACACTAAAGTGCACCAGGGTCGGGATCTAGCTGCACTGTGCCATCACACTTTAAATCACTATGTTAATGCTGTGCGACTGGGCCTAATGTGAGCCATGTGTAAGTCAGTTCATTTTTAAGGCCATTTTTAGCTCCATTCGGAGGTCGGCGTTATCATCAGACACTTGCATTTTGGCCCATTACATTTTATGCAAGAACACTCGGGATTATTGAGGTTTTGCAGACATTTAAATGATCATTAATAACCGTCTTAGTTGCTTATGTAGTACATTTGATTATATGTAGTTGGTGTTGCTGTGCAAAAAAGAGGTTGGCCGTATCAAAAAATATATGTTGTATTATGTATAAATGTGTTCCTGGCCACTAGTCTGGGGCCCTTGGTTATGGTTCAGTATGATGAAAAAATTAACACTCAAATTAAAGTGATAGTAAGAAACTTTTTGGTGGTGGAAAATCAGATGAATAATTCCATGGAAACAGAAAGTAAAAACCATAGTCCATGGAAATAAGTAAGTTTTATGCATTTCCTTGGGAACAAGCATTTTCTTTTTTGCTGCATTAGTCAGAAATAAAATCAGAATCAAACTATTGTGAAAATAAAAGACAATAAGAACATTTGCTGCATTCATACCATATGTGCTTAAGAACATATTTTATCATAGATTGGAAAAAAGTGCATAGGAAAATAAAAAACAAAGCAAAACATGTCTTGATTTGTGTGTAATACTCCACTAATATCAGACATTATAAAGTGTCAACAGAAAAGTGCATTGAAAATCCTCGTCTTCAATACGGCATTCCCACAAAGCAGATGGTGTTAGGATAATGACTTGATTTTTACTCATCTGCTACAGTGATTTACACATTCAATGGCTTAAAAGCTAATTATCAATATGCAGAGTGTTACATGGCACCTTCATGGACTGCTGTGCTAATACTATGATTTAGAGTGTAAATGGTTTGTGTTGCCCAAAGACAAAAAGAGTCATACTTCCTAAGGTGATCAGTCAGTTTCAGTGGATGTTGGAGAATTAGACAGCACTAAAATCTGCTCTCTGTGAAAACCTCATCATGTTTTAGATTTCTCCCCAAAAGCATTGCTCTAGCATCTAGCGTCAAACCAAATCATACTGATAATAGTGATAGAGGCTGTCTTCTTACTCAATGTCAGCACCACAGTTCGAGGGCCCTTCTTGCTACTGAAAAATACACAACGTAGAGAAACGTGCTGTAAATGCTAACCACACCAGCAATCCTATTTTGAGCGACTTTATTTCAATTAATGAATTATTCAGAAAGATGAATTTGCACTATATTGCATCAGAAATACAGTAGAATTCCTCAGAAGGAGATATAAGGCTGTAATAAATGTTTTATCCGTATAAAACCAGGCTGCTGGAAGTGGATATCTAGGTCTTGAGCTGCTATCGTGCTTTAGAAACATTTGAATAATGGAAGTTCACATCATCATGGTGGGTTTCTCAGTCAGAGGGGCGACAGTGGGGAGACGGACGGAGAACTTTGGCCAACATTCACGCTGACAGGAGTGACATTTCTATTCTTGTTTGCTTGACAGAAACCTATTGTTGCTGTCTATTCACATTGGCTGTAATGCCCAGCGTGTCCATCAAAGCATGTTTGTGTCATCAGTCAAAACAAAAGGCGTTTCATGGGGAGATTTGAAGTCGTTAATCTGTTTGTGATATGAAACTGTATGTAAAGACTTTAAAGGTGCACTGTGTAACTTTTTTGGTGGAGGGTCCACTCACTACTACTTGTCTCCATGGAGATGTTATTACTTTGCCTGCAATGTGCCACAATATAATATTACAGTAGACTTGACCATTTCCATAAAAACAAGCAAGTTACAGGACAGATCTATGGAGAGGTGACCCCGCTCACAGTAAGAACGCATAAAAACAACTTTAATTGAATGAATGCAAGATGGATAGGTTTAATGGCATACTGTGCCGTATCTTCCGTCCAGAAAGTTACACAGTGCACCTTTAAACTGCTGTAATATGAGAAACAAGGAAAGCAACACAATATGTATTATGCATTGACAACATAACATGTAAAAACAGCAACAGAAATATTTCTAACTAGTTAAAAATTAAACAATGCTATTCTAAGATACAGGCTACCTTTGTGAACTTCTAAAAAGCTATAATACAATGTGAAAATTGCCATTATGGCGTTTGAACCTGAGCAACACTCAACCTGAGTGCATGAGGCTTGAAAACAAGGTGGGAGCCAAATGCAACGCAGAGCTAATGGAAGCCCTGTTCTTTAACATATTCATTTTTAAAGAGGTAGATTGAAGATATGAAGGCGAGGTATCACAGGCTAGCTCTCTGAAAGCCATTACAATTATGCTCCACTCTCAACGATTATTTATTCATCCAACAAAAGGAAGGTGCAAGAAGCCACCTGGAAGATACAGAGCGAGCTGTCGTGGCTGCACGGAAACAGCACCTTTCACTCAGAGGTGGTCCCTGATGTGTCAGCAGGCCTGAAGCTGAACTATATCCTCAAATATGGGCACCAGGGAGTCATGTGTCCGATATTCTTATTATTGTATTAGGCCTTAGATTATGTTTGATTTATATCACAGACTGTATAAAGAAGTGGACTAAGCAAGTGTGACATCACCCATAGTGTTCAGCGCCACTCAAATGGAGCTTGTGATGCTAACGGTTACGGGAGTGAATTTGGAGCCAGGCTCTATATTATGAATAGGATTTTTTTTAACAGACAAAATAGTGGGGAAAAAACAGGGTCATGTAAAGCTGGTTAATAAGAACATTTTAAGGCTGAAATGACAAGGCTCACTGCAGCAGTTACACCAGGGCCACAATATTCCAATGTAAGACAATGGGAGCCAGGGTAGGTGGGAACCGGAAGTGCCCTCATGTAAACTTTCTATTTGGAATGCGGCGGCTAGCTCGTTAGCTATGTCCATTTATATATAGACGGATTATTTGTTTATCAACACAGCGGATGCACGCGCAGCCTGAGTGCAGAAAGTGTCATGAAGTTGCAGCACTAGCTATCGGTATTGTCAGTGCACTAAATTGCCGTGTGATAAAATAAGTTATGATGCTAAACTAACATTAGTGAGTGGGATACGTCTTAATGATCCATATGCGGTAAATGCAGGTGAGAGCGTAAATGACGAGCAGAAATGGCTCAAACTTCAGTAGCTGGACATCCACTTATACACTGCTGAAATCCTACGAGACACTGACGATATCAGACAGAACAGTGGCTCTTTCTGCAGGAGACATGCGCAGTAGAGCGATGTAGTCTGATAATCCCTCCATACAGTTTGTGATTTATATTCAGTTTCATTTTTTTTTTGTTTTTCATAATTTACCAGTGCAATTATACAAAGTATAACTAAAATGATTTTCAAGATATTTTTTACACTGTTTGTGCTCTCATATACACAGGTTGTTTGGATTTTAAATTAAGACATGTGCCTGAGTAAAGCATTAGAATTTCTAAATCTGTAGTTCAGAGAGAGAATTCATCCTCATAGACTTTATTGGCTTTTAAAATTAGATGTATGTTGGCTATCTATTTGTTGTTCAGGTCAATGGCAAATCAAATTGTGACTAAAATAACTGACCATTTATTGACAAAGTGTCTGACCACAACTAATTAATTATGCGTGAAAGACAGCTTTGAAATTAATAAGGGAATAGCCGAGTATAACATGCACCCTCTGAGGCTTTTAGTCAATCTTTTGATCAGGTAACCACACACACACATTTGTAAGCAAAGTGTGCTACATAGACGCTTGTCATTTTATTAATTGACCTGACAAGAACTTATTGCTTGATGCAGCACAGCTCTCTCATTGACCACTGTCTGAAAATCACAAGTCAACTTTTACACAGTATAGGAAAGAAGTTTTTCTTGTTTAACTATGTTGCTCTTATTACATAAAATGCAAAAAATAAAACATCACCATCATTATTATAAAGTACACACTTTCTCTCCTGTCCTCCCTAAGACAAATATTATAGGGAGATATTGTGCTTATGAATTAATAGAGTTCTGCTGTTGTCAGTGGCATTGCATTTGACTAGACACCGCGCAGCTCGTGAGGTGCGGCTGAGACTGATTAAATTTGATCGGGAATAGGAATAATATGTACACAGTGGCATGCTGGGAAATTATCTATGTGGGCTCGTCCACACCAAATCACCACCGGTAATTTAATTTGGAGTAGTGCAAGGAAATGCAGGGCAAGATACTATATTCATGGGGAAGTGATGAAAATGCATTTTTGAATACAAGATGTGAACAGGCAATGCACCCTCACCGCGCCTCCATCACGTATGTTTCACCAACTGAATGGTTGATGTCCTGACTATACGTGCTCAGCCAATCAGAGCTCACCTACACCTCCAATAAATAACAGCTCTCTATCATTGAGCAGATTAGCTGTCAGCAAACTTCCGCCCTGCCCTCCCTTTGCCAAGCGGACAGCCCCGGGGGGCCTCAGTCCGGGGTAAAGATGGGTAATAAAAATGAATCATAGATGAAGGCCAGAGACGCTCCGCTACAGGAGGAGTCTGGATGCATTAAACAGGAACAGTCGATATGTCCTCTTGTGATAATAGAGCATACTGGAGCCACAGCCAAGCTATTTAACGCTTGTCAATCTCAACCGCACAGGCACGTAGGCTATCAGGGCCACCACTGCCGGCCTGAAAATGTGTCTTAGCCAAAGGTAGATAATGGCAAACTTTTTTCTTTTTTTTTTTTTGGATGCTGGAAAAAACTATAGTATTTTTTTGGGAAAAACACACACAGTGAAGCTGACAAAACGCACTTGCAATTTGTTCAAAAGTGGCATATTTAATAGGAGCTACTTTAGTAATTAACAACAAGAGTGACGTTAAGAGATATGTACTCCGATAATTTAAAGCCCTGTGACTTTGCTTTACTCACTTGTTAATTGCAGTTGACCTGACTACCTTCACACATCATGTTGAGGAATGCTTTTTTCCAAGTATTTATGGCACTTTCTATTTCTACCTTTCAAGAATAATTATGTTACAGAGAAAAAAGGTACAAATGGACAAAAGTACCTGGCACGGGCTGTTATGTCATGGTTTGATTTAGGCTGCTGGCCTGCTGTTAAAATGCATGCATGACTTTAAAACTTTTTGATGTCAAAGGGAGGCCCCCTTTGACATCATGTATTATGTATTAAATATAGTATTAAATATGTCATGTATTAAATATAGTATATTATTCATGATACAACATAATATAGAATCGGATATTGGTTCCAAGATATCGGTACAGTCAAAATCCCATTTTGGCCTGTAAACTGATGTAATAACGCCTTGTTACAATGAACTTGAATTTTTTTCAAATCAGTTTTGTAGTTACTTTAAATGATAAGTAACAGTTACAAAACACATTGGATTCAGTCTCTGCATTAGTATCGGTTGATACCGGGTATCGGACGATGCTTAAAGCTAAAGTATCGACATTGTTACCAGAAAAGAAAAAGCTGGATTGGTGCATCCTTAATTATAATATGATATATTATAATATAGGATAGCCTATAATATAATACGCGGCCCCTGACTTACCCTGATTTCATAATTCCATCAATTCAGCTCCAACTGAATATGGGACCCGTGCTTTATATGAGTAACTGAACCTCTAGCTGTGTAATATTTTACTATGATCACAAAATATAAACTACTGATGAGAATGGCTTGACGCTGTGTTCTAATGACCATCGAGGACTTGTGAAGACTGTAGCGATGAAGTCGATAATAAAACGTCACTCCACACAAAGTACATCAGCCATGTAGCTTCTAATTGAATTGATATGTCAGGCCTAAGCAGCTTCCTGCACTGGGCTTTTGCATAATTACATTAATATGGTGCATATTTACACGACCTTATACAACAAATGAGGAGCAGCCATAGAGACGACAGCGGAGACAGGCGCACTAATCACTGTCAGAGGCCGTCAGCTGACCTATAAACCAACCAATGATGTGTGTGACGTGAACCCGCCGCTCCCCCAGCCTTCACTCGCGCATGCTAACGGATATTGACACATTCTCATTAAAAATGTATCTACAGGAGACTTATTTGCAAGAACAACTGAGCCATCTGATGACATTGTTAGAGGACACCGAGCTGGAGTGATGAACACCATTTCAGAAAATATATCAGTTTATTTGAATGTAGCCCACACAGAGATGGCAGGTGTTAGTTCTGAGTGACATGTTGTGATTTACAGCTGGCTCTTTTTGATTCTGCTGTCTGTACTTTGCTTTCAGAGACAAAGTTTCCTTTAGTAAAACGGCATACAGATGAGAAGCAAAACAATAGTGTCTCTTGTTAAGAAATTAAGAAACAACTTATCCTTGAAAACATTTGTAAGGACAATCAAAGTTGATGCAGATATGTCCTGATCTTTATTTATAATATGCAGTTTTCAGGCTTGTTAGAATTCCCTGTAGTGTAACTTAAATGCATGTGAAAAAAAGATGTCTGCTGTCCTTTACTACAATTTAATGTTTGTGCTGTTGTCAGATATAATGATAATGAACTTTGTGATGTTTAAATTGCGACACGTTTCACTGCATAGCACCTTACTGACCAAACTGATGAAAAGTTTGACCGCTAAGGCACACACTTCATGAACTGTGACCGTTCATAGTCACTTGTGCTGATATATTTTGAAGCCTTCACACTCTTGTCAGTGAAGAGAAAAATCAATTTCTAAAGAAAAATCAATGTCAATTCCCATCCCTCCAGCTTGTATCTGCCATACAGTATATAGAACAAGTGCCATGGAAATAATGAGCGTATTCTCCAGACTACAGCGTTCTGACCATCTCCAAGTGCTCTTCAGGTCTGTGTGGAACCAGCTGCTGAGATTTGAGTTGGCTCAAATTAGTGCAAATGACCCAGACTCTTTCCACTCTGGGGCTCACTTATGTGTCGCTCTTTTTCGTGACGAGGAAAAGGAATGAGGCTACAGCACTTTAAACATGTGCAGCTTCTTAGCTAATTATGTCGCACACTCTCATGACTTTTACAATTGAGTCATGTTTCAAATTTAAGATTCCTGCTTGAATTTTTGCTGCTAATGAGACACTGTCTGGAAGAGCAAATAAAGTGAAATGTGAAAAACGAAATTTGAGAAAATTAAACTTTGACATTATAAAGCATAGGCGACTGCTTTGTTCAAATGACTGATTCATAAGAACATATAATGAATAGATTATTGGGAGCACAGCCTGTGTTTTCAGCACAGTGTCAGTCCTTTGGGATTGGTTTGGACTTTATAACTAACACACTCCCAGTCCCTTGCCATGGCCTTTTGAGCCTGCCCTTGAAAACACCATGTGCATTTTGCAGTAGTTTCACTTGTTCTGAGCACTTGGCATTCTCACCAGTTCCTTTTTACACTTTTCCTGCACTTTCTTGCATTTTAATGTGTTTATATTTAAAACACACAACACCAAAAGAACCACTTGCCTTTTGTTTTGTACTTAGTGTTGCATTTCGGAGCCAATTAATAAGAATGCACATATGTTTGTAACATGGCCGCCTGGCTCTGTCAAACTGTGTTGATAAAACACATTGTTTCTGCAGAGGGCAGCTGTGAAAGCCACAGGGAGCAAATAAACACATTCATGAATACAATGCATACTCAAACAAATAGCACCATCTTCTGAATACCAAGAAACAGCACAAAGGCCTTTGATTTACTGCCACTACATTTATTTTCATCTATTTAAATTTTTCTACTTTTTATTCATTGGGTGCGTACTACTCCTCTCCTTGTTAAAAGGGAGAGGAATATTGTAAAACTATTTACTGTTTACAGATAGTCTGTTGTGTACTTTGATAATAATAAAAAAAAATGTGATTAAGCTTAGCTAGAAGCAATATTTCCATTTCACAATTAAAAAGAATGTAATGATAAAAAAATAATTTCCCATTAATTGTGTTGGAGACCTCATAAATGTCAGGCCACATCTATCTGTTCTTGTTGATCCTATCTGTTTTCTCTCCATCGCGCTCTTCTCCCAGTCTGTCTCTGCTGCTCACAGCTTTTATCACAAGGGGGCCACAGGCTACTTCTGATGGGCTGTGTGCCTCCCCCTCCCCTCTCTGTGTTAGCGCAGAGCTGCAGCCAGAGCCCGAGCAAGGACACAACCCTTCAGGCAACCACCTTCCAAATCTGAAGGGATGAAGCACATGTTGCCACAGATAAACCACTGTGATCAATCTCATGGATGCACAGCGAATCAGTGGAGCGAAAGGCTTTGAAAATCAAGCTCTGTCCCCGATGTGCCAGGCAATGATTATGTGGTCAGTGGTGCCAACGGCAACCAGCAAACATCAAGGAACCAGGAGCAGTGGGCCTGTCAGTTCTCAGCACTAATTAAACATACACAAGTGTCCAATGAGGAGACGCCAGCAGAGCAAAGGCTGCTTTCCTTTGGATTTGTACAAGTAACCTACTGATTTGCCAAAAAGATGGTTTTATTTTGAAGGGCTTACAAATTTCACTTCATCAAGGTGTGACTAGTGAGTAAAAGGACCACTGAGCTCCATGGGCTTTGCATGTGAATGGTGTAATGCCATCTAGAGCTTAATAATGTTATAGTAATAATGTTGTAGTGAGCTGTAGGGTTGTGTAATACAGGTCTGTTATCTAACAGAGGTGAACACACAGGTGAATACAAAGGCGGTCCCACGGTGGTGTGTGAGTTCATTCAAAGGTACAACACACAGAGCAGTGTGATGTGGTGGTCAGTCCACAGCTCTGGACAGACTGCACTTCTCATTCAGTACAGTGGGGCTCTCTCAAAGCCCAAGTGATAAGTCATGTTCAAATGCTTTCATGATACTGCTGTCACTTTGGTTTGTGCAAACTGTGTTGGGAGACAGTCACTTCTGGAATTGTTTAGTGCACACTTGCCTGACCAGCCAAAATCCCACACAAGGATTCAGCTACATGTATTTGCCATGCAACTGGTAGTAATGTTCAGACCCCAGACATACTCAGACATATATTAGTTATGTTAAACAAGCATGATAGCAGCTCTGCTTATTGGAAGCAAGATTATATACTAAAATCATTATCACACACACACACACACACACACACACACACACACACACACACATGCTGCTCGCTATGGGCATGGCTCACATAGACACTGTATCTGCTCACCGGTGTCTATGTGAGCCATGCCCATAGCGAGCAGCATGTACTCTCCAGTGCCCTCTGACACTGAGGTCTGTGAAGAGATACAGAATGTTCCCGAGTGCAAACATTACCCTGGTTGAACCTATACAGTATATGGTAGTTTCTTAAAAACACCTTTTGTAACAAGTAGGCTAAATTCAATGTTTAGACTCTTGGAAATGAAAAGAAATTACCTGTCAGCTACTGGGAGACATATGTTAATGATCTATATGTGATTTTCTTATCCCAGCGTGATCAACTGATCTCTGGACGTCAGAAGACTTATGGAGAGAAGATTAAAGAAGACGCGTCACTTTGAAAATATATGTAGGAATATATGTGGGAATAGGGGTCCAAAATGTGTTGCACTGCCAAACCACAAATGGATGTCCCATAATTGTCTAGGATACACATTTCATGCACTTTATCCATTCCTGGCTAATTGAAACACCTAAACCCCTTGAGCTTTTACTGCATTATGCATACAGTTTGGTGAGGGCCCTTTGTCACCGTTCCTCATGAATGCACTGCTGTGGTACATTGTCATAAAATCTATGACATAGATGATGTAGTCACATACCATAGTTATGTATTCTTATATTCTGCCTACAGTTTATAATACAAAACAACCATGGAACTAAGTAAGAAGCTTCACATTTGGCCCTCAACTCATTTTTAATTCCTGCCATATACTATATAAAATATTCTTGGGAGTGTGCTGCGACTGTGGAGAGACTTCAAATAAAACTGTACATAATGTGGAACAGAACGGGCATGATGTCTGCAGATTCTACACTTAACAAAGAAGGGACCCAGGGGCCCTTCAGACTTGTGACATTCTGAAAACTGTGAATTTGGTTTTGCATTTGTTTTCTTCTAATATCAAATGTCAGTTTTAGTATTGAATTGCTCCTCCCTGTCAAAGCTGTAGTGCTGGCTGACTACCAGTCATGTCTTTCTGATGTTTTCTGTCCAATACAAATAGTCCTATAATGGTGTAGAAGGCCTTGTGTAAGTCTGTGGGTTCATACAGATGTTGTAAATAACAAATCAAGCTACATGGAATATTTCCATAAAACTTTTCCAAATCAAACAGGTAGATCAAACAGAACTGGTGAGCCTAGTCCTGCACGTGTCGGCTAACCACCTCATCATACATGTAGGACAGGTCATGAAATGTGGTGGAACATGGAGGGACAGATGCAAATATTTTAACCCCTTTTTTACAGAAATATATAAGTCTCATCTAAAATGTTCACATCTCAATCACAAAGTGTTCAAAATGAGACTACAATTTTAAAAATCCATTAAATTTTATTATTCACTACATTTAGAAGAGCAAAGCAACCACAGCACAAAATGTGGCCAGATGAGACTCAACATAATAAGCTAGAATAACATTTATAACTAGTGGCTTATTTTTTTAATTGTGTAGGCCCACAGAGCCACACAAATGGTCCATAAAAACAGTGTGTATCTATTTTATATCAGTGAGTTTATTGACCCAGGATACGTCTATCAGGATAAGTCCTTTCTTGACCTACAGACAGAGGGCTTCTGTTCTGAAGTCATGTTTGAAAATCAGTGAAAAGGCAGAACCTGTATGTATGCTGATCCTGTTTACTGCATATGGGCTGGACCTTGCAGCATGTGTGATCATGAAGTCCATGTGTGCGAGCTAGAGACATGCAGATTCAGGACACAACCAACAGCTGGATCAAACGCTTCTGCAGTTTCATCTATCATCCAAATTTACACATCGTCAGACCCCCACCTGCATTGCCGGCACACTGCTTCTGAGGTGTCATATACATAGCTTTAGTAACTCTTTGATAAGTTCTTTTTTTTTCCTATAGCCTTGATATGATGCAATGACAGTGCTTGTATGAAATGCCATGTACCAAGGCCCTTCTGCTGAGACCACACTACTGGCAGTCCTCCAGCTCAATCACATTGATTTCCCATAACAATATGAAGAACACTGCTCACTGGCGAGGATTAATGAATTGCATCTTCATAGTCACTTTGGCATTCCTAACAAAGGTAGATGGATTTCTCTAGCATGCAACCTGTGTTTGAGGTGGTCCTGACTGCACCAGGACATTTGTGTGGCCAACAGGGGAAAAGCAAAGAGCACAAATTTCAAAGTCATAAATCATGCACTGAGCTGTCAGATAATTTTAGTAAAAACATATGATTCAAAGTGTGGCATTTATCATTATCAGGCATAGGCACCTTTATCTTGTCCCTGTTCTCGGCCGGGCTTCTCCTGTTGTGAACATGGAGCACACAGACAAATCCATTCACAAAGCTTTTTGATATCTGCAGTGTCAGGTGAGCTACACTGTGACATTTGACAGTGAACATCATACTATATTGTTATAGCATCAAATGATAGTTAGATTATGTTACAGGACTTTTTTACTTTAAATGCAATTACTTTGTTTTATCATGAGGGGCAAATAAGGCAATGCAAAGGCTTGGATGTAAAAGTAAATGACCAAATGTTGCATACAAATTGGAATAAAGCCTCCTACTGGTCTTCTGTGGACCCTGATCTGCCAGATTTTCTGTTTATATAATTCTCTCACGATACATATGAGACTGTTCCAGGTGATACATTGCACTTATTTCTCTTTGATTTTGCTTCAGTTCACAAATCGCTTGGTAAATCCTTTGTCTTTTATCTAATTATGCTAAATTTATAATTATATTTACGTTACACCACTCCTTCTTTTATACAACGCAACCACGCACACAATCATTTCTTTGATATATGAAGCTAGTCTTTGTAGTAATAGTCAAACATGTTTTCTCAGATTGTAGTGAATTGATTGCTCCAGTCATCTGTGGGCTGCAGCATGGATCTGTGTAGTCACACAGAACACTCGGCAGCGGTCCGTTTCCACGTGCCCCGTGGCTTCACATGTGTTCCCCGCTGAGCCTGATAACAATTAAATCAGGATCCGAGCTCCACATCCAATACTATTTCAGAGCAGCGCTTATGTGCACATTGGCTCGCCGAATAATCATTTGTTGAACTTTCACATTGGTTTTCTTGATAAGCAAACCTTGGAATTATTTTTCTGCTTGGCTGTCCCTGTGAAATCACTCTTGGCTAATATAAGGCTGTTTGAGATGAGCTGGATTCGTGTGGATGTTTTTTTTTTGTTTTTTTTTTCCGCAAACATTCATGTGAAAGAGTGAAATTGCAATCTGATGCAGTGAATTAAATGTTTTGCCTTTTTATGCTTTTGCGATAGCATTTGTTTTTTGTTTTTGTTGGGGTTTTTTTTGTTCTTGCTGTGATAAAAAATAACTTTCACTTTTCCAGTGCAGGGCATGCTTCAGTAAAGAGCTACAGAACATGTAATCAACAATGAAAATGCTAGTGTGTGTACAAAATGTGGGTGGTCCTGTTCCAGCCTGGAGCACCCATCCTTTTCACTGGGGTTAATGGGGAGCAGGACACTATTCCAAGTGGGGCTGAAATAACTTTAGATTGTACATTTCTCTCTGGCTCCAACAACAGTCATTCGTGCCTCACATTCTACAAATGCAATTCATACTCCACCCCAAATAATATTTAAAAATATCTTTCTAGAAACTTGGAATATTTTCCATGAAGAAACCAATACTTAACATAGCTCATGTATTATATTGTATGTATTATATAACTGTATTCATTGTAAACCACAATACTGATTTAAAATGGCTTTATAATTAGACTATTTGCTTTCTGTTTAAAACTGCACAACTGATGTATGTATGATCCGGAGGTTCTGAGCACTCAAGCATGTATGCATCAATCAAAATACAACTTTGAGGATGCTAATGATGATGGAAAATCATTATAATGGTCATAAAAGTTGATTTTGCATTATATGTCTCTTGTTGTTAACTTGGAAATAATGTCCCTTAAGTACTCACAAAATCTCCTCTGTGATCTTTCTCTTCTTTTCTTTTGCATGTGCACTGTGTCCTCAGTTCTATAATTTGTTCTTAAATGTACAGTCCTAGCTGTAAAATCCCTTGTCAGTCAGCAGGCCAGGTAAAAGCATTTGTCCTAAATCAAATTCGAACCTCAAATGTAGAGAGCTTTTTTAAACAGCAGAGTGCAGTCAGGTTGAGCTGGGCCGCTTGGTTTTGGTGGATGTGATTTTCCTCCTAACAAGCATGACATCACTCTGGAGTGGGAGAAATACAGAGAGCCGCTGCACACAGGTTTATCCCTATGGCCCAAACTGACTGTACCAGGGAGCAGCAGGGCTCAGGCAGACTACAGGATGTGCTTAGAGCAAGAGAGAGAGGGCCAAACAAATCACACTCTGTGTGGCTCTGGCATTCACAGGAGGTGGCACCAGGAAAGAAGACCTAAAACAAGAGGACAAGGCTGTGCGGATAAAGAAACTGGATACAACAGCCCTTCTATTTGGCAAGACTATGGTACAAATCATGAAATGTTAATATTACCATGATTTGCAGTGGTTCACATGAGACGGGGAACATGAAAATATGTGTAGAATAAAGTAGAATAATGAGTAAACCTGGTGAACCAGATTTTTCTACTTCTCTTACTTCTGGACAGCAAATCATTTCTTTTTTAAGTTTTTGATAATTCAGTGGAAGACATACAAATTTTATTCAGTTCAAAGTCACTTCTTTTACCTCAGAATCAGGTTGTGCTTTATTTAGCAAAAGCATAAAACAAGACACAAAGTACTTTTTTTTAGAAACATATTGTTGCTACTGCTACACAGTTTCATTGACATTTTAGAATTTATTGTAGTCATTAGCACCGGTCAGCTCAGCTTTTCTTTTGACCCGCCCCATTTGAAACAATGCAAAATATGAGATGATCAGGCTGTATTAATACTGCTACTGAAGCTCTCACATTTAGGTGAGAAGTAGCTCTCTTTGTAAAACACGTGCAAACACAAATCCTGATTTATTAAACAGACCACAAAAGCGAGCACTGACCAATAGTATTACAATAAGGTTCTTTGGTTAATAAACAATGCAAATGCAATCTTATCATTATCATATCCATCTCCTGCCCTTGCCCCTCTTGCTCCTCTCTGTGTCTGGGCTGCAGAGCACAGACCGTGTGGCTCTTCTGTGTGAGCTGATGGATGAGTGGGCATGGGCAGAGCTGGTGTCCAGGTGACAGGACTCCATTAATAAACAGATTGTGGGGCGTCCTTGTGCATGCGCCGTCAACAAGAGGTGCTCTTCTTTATTATTTCTGTAGCACATATAATAAATACTCATAAACTTAATGATGCCTGATTACCACTGCAATCTCTGCCTCATTAGGCTGATTAGCTCCAATTGTGAAACTCAGTGGATGCCCGATGTTAAAAATACACTCCTGGTGTTTAGTGTAAGAGTGGCTTTCAGAGTTAAATGCCACATACTGTATAATCTGTGTTTGCTAAAATACACTTATTATGCTAAACAGAATTTTCATTATTGGTCTAATGGATATGTTTAGAACCTGAACTGTAAACAAGTTGGGATGTTATATAAAAATTAAATTTAAAACTAATAGAATAATCTGCATTTAATATTTAATAATAATAATAATAATAATAATAATAATAATAATAATAATAATAATAATAATAATAATAAAAGTGTATAGTCTACTGTATGGTTGCCTGGCACACCAAGACTACACACTTTCTCAGTAAAGACGTGTAGTCTGGGACACAGTTTATCAGTTGCACAATGATTTCAGTTTTCTCATGCCAGATGCCCATTGTCTTGACTTCAGGTGAAAGATTACAAAAATCAGACTTGTAAAAGCACTTATTAAAGTTTGCTTTACTATTTTAGGTTTGTTCAGCTAGTTTTTGGGTTTTTTTTTTGTGTGTTCTTTCTTTTTGTGTGCTTTCTGGACTGTATGGAGTGAGTTGTGCATCAGCCATGTTGCCTCACCTGTTCAGTTCTGTTGATGTGAGTCTTAATTTGCAGTCCTTGGCGATGGGGAAACGTCCTTCAGTGTGAGGGGGGAGCTGTATGTGCGCACAGACAAATCAGCAGAGCGGGCGGAGTCGCTGACCCCAATAATTTAGTGTATTACTCTGGACATTTTGTGATGCTGTTGAAAGTGCCCATTTTTCCCAAATCGGCTGGGGCCCCTCCTGTTTATTACAGGTTTGTGACCCACACTGAGCAGGTGGGGGGTCAGAGGGGGGATAAGGAGGGCTACAGCAAACAGAGGTCGCCGCAATGACACTATTCACCAAGGCATCAAAAACAACAAGCCTTCAAGCAGAGGAAAAGTTCTTTCTTTGCAGATAGGAAAATGGTACACTATTATGAAAATGTATATAATAACAACAACAATAACAATAATAATAATAATAATAATAATAATAATAATAATAATAATTATTATTATTATTATTATTATTATTATTATTATTATTATTATTATTATTATTATTATTACTACTATTATTATTATTATTAAGGCAAGGCAAGTTTATAGTAGTATAGCACAATAAGTGCAAAGTAAGTGTATAGCACAATTCCTACACAAAGTAACTCAAAGTGCTTTACTGAATAAGAAAGAAATTAAAATCACAATACAAACTGAAAATCACAATACAAAGACTCCTAATGCAGACATCATAATAGTGGATTTCAGGTGCTGTAAATAACAGATGTGTTGACAAAAGCATATGCAGTTGATTACCAAACCACATTCCAGTGCTGCTGAAATACTATGTGTAAGAACATTTAAACAAAACACTGGTTACATACTATTTGATCTATTTCACTGAATTTGTGTTTCTGTTAGTTTTCTTATCTTCTTACAAACTTTGTCCAATCTGGACTATTTTAGTGACTATAACTTTTGAAAGTAGAATGAACTAAGAGCTGGCACCTTTGACTTGTCAGAGCATAAATTATGTGTTGATGATACTGGGTAGGTGTCAAGATATTCATCTACACCTGACTATACACAATTAACTTGTGCTGTGCTGCTGAGGGTATGATAATGGAAGATATGGAGGGTGTCACTTTTCAGATTTTAAAAACCTTGCCTTAGATGCACCTTTTGCCATTTATTTTAACCATATGATCCACTTAAAGTAGTAGACCTGTTCTACAAAATCAACTTTTGAGAGCTTTTAGTCATGTTATAATGCTGTTACCGCCTCAAAAACATACCCGGAGTTGTGTTTTGTTTTGTTTTTTTCACGCATGTTTGAGTAATCCTTTATTATTTGTCTGTCTGCTCATAGATTAGAGGAACATAACTAAATAATTTTATTCTTACACTGAAAAATTACAAGCCAGTGGATCATTCTCTTAATAATAATGACACATAATAACTAACATATTTAAAACTCACAAAGCTTTTGTTTAGCGAGTGCTGCCACATTTATTACAACTATGAGAGTTAAACGGTGCAATAGTGTATTTGATATTGATGAAATGCTTTAAAATGATTTTAAAACAAGAATAGATAAGACAATGGCATGCTTTCAAAGCAGCAATAATAAAATATAAACTCTTTATCTGCACCACTTTGGCTCTAACTCCCACATGTCCTCCACTGACCCGGAGCGTTCCACAGCAGCTCTACATCAAACTGGACTCACAGGTCTGTCCCGTGTTCTAAAGGAGTCCAGTCATAATAAAGAAATAATACGCACACACACACCCACAAACTGCACATGCTGTCTTTCAGTTTATACTCACATCTTGGTGCATGGATTGATAAATGAGGCTCTAAATGTAGCTACAGAGTGTCCATACTTCTTTTCAAACCACACGTATGCAAAGCCCATTGGACATCCTATTCAGACTATTCAGTGTGTATATGTATTTATTGTTGTACCATACCTATTATCATGAATATTAAAATAAGAAATCTAGCCAAACCTATTCCACATCTGTGACAATGACAAATACAAAGATCCGTGTGCATGCTTTACCTTATCTGACGCTCCTTTGCGCCCTGATGCTGATGGTACTGTTTCACGGTGTGGTCGGGCGAGTGGGCTTTTGTTTGGCCGGAGCGGAGGAGGACAGCCACAATGATCTCGCACCCCAAGGCTTCATTTTCCTGTGGAGACAGCATGGCTAATTAGGCTAGCATGTTGCCTGTTCCAACACAGCTGCAGTGAGAGATTAGATGGGCACAGGCTGCCAGCTGTTACTCAGATGCAGCAGGCCTATCACTAACTAATTGAGACCAGTGAACATCATGGAGCAGGGCCCACGCCTCTTGTTCACAGCCTGTTGTTCACATTGGTCTCCAGTATATCGTCCATTGATAGGGTTAATCAATGGGGCTGCACTGGAACACCAGGCGGACTCAAATGGAAATGCACCAAATCAAAAGAACTCAATTCAATCACAGCAAATCACAAGACTTCTACTTGACTTGCACAAAGGTTTGATAATTAGCTACAAGAGTGTCACAGTTTGTGAAGTTCAGATTTTGAGTGAATGTGTGCCGCATGTATGTGGAATGTATAATATAATATAAAATGAATATGTGCTGAGGTATACCAGAAGAATATGCATTAATGCAATAGATAATAATTAGGGAAAGGCAAGCTTGTTTTTTGCAAAGAACATGTTTTGTGAATGTGTCTGTATAGGAGAAACTCCTCTCTGTAATTTTGTGCAGCAGCAGAAGCCGCAGTCACACACAAGTGGAGCTGCTCCTCCCTCCTCTTGACAAAGCGTCAGGTAAAACCCTGTCACTGCACTGCACTGTCAGGAGCAGCCAAAATAATCTCGCCACAAGAATTCCACTCCACACCTTCAGCACTGTGTGCAGATACTGTTTAATGCCTCCTGTGATAGCTAATGGAAGAAAGTCCTAAAACTTCAGAGCTTATAATAAGCTTGTCAGCTTATAATATTAGGCACGTGAGCTTATAACATTAGCATTTAAATGTCTCCTGAATACTGTATGTGACAGCTGCAGTTTTTGAGGAGCAGAGAGCTGCCACAGAGCGCACGGGAGACTGAGAAGAGGGCCTGAAGAAATGGACTTTATTTCTCTCGTTTCACTTAATCAATTTAATTTTTAGTTTTCCTCTTCTGACAATACATACACTCCCATGAATTATAAAGATATTTCAAGGGTCACAAACAATATTATGTGTTTTGTCAAATTGTGACAAAATATTGATCTTAGCACTGAAAAAATTAAACAAACAAAACCTTCCAGAAGCAAGTACTTTTACCTTAAAAAGTGCTGTATAAAACAAAGACATGTCCCAGAAAGAATGTAAAATGAATGAGCCAAGTGGAGTCAAGCAGAGCACAATATTGGGACTGACAGAGATTATTAAAGCAAACTAATTATAGTCATTGGTATAGAACAATAATATCCTGCATATTAATGTATTAATGTGGGAGATGAAAATAGCCGTATCCATTAAAAGACGTGATCTTTCATTTTAACGTGGTGCAGGAAATAAAGCCTAATAGGCCTTTTATCAGTGAGGAAATGGGCAGCGGGGGCACATGGGTTAATAATTGAAAATGCCTCTCATCAGAAGAACTCTGTATGTGTGTATACCTCCAGCAGCTCAGAGCCAATGCTCACAGACAGTAAAAGTGCAACTGAAAATGAGCTTTAAAACAATACTGGACAGGAGACTCAAACCAACAGTGGTGGAAGAATTACACAATTTTGTTACTTAAGTAAAAGTATCACATGAATAAAAGTACTTAAGTAAAGTATTAAAGTACCCATATAGTAATGTACTTAAAGAGTAAGCATTCTGTAAAATATTTTGCCCAGAGTTTGAGATCTAATAAAGCTTCAAATGTAGTGATTTTAATTAAGATTTGTGCTGAAGTTTGTTCAACAGAAACAACTGAATCAATTGTTTTGTTTTTTTTGTTTGTTTTTTTTCTAGCTGTTTTTATTTGTATATTTTTTGTTTACTCAAAGTACAAATGTGTTAACAATAAACCCTTGAGCCTTTTCAACAGGTTTCACACAATAATAAAAAAATACTTTTACTTTACAATCCAGTTAAAAATATAGTGGAGTAGAAAGTAAAGATACCTCTCAAATGTAGTGAAGTAAAAGTAGAAAGTATCCACTATAAATGTACGTAAATGTAAGTAAAGTACAGATACCTTAAATTGATCCTTAAGTACATTACTTTACTACTTTTACTTTGGCACATATGGGTTTGTATTGATCAGACACTAGGACTAAATATGGTTCTACATTTATATATTTTCACTCATTTTAGCCCTCTTTCAAACAAAGGGTCCAAAAGCAAGTTTATTTAACAGAATATGAAATGTATTAAACTAGAACTAGATAAAACTAAATATTAATCTGTATTCTGTTAATCAACACAAATACATTTCTACTGTAGGACTGTACAAAGGAATGCTCTTACAAAAGAAGAAACCTTTTAAATTCTTGAACTTTTGAAGTACTACAGTAGTACGTGGTTCATTATCTGAGACATGTATTACTTTTTGTACTTTAACTGCTCCGTGTGTTCAAGTCGGCCTTCAGGGATAAATCAAGTTATGCTGAATTAATTTGGCTTGAATGGACGTTTGCACGAGAGTAATATCTCCACATTCAAAACAACATTCACAAAATTCAATTTAATTTTCATATTCAAAGCGCATTTAAAAGTATCGAGTGAAGAAGTCTTTGAAGTGTGTGGAGATCTGTATTTGAAGTGATTCCTCTCATTATGGGAAATTAAGAAAATGAAAAACTGTCACTCGTCTATGTAGGTCATCCTCATTAATAACACAAGTGCACAATTAAGATGAAAAATCACTTCTTAATATGATTTTAAAGGCAGCATTGTTGAAGTTCTCTAATCCCCAGTGTTTCTTTATAGTGTTAATTTAATACTCCCTGTTCAATCCAAAAGTCATTTTCTACTACTATTGTGTAGTAAGTACCAAATTAGGTCACAAATTACTTCAGCCTAATGAGTATTCAATTGCAGACCAACTTAAACCTACTTTTTTGTTTCTTCCGTGAAAGCCTTTTTCTACAATTGTTTTGGATGCGCAGCATGCTTGGGCCACACTCTGATGAGGTATCACGCTGGTAGCTTTCAGATTTGTATAATTGAGATAGTTGTCACAAAAAGTTTGTCTAAAAAGTGACATAATTGGCTTTTTTAGAAGTGCAGTTCCACTCTTTGTAAACTTAGACTTAGACAAACTTTACTGATAGAAAAGGGAAATTATTTGAACATAGTAGCTCACACATCACAATATATTATAATAACAAAAATCAAAAATATAAAAGGTAATAATAAATTCAAAATAAGTGTCAAATGAGGCATAATTATATAAATGTATATGTACAAGTATAAAATATAGAAATGTAGTAGATGTAAGACAAATGTAATACAAATATATCTCAGCTATATACAAGAGGATGTAAGGAGAAACAAAGATTCAAACATGAAATAATGAAATAAACTTGTGGAGAATGCAGGCATTTCCATGGGTAATCAGACGTAAAGGTGCACTATGTAACTTTTCTGGTATAAGTCCAGCACCTGGTTGTGTCCATGGAGATATGCTAGGGAGATTGATTTGCCTGGGATGAACCACAGAATGTCATTAAACTTGCTTATTATTTAATTAAAGGTGTTTTTACAATAAAACAATATCTTGGAAAATATGCTTTGTACTGTGGGCGAGCCCACCTCTCCACAAATCTGACCTGTACATTGACATGGTGCTTGTCTCCATGGAAATAGATACGTTTAATGTACTGTGAAAAACTCCAGGCAAAGTAACAACATCTTCATGGTGGCGGACCCTCCACCCGTAAAGTTACACAGTGCACCGTTAAAATGCATATGACAGGTTTTTCGTGTTTTTGTAATTATTATTTGGTGGGATAGTAGCTGTTGTAAATATGGATCATAGCTTTACATCAGTTAAATAGGCCTGTCACTTTAACAAATTATCAAGCACGATATATCACTACAGAGAAATATTGCACTAAACAATAATATTGAAACTACTTTATGGCACTGTCACAACGCAGGATAATCCCAGTAAACCAATTTTTAGATAGACAGTATTGTTTAAAAGCCTGAGCTGCAACAAATAAATAGCAGAAGGAACTAATACTTAGCCATAGCAGTTATGTATTCTCCTCTACAGCTCTAGTGTGCAGAAAAAGTATGATACTGTAATTATCGTACCAGGCCTACAGTTAAGTGGCAGTTTGTGGAAAAGGTTCAGAAGAAAAGTACAAAAATACAAGAAGAAGGGTAGAGTTCAAAAATGAATATCCCTATCTATGTCATCAACACAGAAAATTCCATTCAAAATTCAGGAACAATTTCCGCACAAGGAAGGATTTTTTTTTTTTTTTTTTATTATTATTATTTTTTTTAATTTAAAGAATAAACATTGATTTAACAAAATAAAGGTGGTGTCCTATATCCTATTAGTCTGATAATAACTATTGTTCAATGCAGTCAAGTTTTGGCTCTTGTGGTGGCTATGGAATTACCTCTAACAGGAAGTAAAATTATAATTTTTGCCAAAATTTAATAACTAGGAAAAAAGGTAAAAGGCAAGATTTCAAGTAATATCTTAAATATCATGATACTAACTATGGTTTAGTGAAATGTATATAGCGTGTCATTTGCACATTGAACATGAATCTACAGTCTTTACACCTAGAGGCTTTTACATTAGTTTAGTTTTCATTACTTTTAACTTTTGGTAATAATAACAACTGTCATTTCAACATAAGATTGAGTGGAATGCTGGAAAATAGAATATCTAATCTTATCTTAAATGGTTGTGTCTTGTGTTAGCTGTGGAACAGCTTAACTGTCATTATGTGGAGCGTACTGGCCCTGAGTTTGTTGCTGATTAGGCTCTAACTACCTTGGAACTTTAAAGGCGAGAAAGCACCTGCAGACAGATGAATGCATTTGTTTTGTTTTACGTTGTTTTTCAGTGAAGAATCTTAAATGAGACACTGATTAAAAATTGTGATTCATCTCTCATTTAAAACTGAAATAATGTATAATGAATGAAAGATCAGATGGACAAAATACTGGGGTGATTAAAAAAGTGCTGTCAGGAATGGTCACATCTGCCTCACCTCTGGTCTGTAAGACTCACTTTAGCGGCCCTTTAAAAGAGCATTAGCGCTAAATATTAATGGCTAACTATCAGAGCAGTGCTGATTAAATTATACATGGATCAATGGGGTGACTGAGTGGATCATCAATACTTAAAGCAGGACTAAACATGCCTCTTCCTGCAAAAGGTTTTTAAATGGAACCTCCTCTCATAATGTTCCACTTAGTAACATCTCCTCCTGACTCCTGCATGTCTCATGACCCATGACATGACAAATAAAACAACACTATCATTATTAATTAGTAATACAGTTATTAGACTGTATGCTTCTCCTGCACGCACAAACCAGGTGAAGAAAAAACACATGAAACAGTAGATGTTATTTAAAGTTTTCTCCGTGGAGATGTTATTGTTTTGTCTGGGATGTTTCACAGTACGGTGAGTTACAACTGTTTAATGTCATTCAGTGGAGCATTCAAGGCAAAGCAATGACATACCCATACAAACAAGCAGGCGGCGGACCCTCCATCAGAAAAGTTGCATAATGCACCTTTAAAGGACCCACATTACGCTATTTCTAAACTGTGTTATAATGTTGTTTCGTGATCAAAAACATACCTGTGGTTGTGTTTTGTTTCATTCACACATGTTTAACGTGCAAATCCTGCATATTTAGGCTGAGTTCTTCTATAAAACAGAAACACTCTGTTCCACCTTGCGATGTCATGTGGTAATACAGAAAGTGCTCCACTGTGTTTTTAAAGTCCATATACCTTCACTAGAATCATCTGGATAATTTCAGCCCCAGAACTAAAGGTAAAAGGTAGCATTTATCTAGAAAAACTGCAGCTTCATGACATCACAAGGTGGAACAGAGCATTTTGAGCTTTGGAGTGTAGACAGACTAATAATAAATGGTTACGCAAACATGTGTGAATGAAACAAAACACAACTCCAGGTACGTTTTGGAGGAGGCAACAACATTCTAACAAGCTAGCAAGGGTCAATTTTATGCAATTTAGGACCTTTAAATGTCCTTTTGCTCCAACCATTTTAAACAATCAAATGTTCAGATAATTTGACAGTCAAAATTAGTAAATGACACCGACACAAAACGGCATGTAAAAATTTGAAACACTGGCTGTGAATTTAATAGTCTTATTCAAGAGGAAATGTCTGGTACAATTCTATGCTTCCATTCTTCTCTGGCATTTAAAAGGCACATAAACTCTTAACTCACCAAAGGCAAGTAGTATTAGTCAAACAGAATACTCGCAATGTTTGTATCTGATACGTTGTACCAGTTCTTGTAGTACCTCTGTCTTGCCTCTTTCCCAAGGCATTATTGTAAATTGGTTAAATAAATTAGTAGAATCTCCCATGATGTGACAAAATATTACACATGTTTTTTACTTAATTTGATTCAACATTCAAGGATTTATTGTCAGTGTCACAAGCAACAACAAAATTACAATCAGAACATTAAAGAGTAGTGTGGCTATTGCAAAACCTTTTTTTTTCCTCAGTATTCAGTGATTTATTGTCTCACGCTGCTGTGTCTGTGCCCGTGGCCATCTTACAAATAAATAAATAGTTTTACTATATGGATTGTGGTATAGTGTATGTCTTGCCATATGACACAATGACAGTACACAGTGAAACCAACCAATCAGTTTATGAGCATATTTTTAACCTATTGTGCTACTTATCCATTTTCTGTTCAACATACGACAGAGAAGAAAAGCAGCTGTGCATTGCGCCCACAGAAATGCTAATAACTTGTTTTTGTAATTGCTCTTATCTCTTGTCCCAGCCAATTAGTCGCTAATTAAATGTATTTTAAATTTAAGACACTGGATGAGGAATATAAAGCAAGTAGTGTCTCAGCCTTCGTCAGTATTAATGGAATATTTGACGATTGGCTTTAAGCACCCAAGCATAGTCTAAGTTTAATTAAAATTACAGTCCATAGTATTAATAGTGTATAAATCCTAACCTGTACTTTAAGTTCACACATAAGACAGCATGGAGGGAGGGAGAAGGGGGCAGTGCAGAGGGGAGACTTTTGAAGAATTAAGGCAGTGCTCTTTGTTTAGTCAGGTGTGGAGCCCTGTGGTCATTAGGCACTCATACGGCAGCCATGGTTTTGCCAGAAGTCATGCAGAACTAACAATAAGGCCGTTCTCCGTGGGCCAATTACCCTTTGGAGTTCCCATGTAAAACCTTTCATGAAGAGGCCGTGAACGGGCGCCATTACAGACACAGAGAGTTGCCAGAGGAGCCGCGGCAATGATGTCTCCAGTGGATAGCTTCCTCTGTGTCCAGTCAAGTATGCACCCTGTCCTGGTCTGTACATGCAGGTGGAGAGCTGCTTCTGCTGCTGGGGAATAGAAAACTGACAGTGTGCAGGCTAAAACCAATTACAGGCTTAAATCAGAGCCTCATCGCTCTTTAGGGCATGGAGATAGCTTTAACTCAACCTCACATTGTCATTTAAGGGAAAGAAGCACAGTCATCATCAAGTGTTACGTTTGCAGGGCTATCTTTAAGTGAGGAGAGATTTCATATAGTTTGAAAGACGGCAGAATAAAGGGGTTCATAAATGTCTTCACACTTTTTAGCTATTGTAACTGACGAGCCCTCAAAGCTCACAGTATAGGAAAAAAGAATCTTTGAAAATACTTTGAGAAGCTTCCATCTTTACTGCAGTAAGCAGTCAGTCTAGTCCTCTTCATAACCACCATCACCACCATCATTTACATGGATAGTAGAAATCATAGAACTAGAATAACCAGATAATTAAATCTGATCAGCAAAAACATCTGATGTAACTGTAACTGCTTAATTTGGAGGCCAAAGGTCAAATATATATATTTTTTTTGCCTTGTTTTGCATATTTTTCAGAAGAAGTTAGAAAGAAATCAGGTTACTGTTGATTACTGACATGCCATTTCAATAATCTGATAACTCCTCGCCTGATCAGCCAATCCCTTTTACGTTCTATTCAAATGCAGAAGGTTCTGGAATCTAACTGGACAACAGAGGGTGAAAATCCTCCGTCACAAACTTGAGACAAACTTCTTTTTCTTAAGATAAGTAATAGTTTGGTGCTTTGCTTACTGATTCTGAGAAATCCATGCTGAGTCTCAGTCCTAATTAATACTGTGATTTGGTTTTTTTTTTCTGTTTTTTCTGTTTGTTTTTTACATGCAAGCAGCCATGTTTGTTTTTGACGTGAATCAAGCATGAGTCTCTCTGATTGGTTAATCCACCTGTCAATCATACCCTCTCAAATCATGTAGACAGGATACAGCTCCAGATCCACTCATCTTTGTAAAGTTTTGTCAAAACATGTGGTTCTGGTTGGTCAGGTAAGATAACTCCAGAAATCAGATAATGATCAGATTTTTGGCATGCAAACATAGCCACTCTCTCCTTCCACTGCATCCCTGACCTCTTTACCTATACCTGCATCTGTTGCTCTCATTTGTTTTACATCTCTTGCTGAAATGATTACAACTGAATGGAAATTTTACACACACTATCATCAAATGAAATCTTTCAAGCAATAACTTTACATCTACGTGCCACTGCTGCCGTTCCAGAGGTTTGTTCCGAACTCTCTTATTACTGGATTTCTCAGTGGTGCCATGGCTCCATCCTTGGGTACGTGTGAATGAATATCAACACCTGCATGAACGTACATCCGTGGGAGTGTGAATGTGTTTACAGCTTACCCACAATGCACGTCTCACCCCAATCACAACAGCTGCTGGGCGTCCTACTCACTGTGGATTCTCCTCACACTCCAGCTGTGCGCTTACATGAGTACTCAATAGTGGATATACACAACCTGCAATCCAACTTATATTTCCTCACAGAATATGAGCTCGAGCCTGTGTAAACAAAGTGAGGACATAACCCATATAGTACAGTACAGTGATATCTAACATCTCATTAAGGAACACTTTGTAATAAGCTGTAATAAGACATAATTACGTACAAGAGCTTGGGTTCAGTTTTTACATCTTATTACAGGTTAGTACACAGTAGGGAGGTAACAATATCGAAATCTCTCCATACAATATTTTCACAATATACAACTCATGGCACGATATTTACTGCATTTTGTGGAGGCTAACAAAAACGGTGAATATGCTACATTTTCCTCTTAAAATGCCTTAATAAGACTCCAAAGAACTAAGATTTAATTTAGTTCTTAGAGCAGTTATTTCTTCATGTAGTCTACACTGAAACGGAGCAAAGGATCATCGTCTATGTAGTTCCTTCTGTTTTTTTTTTGGTTGGTTTTTTTTTAGCTATTAAAGTAACTGCTGCAACTGCTAATATACGATATATTGGTTATCGTTATATCCCTAGTACATAGTGCATTATATTGTACTTAATCAAGTAGCTACAATGTACTAATTGAAGTGCGAACATAAGGTACCATAGACTGTATAAAGAAGTGGACTAGCGTTCAGCTCCAATCAAATGAAGCTCACCCTGCTAACAGTTATAGGAGCGAATTTGGAGCTGAGTTCCATATTAGGAACAGACAAAATAGCGAAATAAAAACACCAGGATCATGTAGAGGAGGTTAATACGAACATTTTAAGACCAAAATGACGAGGTTCACTGCAGCAGTTACGGCAAGCGGGGCGACAATTATTCAGTGTAAAGTCAATTGGAGCCAAAGTTGATGGAGCCAGAAGTGCGCCCATGCTCACTTCCTTATTTATATATACAGTCTATATGTGGTACATGAAGTAAGAGTCTGCTGTAAAGATTAGGGCACAATATGTCAAAACTGAATTGAAACTGCAAATTGTGTTGGCACAATTATCAAATTGCAAAGGCTGCCATTATTTAGATAACAGAATGTCCTCAGCTAACTCTCTTTTTACAGGAAAAAAATATTGTTTAAACCTCGACCTTCATATTCATGGGATTCTCACTGAGCAGTTCATAGCCTCTCAAATGTGCTCCTGAAGTTATTTACAATGTGCACTCTGAGTTGGAACAGAATCCTACTTTTTAAACAGAACTGTTAAAAAAGTGATGATGCCGTTCCAGTTCAGATTGCCATGTTTCTCTACAGGGCTGAACTCTAAAGAACAGCTGGGGTAACACCCTCAAAGCTTGGCATTTCAGGAGAGGATTAAAGACCTGAAATTTGAAGCTGCAGGAAAATGAAAAGCTGTCTTCCTCCGGCATCAAAGAGCTACCTTGTCATTATTAGCTGCGGGGAAGGGAAATATTCATCGTGACACAAAGGAGTGTTGTTTAGTGCCTTTCTTCTTTCAAGGTGTCTTCTGTCTCTGTCAGACTGTATACATTTGACCAGCTTTGAGAATAATTAATATCAACAGTTTAATTAAGTACAATGTATGTGTCATCAGCTCAGCAGTGCTCTGAGAACAATGGTTTGTAATGTTCAGACATATTAGTTAAAACAAGGACACAGATGGCATATTCCTGCATCCAACAGAATCTAATAACATTTCTATCACTGTACATGGGTATTATATACTGTACTGTCTGGATTCAACTATACAGAAAATGAAGTTTTGTGCTTTCTGAACACCTCTTAGAAATCATTTGAGCCCTATGAATCCTACTGTGAACTATTAATAAAGGCTCCATTGATGGAATAATGCTGTACAGCTGACCTCATTTGGAAATATCTGCAAATAAAATGTGCAGTGTTTAGTCTTGCAGGCAACTTTCACCCAGCATAATAAAAAATATTGAATGCATATTTCATAAAGTCAAATAAGGATCCCCATGATAGAGTGAATATTACATACACCATCACACCACGGTTTTGTCCAAGGTCACAATTCATAAACATGGTAGTTTGAATAGCTACCACAGAAAACATCTGCACAATAATGGTGGTAAACTGTCCTTTGTGTTCTTAGAATAGCAAGCGAATCTGTATGTTAACTATTAACTGAATAATTTTTTTTGTCAATTGTAAATCAATGCTCACTTTTCTATGGCGTCTCTGACTGCCATGAAAAGATATATAAAGTGTTATGTATTATTATTTCAAGCACAAGTCAAACCTCCAGGTTCATTATTAGATTTACAGAGAAAAGATGCATATGTACAACCACAGTTTGGGTAGAACAAGAGAGAGGTACTTTTCAGACATTATTGGAAATTGCAGTAACAACTCTCATGTCCTGTTTGCAACAGTGAACAGATTAACAAACCCTCCAGCTTCACTGCCGTTAGATCTAAGTGCAATGAGTTTGCAGTATTCTTTAATGACAAGGTTCAGGACATCAAAATGCCATTAATTCCACAAAGCAAATAACATGCATGCAGCCACAGAGACACTTAGAGTTGAGTCACTTTGCACCTGTAACTGACAAAACTGTCTTACAGATCGTCACTAGTCTGAGTTCATCCACAGGCTGCCTCGATGTGTTACCCACTGGATTTCTAAAGTCCGTTCTCAATAGTTTGCTTTCACCACTCGCTCACATAGTTAACATGTCACTTCAATCTGGAACATTCCCAAGAGCTTTGAAAACGCCAGTCTTAAGCCTCTCCTAAAGAAGAGAAGTCTTGATGCCACAGTACTGAACAATTTCGGACTCATCTCAAATCTGCTGTTTTTGGCAGACTCCTTGAAAAAGCTGTTTACCAACAGCTACCAACTAACTTTCTCCAAATGAACAACTTCATTAATGTTTTCCAGTCAGGTTTTAGAGCCCACCACAGCACTGAGACTGCTCTTATCAAGGTGACAAATGACATCCGCCTGAACACTGATGCAGGCAAAGTCTCAGTCTTGATCCTGTTAGATCTGAGTGCTGCTTTTGACACTGTCAATCATGGGATCCTCTTGCAGAGACAGAGGACTGGATGGGCATCTCTGTTACTGCACTAAACTGGTTAAAGTCCTACCTAGAAGACAGGAAGTATTTTGTTGAAATTGGAAACTGACTGAAACAACAGATTTGGAGAGACTTATCCATGCGTTTGTCAGGAGTAGGTTAGACTACTGTAACAGCCTGCTCACTGGCCTCTCCATACGAGCTGTAAGACAACTGCAGTACATCCAGAACGCTGCAGCTCGGGTCTTGACTCGAACCAGGAAGTACGAGCACATAAGTCCTGTGCTCAGGTCTCTGCACTGGCTTCCTGTGGCTCAGAGAATAGACTTTAAAGCGGCTCTGCTTGTGTACAAGTCTCTCCATGGACTAGCACCAGAGAACATCTCTGACATGTTAGTGCCATATGAACCATCTCGCACTCTGAGGACTAAAACATGGGGAGTCAGCGTTTCAGATTCATGCAACTAAAACCTGCAACAGTCTTCCTGAGCATGTGAGACCTCTACTTTGACCCTGTTTAAATCCAGGCTCAAAACAGTTCTGTTTAGCATAAACAGAACTGTTTATGACTGCACTCTTCTCTCTCATTTAATGTCTCTCTCTCTCTTTTTAATTTTTGATGATTATTTATGTTTTGATTTGTTTGTATTGTGATTTTAATGTATTTCATATTCTGTAAAGCACTTTGAATTACTTTGTGTACAAATTGTTCTAAACAAATAAACTTGCCCTGCCTTCACCCTGCATTGCAACACTGGAATTTCACAATTTTGGCACAACTATAGGTTCTCTTATCTCATCTTATTAATATTCACTATCCAAACAGAGTCTAAGCTATTGCCACAAGTAACACTGAACACAGACATTAAATGGCCTATATTATACTATTTTCTGATCTATGTTATAATGTTCTTTCCTCATTAAAAGCATACCTGGAGTTGTGTTTTGTTTCATTCACTCCAGGTATGTTTTTGAGGAGTAGGTTTTGCAAAATATAGGATTTTTAAGCAGCTGTGTCTTGTATGTTTTCAAATCCGACACTCAAGCCTGCCCTGTGTGTGCTTGTGGGCCTGTGCGAAGCGTGTGCAAATGAAGACAAGCTGCCTACCTGAAGCCATTCTCTTTGTCCACAGTGCAGCAAGAGGGAGAAAAAATGAGCTCCTTTCAAAAGACTATGTTTGATAGATCTCACTGTAATATATTTTGCTTTATAAATGAAAATTGCAGTCATTCAACTCAAGCGAAATGTGGTTGTATGATTTGCTGTGTGGATACCGGGCCACCTCTGCAATTCCGTCAGTCCCCAGTAGCTGACAGGAATGGATAGGCTCTATTAAGGGAGATATAGGGGGCCTAGGGCTGTGTTGTAACTAGTGCTATTAATCCATATAGTTGGTCTATCAAGGTGCTGCCCTGTATGTGATCAAAAGAAGTAGCCCGCTGTCAAAGGAACACCTCCTGAATGTAAAGTGATTGTTTTAACTTAAAGAAAGAACTGGGGCCATTGATTTTCAAGATAGCAACCTTTACTAGCATTTTAGACTTACTGTTCATCGTCAGTCTTGTACCAGTCACATGGAAATTTGACTGGGATTTTGAAATAATTCCTTGTTCTGCATTCTCTGTTGAAATGTTGTCTTATTTGTTTACCTAATTTACAGTAGATGTTCAACTTGGATATTGAAAATTACAATTTTGTGTTGCTTCCGATTAAGGAGGTTTGATAGATTAATTATCGTAAGTGTTTTTATGGTGAAAGTCTGGCAAAGCAGCTGCTGGGCCCTGGTATTTTTCAGTGAAACAGTTGGGATAAATGCTTTTAATAAATGTTTCTACTGTAGAAATCCGTTAACTTGGCTGCTCGCATTTTTCTGTTGAATATTTTATATTCTATATTTACAGATGTTGTGTTATTACATGAAAACAGCATAAATCAATGTAGGAGTTTTTAGTAATTTTCACAGCAATATACTTTTGCATTTTTTATTTATTTATTTTTTCAAACCACACCACCCATATTAGTCCCAAAGCTGACCTTTATTAAATTCACTGGGCACGATACTTGTATTTATTTTTTTCCAAAGGAGTCCCTGGCTCTTGTGTCGTCCTTTACATGGGCACACACTGGGGGCTATTAGAGGACAGTAAACTGCAATACGAGGCCTGTGTGTTTGTGGCAGGTGGAACAGTCTTTGATCAGCAGCAGCACATCAGGTACATGAGACCTGCAGGATGCCCTCAAAGAGATCCACAGCCTTATTCACTGGACATTAGCAATTTAGATCGGACATGAAGAATGTTGCTCGCACATTTACATCTCAAAGGCCCAATTTTAATTTTTGAAATTGGTCCAGAACTACATGGTTTCATCATTCTCTTCTTACCTCTTCATTGTGAAGTCGTTTTATGTTCAGTAGAGGTAAAAAGTGAATACTGTATTTCAACAATTAGAATAGAATCACTGTCCAATCACCCTTTGTGTGAAAGTGTTGTAGCTTTGGTATGATTTATTAAAAAGGTTACAGTGACAATCCCATTGAGGTAAAACAAAGGTATGGTAATGCAATTTTCACTGTATTGATGTTGCTGCCATCTGAATATAAAACCCCATTTTCTCTCTGTTTGTGGAGCAAAAAATAATGGAATTAATATCACTTTATAGAAATGAACCAGAGGAAGCAGCGCTTTGTGACTATATAATTTTCATTTTATACATAGTTTCATCAAAAGCACAAAGGAGGTCTCACGGTGCGTCTTTAGTCACATATATTGTGCTGTTTGCAAGATGTGAACCTTTTATTGATTCTTATAAATGTGGGAATGGGATTTCTCATTCTACATAGTATCTGTGGAAGTCTTGCAAATTCTAATCTGCGTGGTGACTTCATTGACGTTATTGAAGACAAGGCATGTGGGAAAAATGGTCTTCTTAATGTGGTCTTACATAGACAAATGCATTAACAAACTCTACTTGTTAGTATTATTTGTGTTATTGTATTTGTAACATAGCATTTTGAGGAAATAATGAAATTAAATTCTTACATCCTCACTTTTCCCTGCAGATTTGTGACAATGATAGTTACTATTTTATCGTGTAGGTAGACCATCCCACAGTTTTATTTGTATTTTTTACAGTAAGGGAACATCGTGCACAGTGGGATGCATAATGCCGCTTGTAAATTGTGCATCTTTTATTGATTCTTCTAAATGTTAATATCTTTGTGTATGAGACATCTTAATAGTTCACCATTAAAGCCGCGCTAAACAATGTCATATTGGAATGATATTTTCCAACAGCTGGTCAGGAGGGAGTCCCGGGGGGCTTACGGACCGTGGCGAGGCATTTAATGTTACTGGCATAAGTCTTTATTGATTTATGGAAAAGGGAAAACTGAAATGTCACATGTATATACATACAGATATATTCTGCTTGTTTGAAAGGTAAAAGCCACAGAGATAAAACACATACTTCAAATATCAAATATGCTCCACTTCAGATTCATACTAAATGTCAGTGGCATTATCTTTTAAACATTCATAATTTTTTTATTCTGGAGGAAATTGAGAAATTAGGCCATATTCAAATGATTGGAGTTCTCTGGAGCCAAAACAAACCTTTGATTTTCAAAAATATGCAGGGTTTTCTGTCAAAGCTTAAGACATGAAAAAGCTTGATAACTTTGTACCCAAAGTGTAGTGCGTTGCGCAGGAAATAGCTGATGGGGAAGAGAAGGGGTGGCGAGTCTTTTCGAAAGCTGTTCCGTAATTGCTTCGTTAAAAACCAGTTGCTTTGTGTGTCCTAGAGTAATTAAGCAGTTGGAATTTTACATTACACTAGTGAAAATTAACAAAGAGCACATCTGGGTGTCCCATAGGTTTAGTCATTAAAAAGCCCATTATTTTTCAAATTACTTTTTCAATCTTTCAGCCCCCCTAATCCGGAGGTATTTCCCAGTAGACAAGTTCCCGTTCTTGTTTCCAATGACTCCTTTAGGAAAGTTAAACATTTAGCGGACGGTGTGGCCCCAACTCCATTTTCTGAGACACACGCGGTTTGGGGACTGGGGAGGACACCATAACGATAACGCGGCCAAATCTATTTAAGCGTGTAAAGAGGGCTGTTAATGGCATCACAGTGGGAAAATCAAGAAATAAAGTAGTTGGGAACTGAAAAGCTTCATGTTTTTGAATCACCGTTTATTAAGTTTCTATATTGACATGAGCTCTCTAGTGTAAACGCAGAGCTTTTATTGAAAAGCGATACAGTTTACTTAGTCGGTTATGATTAATTATGTTTGTGAGCGTCTCCAGAGATGCTTCAACACTTTGTGCACTGTGTTGTGTAATGAATCCACAATGACAGGCCTGTTTTGCCAAAAGTCAGATAAGAACATTTCCAAACATGTGCATGCCATGCTTAACTCAATAAACCACTGAATCCTTAAACAGAATACACTGATCATTTGTTCTGTTAGGATCTTAAAGTCCCATCAACATTTTGTACCTGTCCATAGTGTTGATATTGGAGCATCTTTTCCTGGAATAAACGCAATGAAGTATAATCTAAAAAAATAAAATAAAATCAAGTGCCTGACACATCATATGCCATAGATTTTAGACAGGAAATCTGCCATTTATTTAACGCTATAAAGTAAAATTATACAGCACATTTTAAGATATATTACAGACCAACCTGTGGACCTTGCTGGCACACTTTAATATTCATATTCCCAAAATTACAGCTCACCTGGTGATTGCTGTGAGCTCCTCCAAGCAGCAAGTTCTGCAGACAAGTACATCTAGCCCAGGAAAATGTTCACTCAGAAGTGATTGAATTTCATGGTTGGTAAATCAACAGTGTGCTCCTGGAAAATGGCCAAAAGTGCTCAAACATTACCACTGGGACTTACATATACATAATGTACTTAAAGTTGATTTGCCCATGTTACTAATCCGAGGAAGGCTCTATACGTAGATAGTCCTTGAAATTCTTAGTAGTTTTACTGATAATGTTCAGCAGTGAATCAGCTCTAGGTTGGTCTATAGAAAGGCCTCTACCAATAGAATACATAATAATAGACAACACATTCCAACCCATTGTGTTAACCTTAACCATGCTAACACACATTATTTCATACTGACCTGTCATATCAAAGCTAATACTATATTTAATTGTGACTGTTACATGTCCAGGTCACTTATATAAAATGCTGTATAACCTCGGAAAGTCTCAAGTTATACAAAATGTGAACAATGAATTATTTACTTGTGTCAGAGATGTGGTGGACTCGAGGTAGTGTGGAGGGAGCTTTCATCCATGTGAGCCGCCTAACTGTGGTGAGGCTGTGAAGAGCCCGTGCACAGCAGATAAGAGAGCCCTCGCCTTCCAATGATAAATCTTGATCATTTTAGGTGATGGCTTGACCTCTAAGATGGGTGCTGGTCAAAGGGATCCTCATTAATACAACTTGAAATCTGTGCAATTCACTCTTTTTTTCTTCTTCTTTTTCTGATGCCTGTGACCTTTGCAGAATTGCTGCTATCAAAAGAAAAGGGGATAAAAACACTTTGGAGGCCAATAGACTTTGAGAGAGGTCTGGAGGAGGATTATGTCTCAGCTGCAAATCTACATCTTATCTTATCTTATCTTATCTTATCTTATCTTATCTTATCTTATCTTGATTATTTCATCTCTTGTTTCACATTAAATTGTCTTTTCCATAATTATGTTCAATTCATAACTTTTTCATTTTGCATTACCCTTATCAACATATCACATTATGTTTAAAAATCGATCGATTTTTTTGGTATACACTTAAACACCAACATTATAATAAACATCTTTCAATAATTTACACACTGAAAAAAGAAATATATCAAGTGCACAGTGCACCAACAACAACTGTCGTATTTTTTTTCACAATTGAATCACAGGTGCAAATTTGTAGCGCATGTCTCTCCAAGACATGTTTTCATGAATACCATTGTAATATTCAGAATGAAACATAACAGCCTTGGATTTACACACTTTAAGGTATAGAAAAGGCAGTTTTGTCTGGCCAGGCAAAGTGTTTATAATGGTGGTCTCAAACTTGCGGCCTGTGGGCCAAATGCGGCGGAGATCATTTCTACTGGTCCGTGAGACAATTTCTAATTTCTATTCATAGTGGCTTGCCTCTCCAATTAGGACTTCGCCCTGGAGGCTCTGCTCTGCCCCACACCAAAAAGGGCGTTCAGGAGCCAAAGGAGACCCAGCTGGTGTCTCCCAACATCCAGGAGTCCTCAAAATCTGAGGAAAGAAGTCTGGTCCAGGAACTTACACCCCTGGAGGACAGCGCTCTGGTCAGGGCACTCCGCGAAGAGTTGGAGCAGACAAGGGCCAAGCTTGCAGACCAGGTCCAAAGAAGCTTTGTTTTGGACTGCAAGCTTAAGACTGAGGAGAAGATGGGCAAAGGAATGGACTTGGAGTTCACTGCTGCTCTTCAGAAGGACAAAGAACTCCAAGCACATAAGGCGCTCCACTACCTGCATGATTATACAGTACAGGAAAATGTGCAACTGAAACAAGAGGTTGCCAGCTCCAAAAAAGTCATGGAAAAGACTAACAAAAAATACCTGGAGTTGCAAAAACTTACTGCTACTCTCCAGAAGAAGGATAAGCAACTACAAGACTAAGTGAACACACATAAGGAGATCCTGTACCTGTATAATTCTACTGTATAGGAAAATACATCTAAAATGAGCTTGCCAGCACCAAAAGAGTGAGGGAAAAGACAAATGAAAAAGGTGCTGAAAGAGCTCAAAGCTACTCTCCAGAAGAAAAGAGCTGGAAAATCAAGTTAGTGCGTGCAAGGAGATAAGATCTCTCTAGTGAGAGACAGTGTCCAGCTCAAACAATAGCTAGCCGACACCAGTAAAGTCCATGAGAAGATGAAAGAAAAACTTAAAGCCTATAAATAAAGCACCTATAATGGACACTCAAACTACTTGTATTGATGTTGATGGAGATCTAACAAACAAAGAAAATGAGAAACTGTCCAGGAAGGTGCAGGAGTTCTTCTGAACTCTTCTCAGCATGAAAGAAGCTCCTGAAGTTTCATTGTGAAAGTGAAAGAGCAGTTGAGTTTGACACCCCTGCCTTATAGCCACTGCGCTGTGCCACTGGCCTCCAACAGATGCTGCAAACCCTTTGCGCACTGTCTTCATCAACCTGAGCCTGAAGCTGAAGGTGGTGCCACAGCTCTGGAAGACCTCCTGTGTGGTACCTGTGCCCAAGACACCGCACGCCAAAGACCTCAACAGCTTCAGGCCAGTGGCTCTCACGTCTCATCTGATGAAGACTCTGGAGAGGCTTGTCCTGGGTCACCTCCGCTCTACGGTGAGCTCAGCGATGGACCCGCTGCAGTTCGCGTATCGGCCCGGCATCGGAGTGGAGGACGCCATCATCTCTCTGATGCACCGCTCACTGTCCCACCTGGAGAGGCCCGGCAGCACTGTGAGAATCTTGTTCTTTGACTTCTCCAGTGCTTTCAACACCATCCAGCCGCTGCTCCTGAGGGACAAGCTGGAGTGGGCAGGAGTGGACTGTGACCTGGCTGAGTGGATCCTGGACTACCTCACAAACCGGCCCCAGTTTGTGAGAGCCCAGGACTGCGTGTCTGACTTACTGACCTGCAGTGTGGGGGCGCCCCAGGGCACGGTCCTCGCGCCCTTCCTCTTCACCCTCTATACTGCAGACTTCAGACACAACACGGACAGCTGCGTCCTGCAGAAGTTCTCCGATGACTCCGCCATCATCGGTCTCATCACAGACGATGACGACGCGGAGTACAGAGGACTAACGCAGGACTTTGTGGACTGGTGTCACCGGAACCATCTTCTCATCAACGCGGGGAAGACCAAGGAGATGGTGGTGGACTTCCGCAGACGCCACTCTACTGCCCCCTCACCAGTGAACATCCAGGGAAGAGACATTGAGAGAGTGGACTCTTACAAGTACCTGGGTGTGCATCTGAACAATAAACTGGACTGGACTCATAACACAGATGCACTGTACAGGAAGGGCCAGAGTCGGCTCTATCTCCTGAAGAGACTGCGGTCCTTTGGAGTGAGAGGGCCACTCCTGAGGTCCTTCTATGACTCTGTGGTGGCATCAGCCATCCTGTATGGTGTGGTCTGCTGGAGCAGCAGCGTCACAGAGAGGGAGAAGAAGAAACTGGACAAGATCATCAAGAAGTCCAGCTCAGTCCTGGGCTGTCCTCTGGACTCGGTGCAGCAGGTGGGGGACAAGAGGGTCCTGGCTAAACTCATGTCTATGCTGGACCATGAGGGTCACCCCCTGCAGGACGCCCTGTCTGCTCTGGAGAGCAGCTTCAGTGACAGACTGATTCACCCTCGCTGTGTTAAGGAGAGATTTCGCAGGTCTTTCCTTCCTGCTGCTGTCAGACTGTATAATGATCAATGCTAGTCATGTGTCATTCCCATAGCAACCATGTGTCATCTCCATAGTAATAATAACAATGTGCAATATTATTTAAAGTCACTGTACCTGCTATTATTTATTTACCCACCACTGTCCATCACTGCAATGTACACAATCATCTCAGAATCAAAACACTTATTGTGCAATGTTCCTGTGCCTTTTAGCTTAGCTTACAGTGTTGTGTTTTTTAGTTGATTGTAAATACTTATTATTATTTATCTTGATTTTGATGCATGCTCTTATTTCCTACTGTTTCTGTAACTTGCGTTGTGACACTGCAATTTCCCCATTGTGGGACAAATAAAGGATTATCTTATCTTAATTTACTGTGCAGCACTGAGTAGCCTTGAGGAACTAAAGAAGAGCATGCACAAAGACCATGAGACAGTGAAATAAAGGATTCATTTAAAACCAAAATAACAATTTATTCTATAGCAGTGCAGATGCCTTCTGTGTGAAATGACAAGACTCTTAAACTCATATCACATCAGTTTCCTTGTGTTTTTTCTCCACCACAAGGGTGTTCTGTGAATGAGCCCAATAAATGTGTTTCAGTGACATTAAGGCAAAGTTAACAGCCTTCTGAGTCCAACTATCAAAGCAACAATTTGTAAACACATAAATACTTACTATTTGGTGTATTCTGAACTATGGAACTTGCTCTGTATCAGGTATTTACTCGAGAACTTGAGTAAATCGTATGGGGTTGTTTTTTTATATATTCTTAACATCATGTCTAAAAATGGTTTTCCATTCAGTAGCTTCCTTTGACCAAAATCTGCACAATTCTTTATCAAGGTCACTACATTTGACACTTTAATAGTTCTCAATTATGGATCTCAATCTGGCTCAGACACCTGCTTCGGACTGAGCCACCTAAGCAGGACTATGTCTCTCGGCTGACCTGGGAATGACATGGAACGCCCCTGGAAGAACTGGAGGAAGTTAGTGTGGAAAGGAAAGCCTATGTATCCCTTGCAGGATGGATGGCTACTTTTACTTGAGTATTGTTTTGCCCCTGTATCTCAAGTTACAATATTGAGTTCTTCCTCCACCACTGACAAACAAGGGAGCAAAGAGAATCAGACCATAGCAAAATGTGATGTGTAACAAGGCATACATAATTGGTGGTTTGCATCAGTCTAAAGCTAAACTGCTGCTAGTAAAATTGGCCGAGGCACTCTAACTGCTCTGCTATAATTGAAGCACATGTTATTAGTTAGTCTAAAGGAGAGAAGAGTGCAGACTAATTGATCTTAAAAGGCACAGACTGGTGCAGACTGCCCCTTAGACATTTCTGGAGTCGTCATGTTGGCCCCTCCTTGCAGCACCTGTAATTTCTCCCATATGGTGCATAACTGATATGGATTAAACAATTAAGACTCTTTTCTCTGTGTTAATTCTGTGCTCCCTTTGTCGCCAACAGCAGAGCTTCAAATTAAATTGCCCCAAAATGTGGGTCTGCTTTTCTTCCAACAAAAAATGTAATGTTACAGGTTTAGTATTATCTGCAATTTGATGAAATGGCAAGAGTTATAACACAAAATATTCCTAAATTGGGCTTTGTGTGGCTCATTCAAATATAGGGCTGTCGTGATGCAAGTTAATGTCTAAAAAGTATTTGTTAAACCTTTAGGTATGAACGTTTTAGTTTTTATATTCTTTAACATTTGTAATCCAATGGAAAAAATATAGTGTAATGGCAGAGCTTGTGCATCATTGGGAACACATGTAATAGTAGTGTAAAGCAATGATGGTCCATTGCTTTTAAATTGTCCAGCTATGTCTTTTCAAATCAGCTAAGCACATATATGAAACCAAAGTGACTAATCCTCTGGTCATCCTGTTATAGAGGTCGGGATGGAACGTCATAAACAACCGTTACCATGGGAATCTGCCACTGAAGCAACAATGCAGTGAAAAAAACGACCCAATAAGTGCTAGGTCCCTATTGGTAAATACATTTCATTCATTCATTTATTTTATTTGTTTAAACAACGTACATTACAAACAAGGATATGTACATGTACATGTTTGGGACCATTTCTGGTGCTCAAAAGAGTAGGTTGAAGTTTAAAAAAAATATATTGTGTCCTACCCCAATTGTTTTACTTAACACATGGTTGACACGCTCTATAGTGTCAAAATACTTTTGAATAGACTCTAAATTAAAGATTTAGCATCTTAATATCTCCTTTGGTTTAACATTAGGTAAACAGAAAATTCCAAGCTCCATATGGAAGATTTTGAGGACCTTTTCCCATTCAAAAGTTGTTTTAAATTTCAATGTCTATCTGTCTGAAACCCATGGATAGGAGATGTTTTTACATGACAATAGTCCCACAACTCCCAAAGTCAACAGCTCCACACTCATCAGCACTGATGGAGATTTCCCTAATTAAGCTTTACAAAGACAGTGAGCACAGGAGTAGCAGAATCTAAAGATTTGTGACAGTAGCTCCAAGCAAAAGGCCGTAACTGCACAAAGAACACCCAAGAGTGTCGGGGTTAATTGGTTGACCCAATCCATGTACAATAAAGATTTTAAGGCTCAAATCACTGTGTCTGAGGAAATTAAAATCACACACTGCCAGGGCTGCATGTGTTCAGATTCACAGCTAAGGGAAGTTTGCTCTGCACCTGTGTGGCTTGGAACAGCAAGGTCAAATGATGGCATGGATTTCAAAGCCATTGTCAAGCATTTCAACAATTATTGCGTGAGTAATTGCACCTAGCATTCTAATACGTGTGGCCAAGCAGGAAATGTATTCACACACACTAAAATTGACAATCAATTCAGTAACATGTTATTCATCCCCTCAAGGAAAAAATCAAAAGGCCCATAATAATAATAATAAAAAAATGCAACTATACACTACTACAAAACCTGTAGTGGATCAAGACAAACTTTTCTCAGCTGACAAAATATTCTGAAAGTTTATATGTATTTGTGCAAATAGATTTGTAAGCTAAAACTAATAAAAACAAAAAACAAACCAAAAAAAACACAGAAAAATGCATGTTTATGACTTTGTATCAGCCTCAAGCCTGATAAACGAAGAGAATTACATCAGAAACCAGGTGTATTGTTGCAATAAGGAAATTACGTTAACATATTTACAACATATTACATTTGTACCGGTTCTCTTTCAGATGGCTGTGCAGATGTGCTGTTATGAGTGTCTTTAGACAGCTATTGTATGTTTGCGTCATTCCATTTATTTCAGGTAATGGTACTTTTTGTTGGAATAATAGTCAGGTCTGAATGAGCCTTTGTTTTATCCCATATGCCCTCTAATAGATCTTCAATAGGAAGACATCAAGAGCCATTCAAACATGATTAGTATAGACTGTGCTATTTAATGATCTCAGCTTAAATGAACTTTAATGCTGTGAAGCCCGAACATGTGCTATCGATGTCTGTGAGGTTTTCTCTGTTTTCTACCTTCCATAGTGTCTCTATAGAGAATTATGATTGATTGCTTGAAAGCATTGGTGCTACTTAAGTTAATTATCATCATTATCACAGCGTCGGAATAAAAGCCTATTCTAGTCTTTGTAATGTGTAATCAGTGGACGCAAGACACCATCACAAGCTGATCTGTGTTTAATGTGGCTCACGTTCTTGGTCTGTGGACGAGACAGCTAAAAGTGCAGCATGCTAATTACACATATCACAGGTATAAACACGTTCAAATTACATTAGGATCAAGCTGGTTAAGAGTGACCATCATGCTAATTATCCATTGCTATTTCTAGACACTTATTTTGATGGAATACATTAGAATAACAGTTAATGTGTAAATTAAATGTAGTATCATGCCAAGAATGGGTGTAGTAAATCTAGTCTAATATGAATGTATAATAATAGTTTTAACAAGTTTATAAACTGCTTGAGATCATTTAACCCTGCTAGTACATTTGTATATTACAGAGTTCTTTAAGAGCTCTTTAAGGGGTTAATGTAGATGAGGAGAATATTAACTGCTGAGCATGCATGTGCACTGTCTCAGGATCATTATAAGCTCATGCACACCAGAGAGGAAACATGTGCACACACTTACAAACCTGTGGATGTGAGTTGTGTGCAGAACTTTCTAACTCGTCCTCCTTTGTGTGTGAGTTACTTTTATTTATATTTTACAACTTATTTACTAGATACCCCATATTTTTTTTAATGTTCATTCAAGTCATTTTTGCATCAAAAGTTCTAAATTATGCAACATGGACTCTTGTGAGCTTTGAGTCATGTTGTTATTTCATTAATACCTGAAGTTTTGTTTTGTTTCATTCACTCATGTTTGAATAATCCTGCATTATTAGTCTGTCTACATCTCCAAAGCTTAAAATGCACTGTACCACCTTGTGTTTTTTACCTTTTACCTTTCCAATTCCAGGTCTGAAATGATCCAAATTTTAGGGAAGGTATATGGAGTTTAAAAACACAGTGGAGTACTTCCTGTATTACCACATCACAAGGTGGAACAGAGTGTTTTCTGTTTGAAAGAAGAACTCAGCTTAAATATGTAGGATTTCTGTTCAAGAAATAATATAATTCTTCCTCTTGATCTTAACCCTTTACATTTATTTGCATGTATGTAATGTATTTGATATTTGCCAGTTTTATCACTCAATTTCTTAATATCATAATGCCATAATATTAAAAAATGACCACAGCCACATGACAGAGGAATTTGCATGGAAATCGATTTATTCATTAATACAGAATAAACAGGGCATTGTATGAGCATTTGTAAAATCTGTCTTGGATGTCCCTGCTCATGGTGGCCATCTCAATTGCGCATGTTGACACCTATGGAATTGATTTCCCATGGCAGTTCAGCCCATCTACTGCCACAAACATTGGCACGGCCGCACTCACATTATGTTGACACAGAACGCAATCACTGCTGTTTGTCGGCCATTGTTGGAGCAGAATAAGGGGAGCGCAACAACAGCCTGTGACTAAAGCCTGTCCAGGAGGCTCCAGTGCACTCTCTGACATGTAATGGTTTGTTTCATCATTAACACCACTTGGCATCACTGGACAGAACAGTGTCAAAAGAACAAAACAATTCTACATGTTTAACTTCTCATTTGTCTCTATTTATTAAAGGGCCCATATTACACTATTTTCTGATCTATGTTATAATGTTGTTTCCTCATCACAAACATACTTGGAGTTGTGTCTTGTTTCATTCACACATGTTTAAAACACAAATCCTGCATATTTAGTTCTAATTTTAAACCAAAAACACTCTTTTCCACCTTGTGATGTCATGTGGTAATATAGGATATCCACTGTGTTTTTAAACTCCCTAAATCTTCATTGGAATCATTTGGATGATTTCAGCCCTGGAATTGCCAATCTCTACTGAACAAAAGGTAAAAGGTAGCTTTTAACTTGAAAACTACAGTTTCATGACATCAGAATGTGGAACAGAGCATTTTGAGCTATGGAGAGAACCGATTAATAAAGCAGGATTACTCAAACGTGTGTGAATGAAACAAAACATTGGTATGTTTCCTCAAAAACATACCAATGTTTTTGTTTTTGCAGAAACAGCATTATAACATAAAAGTTCATAAGAATAACGTTGAAGAATAATGCAATATATATAATATATAATAATATATAATGTATATTCTAAAATGAATACATTTCTGAAAATGTCATATTAGGAATTTCACTAAAACTTGTAAAGTCCTGTTGTGTCCCCATAAATCCTGCTTCACAGATTTTTTTTTTTTTTTTTTTAATATCTGAACAACATAAAATACAGTTTGGTGTTTGTGGAGAAGACCAAGGCCTCATCAGTGATGCAGTGACACGAATCAATTTAACAGAGTGGAAAGGTTGCAGAATTAATTCCAAAGGAGAAAAAATATTAACGGTGGTCAAACGTGTCCACAGCTAATTGTCCGGGTGTGTAAATATGCAATGTGTTTTCATATTTAACTATCCTCTGTCATGAGAACAGACTCTTAAGCTTGTAATCAGTAGATTTTAAATGTTGTCCTCAAGAAAACTTTACATATTAGTGTCCTTGTTGTATTTGTTCTAAATTGGTTTGTTTGAAAGCTGAGAGTTTGGTTTTTTTTATTTTGACATTTTTGAACAAGAACCGCTATGTTTTTGCAGCATAAGAAATTGAATACTTGTATAAAACATTCACAAAAACTCGTCGTCTTCTTCTTTCCCCGGTAGAGTGCAGTAACCATGAACTCCAGCGCTTTCACACTCTTTTGTCTGTCCACCACTTATGTTTTAGAGTCTAGACATATTCAGCCCAGCATTGTAAGGACAAGTTCTGTGGTGATCAAAACACAAAACAAATTTCAACTGGGTGAGCAATAGCCTTGAATAGGCCTTGAGGGACAAAGCAGAGCATTTATAGATTAGTTGTATGTTAGATTTACCAATAACACACCAAAATGTGCCCTCTGCAGTGGAAGTAATCTAATATTGGGATTCCATTAAGTTTAGAGGTGTACTGTATTGATGTTTTGTTCTTAGACAAGATGCAGCAATTATTAATGAAGATGTGTGTCTCAGGTAATTACTGCACTAATTTAGTTATGGTAGAGTAGGCTGCTATCTGATTTTGTTCAATTGCACCTATTAGTTTGACTAAACATTGAGCTAATTACTGGTCTAAGCATCCCAGCGTGCAGTATCCATGAGTAGCATATACATGAGACATATTTTATAGATGTCTTTATTATGAACTTGATAAAACAAATAATTTGATATGTGTGATATGCATATTAATTTATAAGACTCTAATGTAATATCATATCTAGCAACAACTTTTCTAAGATGCCATCATATAGCAATGGTACAGCAAACTGACTTAAATCAAATGGAGTAATCGGCAGCAAGCCAACGATAAACAAGCCAACGATAAACAAGCCAACTATTTGGTAGAGGACAAATACTATACTTATATATTATTGTTCTCTTTTAATCACTGGGCCTTGAGGCACAGTTTTCATTCTGTCATGTGTTTCTCTCGCATGAACCTTTAACCTAAATCAACTAGGAGTGTTTAGCCTCATCACAACTTTACTCAAAGCTGTATTTCTGTATGTTTGAGTAATCGTACCTTATTGTTCTGCATTTGAGTCTCAAGCGCTCAAAATTTTCGCCAATGATATACATGTTTTATAGTTTAATACTAAAGTACTAAAAACATGATGATGTTTCATTTAAATAGTCACAATCATTGCTCAGTGCTAAAGTTTGCTGACTAAATCATGTAAAAGTGGAGTTTATTAATTCTGAACTGTCTGGACCATAATGAGCTGCTGTCATGTTTAGTGGATGAGGAAATGTTTACAACTTTTTCCACTAAGGCAAAACTGGGTAGTAATGGGTAGTAATTTTGATTGTTTTGTATGTTTTGCACATGTGAAGGAATTGACAAATAAAGGTTACTCATTCATTCATTCATTCATTCATTCATTCATTCATAGTCATTCATAATGCCAGTCGAGTAATTGGCAATACTTACGAGTATTTATTTGTGCTGAATAAATGCATACCCCATGAAGTTGATTTAGTTTCACAAGCTCAGCCACAGTTAGTCCGATTAGTTATTATTTTTTATGACTGATCCCAAAGTTTTTCGTCTAGGTACAGATTAAGCCACGCTTCACTTTTCTTTTTTATGCTAACGTCCACCGTGAAAAACTATATGCAATAAAACAAAATACAAATGAACAAACCATGTTCCCCTTCTGACCCTACAGTCCCTGACAAAAGTCTTGTCGCTTATCCATTTTGTAGAAACAAAAGCTTATAACCTGACTTTAAATTAATCGATTGGTTTTAGAAATGTCTCATATGAAAGCTAAAACCCTCCCAAATTATGTTCAATATACTAAAATAAATTTGCTTCACTGAAGAAAGATTGATCATTTAATGAACACAGAAAGGTCAGATTTTGGCAAGACAAAAGTCTTGTCGCCTTGTCATATGATGCACCCAATCCTAGATTACAGCCTCACCTGTGATCAGTTACTGATCAATCAATTAGTGGGTGTGTATAAAAAGAACCCCAGCACACCAGACCTTCACATCAACTGCAACTTGACCTCTGACAACATGCCTAAGATCCACCCTGAGACCAAAGCGTTAATTATCAAGAGGCTGAAGACCAGATCCACTGCTGAGGTGGCTGACACCTTCAATGTGTCTCAGCGTCAAGTACAAAGAATAAGAAAAAGATCTGAAAAGACTGGAGATGTTTTTGACAAGCCCGGGTCCGGCAGACTGTTCGGGAGGACCGTTTGTTGATTCGAAAATCCAAAGCCAGCCCCTTTTCCACTGCAGCAGAGCTCCCTGTGTCAACCAGAACAGTTTGTAGAATTCTGTCTCGAAATGGCCTCCATGGTCGAATCAGTGCACAGAAACCAGCACTAAACAAAAGGCAATTAAAAAAACGTGTGGCATTTGCCAAGGCCCACAGCCTGCTAAAAGGATGGACACTGGAAAAGTGGCAGAAGGTGGATTTCTCAGATGAATCCTCGGTTGAATTACATCACAGCCGCCGCAAATATTGCAGGAGACCTACTGGAGCCCGCATGGATCCAAGATTCACCCAGAAAACAGTTAAGTTTGGTGGCGGAAAAATCATGGTCTGGGGTTACATCCAGTATGGGGGTGTGCGAGACATTTGCAGGGTGGAAGGCAATATCAATAGCCTAAAATATCAAGAAGTATTAGCTACCTCTTACATTCCCAACCATAAAAGGGGTCAAATTTTGCAGCAGGATGGTGCTCCATCGCATACTTCTATCTCTACATCAAAGTTCCTCAAGGCGAAGAAGATCAAGGTGCTCCAGGACTGGCCAGCCCAGTCACCAGACATGAACATCATTGAGCATGTCTGGGGTAGAATGAAAGAGGAAGCATGGAAGGCAAAACCAAAGAATCTTGATGAACTCTGGGAGGCATGTAAGACTGCTTTCTTTGCCATTCCTGATGACTTCATCAACAAATTGTATGAATCATTGTCGACCTGCATGGATGCAGTCCTTCAAGCTCATGGAAGTCATACAAGATATTAAATATGGATCTCACAGCACCACTACTTAATTCACTGACGTTATGCAACATATTTTTGTATTTGAAGTAAATTATTTGTTCAATTTTCTGTAGGCGACAAGACTTTCATCTTGCCAAAATCTGACCTTTCTGTGTTCATTAAATGATCAATCTTTCTTCAGTGAAGCAAATTTATTTTAGTATATTGAGCATAATTTGGGAGGGTTTTAGCTTTCATATGAGACATTTCTAAAACCAATTGATTAATTTAAAGTCAGGTTATAAGCTTTTGTTTCTACAAAATGGATAAGCGACAAGACTTTTGTCAGGGACTGTAAACATTTAGGAGTTGTCAGTCCGTACATTTTCTGTGCATTTGTCCGTCTTTCTCTGTGCTGTCCATGCTTTCACAAAAGTAATAATGTGGCAAGACCGGCTGTGAGGGTCTATGCTGAAGGAAGATCATTGACTGTCTCAAAAGTGAGTGGATGATTATTCACAATTAACATTGCCTCGTAAAACATGGTTCTTAATGATGAGTCATCAAGCCTTCCTGCAGCTTGTGCCAGGACAGAACTCATAACACTCCAAACAGTTCTGATTTGACGTTCCCTGGTTTGGAGTTCCCTCCTCTGTGACTAGCATCAGGAACGTTCATTTGAGAGTCACATTGGTTTCTAGCTAAATACACTATATTGTATTCACTCACCCATCCAAATAATCAAAATTTCCACGCTCCTAAATATTCCACAGTCAACTGTCAGCGGTATTATAACAAAGTGGAAGTCATTGGTAATGACAGCAACTTAGCCACGAAGTGGTAGACCACGTAAACTGACGGGGTGGGGTCAGTGGATGCTGAGGCGCATAGTGCGCAGAGGTCGCAAACTTTCTGCAGAGTCACTCGCTACAGGCCTCAAGAACAGTGTGTAAAGAGCTTCATGGAATGGGTTTCCATGGCCTAGCAGCTGCATCCAAGCCATACATCACCAAGTGCAATGCAAAGCATGCCACCACTGGACTCTGGAGTGACAAATCGCACTTCTCCATCTGGCAATCTGATGGATGAGTCTGTGTTTGGAAGTTGCCTGGAGAATGGTACTTGTCTGACTGCACTGTGCCAAGTGTAAAGTTTGGTGGAGGGGGGATTATGATGTGGGGTTGTTTTTCAGGAGCTGGGCTTGGCCCCTTAGTTCCAGTGAAAGGAACTCTGAATGCTTCAGCATACCAAGAGATTTTGGACAATTCCATGCTCACAACTTGGGTCCACAACTTGTGGGAACAGTTTGGAGATGGCCCCTTCCCCTTCCAATATGGCTGTGCACCAGTGCACAAAGCAAGGTCCATAAAGACATGGATGAGCGTTTGGTGTGGATGACCTTGACTGGTCAGAACACCTTTGGAATGAATTAGAGCGGAGACTGAGAGCCAGGCCTTCTCGTCCAACATTAGTGTGTGACCTCACAAATGCGCTTCTAGAAGGTCAAAAATTCCCATGAACACACTCCTAAACCTTGTTTACAGCCTTCCCAGAAGAGTTGAAGCTGTTATAGTTGCAAAGGGTATACTGACATTGTAGTAAACCCTATGGATTAAGTATGGGATGTCACTTAAGTTCAAATGCAAGTCAAGGAAGGTGAACGAATAGTTCTGGCGATATAGTGTAGGTAGTAATCCTGTCTTTGTCTAGTTCTGAGAGACACTTCTCAAATTTGTTTTCTGTCTCAATGCTCCTCTGATGGCTATAAAACATCTCAGTCAGTTTATGAACGTGTCCATGGAAAGATCTTCTAACATCTCAATGTGAATGGCTCTTGAGCTTAAGCAGGTAAACAAAAGACCATAATGTTTGCTTTATTTTCTATCCTTTTATGTGTAAAAGGGGCCTACACAAATCAAGTCCAGTACAAGTGAAAGAGGAAGAGGGTTCTACTCTGCCTGTGGGTAAGTCAGCCATACGCTGCTCTTTTGTTGACTCTCTGGCCTTTCTACAAGTAACACAACTCTTAATATGCCTGGCCACTACCTTGCTGGCACCTACAATTCAATAACCATTGGCTCTGATTGCATTTAGTGTTTGGCCTCTACCATGATGTTGCGTCTTCTTGTAACAATAATCAAGAATAAGCTGACTGACAATACCTTCCCCAGAGGTAGTCTCCATGTCCGGAGATCCAGTCTTCGAAGTCCCTGCCTTTGACTGCCACCCAGATCTCCCTGCACCGGCCAGGATCCTCCTGCGGGTGGTGGGTCCACGGGAGGACGGCCCCACATTACTCCTTTGGGCTGTGCCCAGCTGGGCCCCGTGGGGGAAGGCCAGGCCACCAGACGCTCACCGTTGAGCACCCACCCCAGGCCTGGCTCCAAGCGACGTAACTGGCCTTGCTGTGTTTCTCATCATAGGGGCTTCTAAACCGCTCTTAGTCTGACCTGTCCCCCAGGACCTGTTTGCCTTGGGTGTGCCTACCAGGGGCATGAAGCCCCCAACAACATAGCTCCCGGGATCATTTGGGCACTCAAACCCCTCCACCACGTTAAGGTAGCGGTTAAAGGAAGGGATGAGGATCAGGTCCTCCAAATCCGAGGCCATGGTTCTTGACCGGAAAAAGGTGGCTTGCCCTCTCTGGGTGGGTAGAGAGTCCCTGCCTCAAGTGGAGTTCAAGTATCTCGGGGTCTTGTTCACAAGTGTGTGTGGGGGGGGGGACATGAGATTGACAGGCGGATCGGTGCAGCATCTGCAGTGATGTGGTCGCTGTATTGGACCGTTGTAGTGAAGAGGGAGCTGAGCCGAAAGGCAAAGCTCTCGATTTACTGGTCAATCTACATTCCTACCCTCACCTATGGTCATGAGCTTTGGGTAATGACCAAAAGGAGAAGATCGTGGATACAAGTGTGCGACGGAGCGCCCGTAGTAGCCCCATCATTTCTCGACCAGCGCGTCTTTCTCTGGCCCGAGAGCGTGCCTTAGCTGACAGGGCGCGTGGAGCGCTTCTTCTGGCTTTTGTGAAGCCAAGCTCCAGTAGACTGTTTCCCTGCAGGACCGCTTACATGTCCCGCAGTCCTTTTCCCCCCCAAACTGTTTCCAAGCTGCCTGGACTCTGCCCCCCCCCACGTCTCCCACCCCCCCAGTGCATTCGAGGGTGTACACTCGACGCCTACCTGTCCACACACTCCTTACCTTTCGCTGTCTCCATGCCGCTCTCTGGTTCAGGGGCCAAACCGGGGCACTTCCTGGTCGTGCCATAAATAGCGCATAGTAGCGCGCTAAAGGATGTCACATAGTGAGTGTATTGTTGATTTGTGTGTCTAGCAGTGCATAAGTCAAGGTTTCCTGTTTATTGCCTTCAGTGCAAGACAGCCACACAGAGACAATCATTGAAGTACGATCACTACTGTCCACTCACATTGTTCGACACAACAGAAGCATTTTCTTCTGATAGTAGCATTTCAGGTTTATCTACTTGCTGACAATCTTCATGAAGTGGCGTAGGATGACTTTTCCTGCAAAGATTACAATTAGCTCTTTGACAAAAAAAAAATGTGTCATACTCAAAGACAGTCAAAGCACATGTTGTTTTCAGTCACAAATAGTTTCTTTTCTTCAAGTGGCATTGCTGTGAATTTTTTGCATTTGTATATAAAGACACTTTGCTTACAGCAGATGCATTCAATCTGTCTTTTATTTTTTGTTGCAGAGGGTGGAGCGTTAGATCCCTTAATGTCCTGTGAGATTTTTGCATTCTTTGACTCTTTTATTGTGGTTAGGACAATGGCTTTTACACGTTTTACTTCTTTATCTGGTTTTTCAAAAGTTCTCAGTGCAAACAGAGAAAAGACTGGGTTGCATGCTATGCGTGCTTCTTCAGCCACAAACTCAGCAAACTCAGCAAAACCTGGATATTCATTTTCTTCATCCAGCATTTCAGTCACATGTCTGTTCCATCGCGTAGTTGCCCAGTCAGGAAGTCTTAGTATGTTCTGACTTTCCTCACAGTCATCTAAGACCCTAAGACTTAGGACATAGCATTTTTACAGGAAATGAGGAAATCACTAAACTCTTAATCTGAGTGACTCGTTTGACCTAATATTAGGCCAACTGCTAAATTTTCCCCTGAAAGCTCTCTGAACTACAAAAGGCCATAACGTTTATTCAAGGCCTCCCAAGCCTGTGTATAGAATCCTTATCACAACTGTAGAATGTTCCCTCTAGCACACTAAGGGCTTCTCCACATTTTTCTTTTTTTTTTTTTTTCTCAGATAGAACAGTCTATATGCTGAATCTACACAGCTTGTCTCAATAAGAGCCTTGAAACAAGTGCTCCACTCTATGAACTTTAGTGGATCTTCAGCAAATACAAATGGCTCTGGAGCTAGAAGTCTAGTTATTGCCAAGGATTCCTTTAGTGTTTCAACTAGAGATACCTCACTGTCTTTAGCTACCTTACCCTGACTAGTTTGTGGGACTGAAACACTTTTAGAAAACTGATTGTTTCCTGCTGCAGAAAAGGGAGGAGGAACTTAACTCAGGAGAACTTGAGGGCGACTGCTGTACTGCTGAGGAAGGGGCTGACTTGGAAAAGTGACCTTTATTTTACTCTCTTCTATTTCATTCCTCTTCAGGATGCGCATTATATTCTTTCTCTATTGCCTCCAAATCTCTTTGATTTTCCAACATTTTTAACCTTTCCTGCTGAGCCACAATCTCTTGTCTTTGGGCAGAGATTTCCATTTCTTTGTTTACTTCAGCCCTTTTTGAAGCTAAGCGTGCAGCTGCATCTGCCTTTTTTGCAGTTACCTGACTTTGATGACTTGAACTGCACTGACTCTTTTCAGCTCTTGATATTGTGGACCCATATATTGACTTTGCATCCTCTCTTTGTAGTAACTTGCGGAGTGATTCCTTCGCAGCTTTGGTATCAAACTCCTTTTCTGCATCTCCTTTTCAAGAGAAGAATGATTTCAGAAGAAACCCTTAACATTTAAGAGTTGTCAGTCTGTACATTTTCTGTGCATTTCTCCATCTTTCTTTGTGCTGTCCATGCTTTTCTTCTCTTATTTATCGGAACCACATGCACAGGGCGCGTGCACATCCAATATCCAACTTTACCACTGGAGGCCAGAGGTAAGCAACAGAATATCACCTATCCGATTCTACCACTCATCAAAGAAAAAAAAACAAAAACACAAAAATTGTAACAATAATATTATTGTTATATATTATTGTATATAATATACTGCAGCAGCTAAACTTTTGTATCAGGCCCCAATCAGTTGGTGGAGATACCAGTCATCTATCCCAAGTCCCAAAACATTCTCAGTTAAATAACATATTTGGTCATTAAGGTTATAGTTTTTTAAGGTCGTGACTATTACAAATATATGAATAAACTTATAAATAATAATTGAAAAGCAGAGTATTTTAGATAAAAAGTTTTCAAAAAGCTTGAATAACATAGAATGATATCAACCTCTAGCAGTGGGAGATAGTATCCACATACTGTTTGGTTTCAGTGACCCACAGGCTATTAGTGCAAAGATTTACATTATGAATAAACATTTTCAGAAGTGAAAAGCTGAAAGAAAAGGATGACATAATACAGCTAACACACTTTTTATCTCCAGGATCAGTGCAAAGGTCAAACTCTCTATGACAGATCCAACCACATTTAAAAACACATTTGAGCAGTTTAAGCAGATGTTGGGAGAACTGTTTCCCTGCCTGACTAACACTCACACAGGCAGCCTTCAGATGCCACTTTCTAAATGCCTACATCCTAATTAAAGCTAGCGCACACAGCCTCAGCTCCAGAGAGAACTGCCAGGTCCATCTTCTTTAAAGCAACCCAGTACGTTGTAGTTTCACACCAGGATCTCTGCTCCCATGCTTTTCACCGGCATGTCTGACATCTTGCATCATCAGATACAAGCTGTCTTGGCAATGAAAAGTTTGTTACTCTTTAACAAGATATACAGTGGCACCAAATCAAAGCAGGCACTAAAACAGGTTTTGAGGTTATGTGCTTTCATACAAGATACATTTTCGGCTGTTTGCTTAAAAAGTGAATTATACAGACATTTGGAACATTGTCTACTAATTTTTCATCAATTTATTTGGCTTTAACCACACTGGTGGTTTGGCAGTGAGTGGACATTTAGCAACAAGCTGTCAATCAAAGCTGTTGCTAGCAGGAGCAACTTTGTGGAAAGAGGGCACCTGATTGGTCTATTATTAATGTTCATATCTACGGTTTACGGACAACATAGTGAGATAAAAACAGCAGGATAGTGTAGAGCAGGTTAAGATGAACATGTAAAGGTCAAAATGACAAGTCTCACAGCAGTAGTTACAGAGTGAGAGAGAGGCAACCATTTTTCAATAGAAGTCAATTGCATCCAGACCAGGAAGGAACCACTTCACTCCCATACTCACTTCACTGCTGTAACACTGCGGCTAAGGCCGTGTATTTTTTAGAATGCATTGAAAGTGAATGGGCAGGGCCACACTGCCTTTACACAGCCTATGAGGACAGTATATCCATGACTCCATTGGAATTCAACTTTGAGCACGATTTAAATTCATTTTAGGTAAATTGAGTTTGAAAGTCCAAATATGGTGGATGAGAGGTGAGGTTTTTGTACTCCTCATATTGCATACCTCAGATCTAATATAAGGGTCAATAGCTGTAAGTACTGTCCAACTGTTCACATTTCAGTACCCAGGTCATAAAAAATGTAACTAGAAAAGCACTCAGAGAGCGCAGACCTCCGCCAAGCAGCTCAGTTTTCAAAGTGATCCAGAATCCAGGATTTCTTCTGGATCATCACCAAAATCTAATCATCTGTTGGATTTACCATTAGGAACATTTCCTGAAAATTTCATCAAGATCCGTCCATCACTTTTTGAGTTATCTTGCTAACTAACAAACAAACAAACAAACAAACAAACAAACAGACAAACTCAGGCGAAAACATAACCTCCTTGGCGGAGGTAAATATATTTCTATAGTGTGTCCACCTGAGCCTGTGCACTAACTGTGTATGAGCCATGTAATCAGAGGCACTATGGAACTTTTAACAAGAAGTCATTAACAGTCAAGACTATTGTGTAGACAGCGTGATTTCAAAGGTGCTCCACAACAGCTTGTGTAGCGAGGCTTGATTGAACCAGAGCACTTGAAAGGAGCCACAGAGACGCACGGTTCGCATCCTGTCGCGGCCCATCTGCCTCTCTCCTCACTCCCGCCGTCATTCTTCTTTGTGAGGAGGAAAGGTTTGAACATCAAAGAACAGCCATGCTACCTTGGAGACAGAAACAATTAGTAAGGGGTCTGCTGAAAGGTGCTGAAAAGAAGCTGGCGCTATATGAAACTTCAACTATTATGTCTGGCCATTACTGAAAAGGGTGCCCAAGTCATGTAATGGCTGTTTCTATCTCAGTCAATAGCACCTCTCTGTATGGAACCAAATGGACAAAAGGCATAGTGGAGTTCATTTAAATGTATTGAAATATCAGTCTTACAGCGGATTACATTCCCGCCATGTAACTTATAGTTGGTCCACATACCAGGTTTGTGAAGCAGAAGCTATGGTTTGTATGTCAAGCAGTGTAAATGTATTCCAATAGATTTTTTTTTTTTTTTTCAGACGAGAGTTTGGTTTGTTTTCATACCTGACAGTTTGGATTGCTCAGCTGCCGTGTGGTCCTGTGATGTTGCTGTGACATTCTCTGGTCAACTGATTTTCTGAAAAAAGAATCAGTTCGAATAAATTATCAGAAGACCAAATGAACCTCATTGGACTATTGTAACGATAACATTACGATGATGGCATTATTATGTCAGAAAAAAACATGGTAATTTAGTGAACATTATAATATATATTAGCATTTAGTATTTATTTTAGCACTGGTTAGAATTTCCCTCATTAGCATTTAGATTCTGTCTATTCTGGTTATTTGTTTATTGATCTCCTCATCACTAACTCAACTGTTAAACCACAATCTTGAATAACACTTTATAATAATTGCATCTGTGCACCTTAATAAAGCACTTAAAACATAATAAACATATAGTTTATTAAGAATGATTCAGGCTTAGTAACTACTTAATTAATATAACACTCCTAAACTAAATAATGCCCAAGCCCGAATGGTTCTTAATAAAATTATGAATGAATTTCATAATGGGTTTTTTTTTTTCATGCTTTATTCAGGCTAATTTGGTGTAGTTGTTGAAAGTGTAACTGTGTTTTGCAGTCTGAATATATAGTCTCGATCAGACATACTTGATAAGACCTCAGGCTGTGATAAGTACATTCTCATTAACACTTGTACGCAGGAGTATCTCCATATACAGTCCATAGGAAATCGCAGAGGGGTGGTTCTCTGATGGAATACCCTTGAGCTCATTCACAGCTATCTAAAATATCCCACTTGTCTTAGCTGGCTGCTAGGCAACTTCACCTGCATTCACCTCTGCAGGCATTTCATTATGAGTGAAGTTGGACTTGGCTCATAGCTGCTGTTTAATAATGCATTTGTCATCGGTGACCAGGGCAGAGGAGGGGTGAGGCCAAACAAACATGAAATTAGGTCAATATCACCAGGTCATCTCTGTAGAGGTCGAATGCTGTAAGACATGAAGGAAAGAGTGTTTGAACAAGTATTTTATTGTGTACTCATGTTGTGGCTATTCCACTGGTTTAATTAAATTCTATGGATTTTTGTATAGCACAAAATCACAACAGATTAAAAAAAAAAAGATGATTTAACCAACAAAAAGTGAAAACAAAACAGTGAAACAGTCATTGGTCAATAACAGCAATTACACCCTCTTTTATGTGCCTAATGTGTAGTTTTGTGCCATCGTGTAAATAAATGAAAATGTGCATAAAATGTGCATATATCAATCATGGCAAAAGGAGAAATTCAATTTGTCAGCTGGACAAAATATATATATATATATAAAATAACTTTATGTGTCCCTACTCAACAGTTGAAAGGTCCTAACAGAGTATTAAGCCCTTTCAGGTCTGGAGTGTTTAATTATGTATGTTTTGTGTGTTAAACGTGTCTGAATGAATAAAACACAACTCCAGGTATGGTTTTAATGAAGAAATATTAAAAAATAGATTTAAAAAAAAAAGAAAAAAGAAAAGTGGAGTAATATAAAACACCCACATTTGTCAGTAAAAGAACACACAATACACAATCAACAACAAAAGATAGAAGCGCCAGACATTTGCTAACTGTTAAATGATGGATATAAGGCATAACAAATCAACATCTGACTTTCTACCTGCAGTAAATGAAAGCATTGTAAAAAAGACAGAGCCTGAATAATTAATTTCAATTATCAGCTTGAGCAGGGAAACGTAATAATAGACCAGAGAGCAATAATTGCAGTGTTCTTGATGATGTTCTTGTGCATTTCTCTCACGTCCTAATTCATGAGCTCTTAATATTGAAGACTGCAGAAATCGTTGGACACACAGAGCCTGGTCTGAGTGCTGGTACATCTAAGTGTTACAGTGCTCATCAGTGCATATAGTGTGATATCAATCATCCAGGAGCACCCTGACGAGGGGCCCAGCTCTGACAGGGGCAGGTGTACAGGCGCAGGCATTACATCATACTTGGATACACACCATTAGCCAATAACTGCAACCCAGGTTCCTCATGGCTCTGCTTAAAGACATGTCCAACTTTGTATATTTTTGGATAATGTTTTGTAAAGATGCAGTGTTGTTTTTGTTATAATACTGTGCAATACAATGAATCACAGTTATACACAAAGTAAAATAAAGCTGCTCATATGTTGTTTTGCAAGTGATGACAGAATTAGCAAAAATACTGTCAACACCACGAGATGATGCTCAGAATGGCAAAGTGGAAAAAGAATTCCATATTTATTTTATTAATTATTTATTTATTTATTCATTTATTTATTTCATTTTTATGACTTTTTGAGACAGAACTCAAATATAGCACAGTGTCAAAGTCAAGTGTGAAGGTTGTAGCCTGTAGTGAGTAAAAGCACATTTAATGATGGAGACCAGTCAAGAGGCAGACTCCAGCTGACCGCGGATCTGTGCAGCCCTGGGTGTGAGCTCCAGCGGCAGTAGCAGCGCTGGAATAAGGCCGATGACTGATTCCAATTGAGGGCCACATCAAAGCGTGTGAATGCTGCAGCTCTGGCAAAGAGGCTGGGGGTCAGGGACACTGGCGGAGGGATTTAGTCATTTCAGGGCTTATGTGAAGCACCATGGAGAGGAGCCATAAAAGCACAATGTCACTTTGTGACCTGCAGTTAGACGCAGACCAACATGGAGCTGGGTGAGCTGCTGGGAGCGCGCCATGGCAGCACTCAGACATGTACTGCTCTGCTCTCGCTCTGCGCTGCACACTAAACCTCCTCTTCCAATCTCTCCCAGTCCAACACAGACAGGCTAACACAGCTGTCTCACACCATAAATTCAGGCTGATTTTCAGGCTAATAATACTAAATGGCAATGGTAATTTTGACAGCGCTGAAGTCCAGTAAATTATCTTCCGTCTTTGCTTTAATTCGCCTCCACATGGCGGCCATATTTTATTTGGTTCTCTGACATTTAGTGAGGGCAATGACACTCGTAGGAGACATTCAGATATGTCTGGTTGGCATGCAGCCTCCCAAACATCCACGTGGGACTAGTCCTGCAGCTTTTAGGGCCAATAAAGCCCCTCACACACCGCTCCCATGACAGGACTCACTGTGTTCTTGGCTCTTTGTGAGTTAGTGTTCATGTGTCTGGCCATTAAAGCTCTGCACAGTTGCAAATGAACAGTACTTTTTCAAAAGAAATGCTATCTGCGTTACACATCCCATACACCCATATACTATACTCAACATTATTGCCTATAAAACCTCTTCTAGTCAACCTATCAGCACTTATTTAAAAATCCCACTTAATCCAGTCCTGTTTTTTTCCAATGCATCATTAAGTGTAGTTGAAGGGAAGAGCTGTCACTTGTCTCTTTGTCGTCTTTGTGGGTGTACTGTCCACATCAGTTTTAATGAGTGCCTTTAACTGTTAGCAGCTCTCACGTTTCCCTCCACTTGTAACAAATCAAACTCCCTCATGAGAACAGTGGAGCCTGTTGAGGAGGGACCAGGGAGCCCCCACTGCTGGGTTGCTCACCATGAAAACCTCTCATTTTCACATTTTAAGACCCAAATTTGGAGCCTGACAGATTTCGTCACGGTTTTAAAGTATATGATTAATTTACTTCATGACCGAGTTGCCCCAAATAACAATACTGCCCTCCAGTGTATCAATCTGACTTGGAGTAAAAAATAATAGCCACGTGCCATGACGATTTAAAGAGATAAAAAAAACGGCAACTGTTAAGTAAAAAACTAAACCTAAAGCATAATGGAAAATATGCAAAATAACGTTAAAGGGCCTGTATACCTACATACCTGGAGTTGTGTTTTGTTTCATTCACACACAGTTAACACAGAAATCCTGCATATTTAGGCTGTGTTCTTCTCTCAAACTAAAAACAAAACTTCACCTTGTGATGTCATGTGGTAATACAGACAGTGCACTACTCCATAAAACCTTCATGCGACGCATTTCAGCCCTGGAATAGTCAATATCTACTGCTGAAAAGGTAAACAGTAGCTGTTAACTTGAAAACCACAGCTTCATGACATCACAAGGTGGAACAGAGCATTTTTAGCTTTGGAGATGTAGACAGCCTAATTATCTAGGTTTGCTCAAACATGTGTGAATGAAACAAAACACAACTCCAGGAATGTTTTTAAGAAGGTAACAACATTATGACATGGCTTAAAGCAAAGAGTCAATTTTGTGTAATATAGGACCTTTAAGAGCATTTTGCTTGAGTTTTCTTATCATATGGAGTTTCACTTACCTTTTCCCAAATAACCAATAAGGTGAACATTGCTGAGACGTGCAAAATATTCCATTCAGTTATTGCATGGCTTTTTACTTAGTGTCCACAGATTGTTCTCTATAAGTAAAACAGGCCATCTCTTGGGTCGGGGCACCTGTTATCTTGCTGATTCTGATATGCTGCTGGCGCGTATCCCAGAGCATGCAATCCATTCTATTTTTCAAAGTGCATTTATATTATGGGCTCTCTTGGCAGGACTGTCCCCAGTGCATATTGGCCGAAGCGCCTCCCAGACTGATGGTGATTACGATGCTATGACATATAAAGTGTTAGCAACCTTGTTTACTGATAGTTATTGCAATTGTAGCAAAACTCACACATTTCCATTGGCAGAACATGTCCACGCTTGTTGCCATATAAGGACCCTAAATGAATGGAAAAAGAAACAATATTTTTTATATAAAGTAAATGCCACACAGAGGTGACAGTACCATACTGTATTGTTGTGATGATGTTTAGTGTAAAAAGGCAGAAGGGAATCAGTGGCTAAGTGGTTAGATCAATACTGCGATTTAAGGTGCACTATGTAACTTGGAGTGGTGCACATTAATCTGCTTGTTTCCATGGAGATGTTACTGCTGTGCCTGAAATGCATTAAATCTATAGATTTTATTCAATTATGTCTGTTTTTATTGCTAAAAAATACCTTGAATAATCAGCATTCTTACTGTGAGCGGGATTGACTCTCCACAGATCTGACCTGTAACTTATTGGCGTCACATGCTTGTCTCCATGGAGATAGACAAAACAAAATAGAAATGTTACATAGAGCACCTTTAACAAGCAAAACAACAGAATGTAAAATAATAATAAGTATGATTAAATATCAAAGAGATGTATCATAAAACAAATGTCATTTAACGTGATAAAGAAAAATAATCCTTTTTCCAACATATGTGCTTTTACCACATCCAGTGCTGGAGATGTCAGCTCATCTGCTAATAGCTGTGTTTAAATTACCTATAGAGCAGGCATGACTGTGGAGATCACCACAGAGCTTCGGAGCTGTTCATTTACTTGGCAGGTTAGAGGTGTGAATATGAGCAGCTAATGAGTGTGAAGTAAAGTGTTGGTGGAAGAGGAGCCACAGCACAAGTACTAACTTTCAATACCTTTGTTCTGTTGGCCAACATTACCTTTAACACACCTGAATTCACAGCAACCTTAAGTGATAATATGTTTGCACTCCATGTCGCAGTCGTGTGGAAAACGTAACTCCTTTTGTGATTTGTGGCATTTGCCTCTCCAGGTGCATTCTCGTCGTAATATTGCTTCCCAAAGTGTAGGCTTTAGATCCGAGACAATAAGAAACTGTATAAACACTCCCACACAATTCTCACGGCTGGGAGGTCCGTGCCGTAAAATGCCCAGATTGATAGAGCAGTGCCGAATGCCTCCCCTGAGCTGAAAGGCTAGACTCCTGCCGTGTGCCCTCCCTATGACTCAACAATACAGATAAAGTTTCCCCAACAACAGCGCGTCCACTATCTACCATGGCTTTTATTGCTCAATGTTGGCCAATTAAGAGCGCGCCATGATTTCTTGCAAATATATCGTAGGCCCTATAGGTCAATAACAGTGGTCATTTGTTGCCTTTTCATGCTTTTTCGAGTTATGTGTCTTTTGAAACTGAAGCCGGGGTTACTTTAATACGGCTGAGAGCACAGTTTATTCATATTTTACTGTGTTATGGTCGGTTTGCTTTAGATTCCTGATTAGCTTGCACCACTCAACCTTGATTTGTCCTTGTTTAGACACATAGTCACATTGAGTTTAGATAACCAGAACGTATTTTCGTAACAAATCTAAATACGAGTTAAACATTTGGAAATTAACCCACTGTGACTCAAATTGGAACTGTAAATGAGTTTGATTCACTGTTCATTTAATATTATCCTCAAAAAAAAAAAAAAAAAAAAAAAACACATGCAACTCAAAATACATATATAAGAGCTTTTAATCATGTTATAATTGTTTTTCCTTCTTAGAGTTATCTTTAATCTCATACATTCAAAACACCACAAAAAAGGCTGTCAGCAAGTCGTTTTAGATCAGTATTGCAATTTTAAATGTCTAAAATATAAAATAATGATGCACGTTTGCCATAGATTATAACCATAACAGACAATAGCATATTATGTCTTCTTTAAGGTTTTTTTTTTGTTTGTTTGTTTTTCCTTGAAACACATGACAACATAAAGTCCACTGGTTCAGACTGTTGCAAACCTACCAGTGGCTCTCAACCTTCAGAATGAGTCCGTGCATCTGTTCTTATAAATGTCGGACAGCTCGGGACTGGCAGATACAAATAAAGGTGATTTAGCCCAAAGTGATGCTGAAGGATGGCTCTCATTAGGGCCTGAGGGAAGACCAGAGTCAGGCTTTAACTGAGAGGGATACCAGGCCATTAGCTCCTGGCAGCTCTTGTATTGATAGGTTTTTAATAAGACGCTACATTAATGCTTACCATGACTGAGTGCCTTTATGGTAATGGGAGGAGGAATAAAATAGGAAAGAGATGAATTAAAGTAAAAATGTTTTGGTTTTTTTTTACTTACAATTGTGGAATTGGGGGAAATGCAAAATAGATGTATAGCACTGTTTTAATAAATATATAAAATAATATAAACCACAGCTGACCAGCATAGACATACAAGTGACAGGAAGTAAAAACAAGTAAATAAATGTATATTTTCACTATCAATGTCATCACTTTATATTGCTTGCAAGCGGTAAAGCCAGTGCATGGCAGAGGCTGACCAATGGAGTTCAACAGTTACCCGCCTCAGGTTCCCGAAGTACATTTCTCATTCATTTTTCTCATAGACTATAAGAAAAAAAAATGCTCAGGGTTAATCAACTACATGGTAACTAATGACCACAAGACCTACAGTTTTATTTATAATCTGTTTCTGAAACTTTATAAACCACTTAGTAAAAGTTATTAAAAGATTTTACAGAATCTTGCGTTTTAAATGGCCTTTTTGGACTTAAAACAACCACATGGATATTAATTAGCAAGTAGCTGGTTAGCCTCTGCAATGTCTTTGAATTTTCACATGTCTAAGTGAAAAATGAATGGAATATGTACTTACAAAATCAGACTTCAAAGTGGGTGGGACTGTTGAGTTCCATAGGAGGAGAAGGTGGGAGAAAGTGTTATTATTGTACTACACTATTGTACTGTAAATTTATTCTTGCCCAGTCCTACTTTACACAACCTTGCCACTGCATTCACAGCTAATTTTGATTATACTCTGTCACTTTATTAAATACCCTTTAACAAGTCTTAGCTCTCCTCTTCAGCTGCTGGTGTCAGACCGATCATTGTTCCTCAGTACATTAACAGCATTATCAGATCCGATGAGTTTTATGGTAATGTGGAGAGGCAGCCGGAGTGCACTGTCATGTGTTTTCTGTCAAAGCCAGGCACGACCGAGTTCTTATTGTGACAACAGCTTTGGTCTGCACGTCTCAGCCTGACACGTGTAACTCTCCCAGGTCCACATAAAACATGGGCAGATAACAGGCGGTAGATTTAGCAGTGATTTGAGTGGCAGTTGGTTGCGAGGGGGTTGCTGCGGTGATGTACGACTCCAGAGGGATGTCTCCTGTCGCTGCACTAGATTTTATTTCCTGCGATTAATCAGTTGCACTAATTCTCCTCTCGTTCCATTTTTAACCCTACAGTGTCAGCGCCTCCAGTCTCTCTAATTGAAATATTAGCAGCCAGTTAAGTAAATGAAGACAATTTAATCAGTCTCCTCCTCTCCACTTCCTGGTCTGTCTGTTTCTCTCTTCTTTTTTTTTCTTTTTAATTTTTCCCCATGTGACTCTCAGACACAGTGATCTTTCTATTACAAGAAATGGTTGAGAGATCAATTTCATCTAGATTTTTTTTTTTTTTTTACTACTTTGACAGTTCCATTGTTTCACCGCCAAATGAGGTTTGGTTCAACCTCTGTTTTCTACAGTGAAACACAAGAGTCACCTTGTGTGTACCAGAAAATACAGGATACCAAAGATGTCTCCCAAAGTCAGAACAAGGTAAAATGCTTTGTATTATGAAGGATTGTCTTTGTTTCAAAATGTTCCACAGTATGGTATTAAATCTATGTTGGTTCGGTATTTTTATTGCTAAATATAAGCCTTGAAAAACAAGCATTTTTCTATGAAAGGACTCTCCTCACCACAGATCAGAGCACAAACTTTGTGTAGTGAAATCACGTGATTTCTCCATGGAGATGGATACATTAAATGATTTACTGAGAACGAGCCAGCAAAACAAATAACATTTCCGTGGAGACGCTTAATCAGAAAAGTTACATTGTGCATTTTTAAATTAATTACACTTCAAATATTTCAAGCATGGCAACTGTCCTCCATCACCACAGAAATTAAACATTTTAAATCAAAATGTTGTTGAATGGGAAAAATCTTCCAAAAATATTAAAATAAGTACAGAATTATTTTTGTGAAACCTATGAATATTTAAGACAAAAAGGCTTATCACTAAGAAGAATTTTAAAAAGGTATAATTAAAATTAGCAAAGGAATATAATATAATAATATAATAATATAATATAATATATTTTTTGTCCTTTATTAGAGTAGAAATGCCCAGTGGCATGAAATAGTACCTATGGTACTTTTGATGAATATGGATGGTGTGATCACACATTGAGGATTCACATCTATCTACATTTAAACTCAAGCTGTCTACTTATAATCAAACACTTTTCATGTACTACCAAGAAAGTCCAACGAAAATGGAGGCGAGGTAATCAGCAGGTGAATCTCTCTTTCTTTCTTTTTTTCTGATAACCACTGGCCCTCCCCCTCCGGTCCCCCTGCCCTTCACATCTGTGTGTCTGTGCAGCTGAGATAAGCAAATCAATATCCTGTCACCTCTCATTTTTACTAGCCCAATTCTGCCGTGTGCACCCTCCACAAGGTGACAACTCCTGCCTGCTCCAACTGGACAATCTTACCATGAACTGTGGACAATATTGTCTCTGGAGTGAGTCAGACAGGGACTATTATATCAGTAGAAAAGACATGTTTGGACCAAAGCAGCCGAGGACTTTACTGCATTTCATTAGAAAATAGGATTTGCTTTGTGTGTTAAGATATTCAAAAGTGAAAGTAATATATTTGAGAGAGTCTTAAATAGAGAAACATAATAGAAAAAAAAAAAAAAAAAATCTTGTGGCATCATACGTCTTTGTGACAAAGCATGTAATACTATATTTGGTATCACATTATAATAACTACTTAGTCTTATTAAAGTACCCATACACAATTGTTTCAGCCTACACTTTTTGAGCTCTGTCTGTTACTAGTAATGATAACACTGGGGAACACTCTATATGTTGCATTTAAAGAAAGACTTGTTTTCAGTCAATTTAAGTGTGCTGAGTTCAAATATGAAGTTAGTTTTTTTCTGCAAGCTACAGATTTTATGCAATCTTTGATTTTTATTATGATGGAGTGTGTAGCAACCACAGATGTAACAGAAGGCATCAGGCTTGTTTCTACAGTAATGTCTCGATGAGGAAGCCATGTTTGATCTGGAAAAAAGAAGCATGATAAAAATATTAGAATCTATGTATATAATCTCAAAACGCTTAGATTTGGGTTACGTAAGTTCATATTTAGACTATTTCAGCTATCTCAAATTGCATGAAAACTAGAGCTTATGGAGAAAAACTAATTTCAGATTTGAAATTAGCGCCTAAAAATCCTTCAGAATCAGTTACAAAATCCAATGCAACAGAAAGTTAAAATTTTAGTGTTCCCCAGTGTAATTTAAACATTAAGTAAGTAATGTAACATTGGCCAATGTAAAAAAAATAAAAAAATAAAAATAAAAAAATCTACTACTACTCTATTAAGGGGTTAGGGTATTCATTATGTAGTCACTAAGCTTTAATAATTTGGACTTATTATGTAACATCAACTTTTTAGAGCTTTTAACCATGTCTCCCAATATTATATTTAGCATGATTCATGCATGTTTGAGTAATCATTATACTCCTGTATTCAAGACATTAATGCTCCATTCAACCCATTTTCACCACCACTGTATACGCTCACTGCTTTGTTTCAATTTTATTTTATGTTTATGGCGATGTCGACTCCCATAGGGCACAGCAGTTTTCTAACACAGAAGTCAGGCTTGTTTCTTTCATTAAGTCATTTTAGATCAATATTGTGGTTTAAAATGTCCAAATTATAACATAGATATCACAGATTATCCCTATATAGCAGACACAAGTACAATAGGTCTTCTTTAATAAGACCTTGTTCATGGTTTATTAAGGCATAATAATGTGTAGTTATCATGAAGTGATACTATGTATTTTCTTATGTTACATACTGTACAGCTGCCAGACAGACACATCTACATTGATTGATTCCAGTGTTAACCCTAGCTTCAGGTCAAGCCCTGTCGTATTTTGTCCAGCGGTCCATAAATGACCTCTGGGTTTATCTTCAATCGTCTAGCAAGATTTTAATCAGCAGCGCAGTGAAAGTCCACTATATTTCTCAATAAATCCTACGTGTCGGTATAGTCAGTGCTTAGCCTTTAAATAGGACTTCACTTAACAAGCGGTAGGTGGGTTAAATCTTGACCAAAGACAAAAATGTAATGCATCTCTGGATAAAATACACAGAAATATAGCACTTTTTTTCTCTCTCTCTCTCTTTCAGTTTCATCGCTGAAATAAAATGACATTATTGTGGTCTCTGAAGCATCCTTTGGCCTTGGCTGTATTGCATTTGCAGTCTAAGTATGCAATAAAGATTTCAACCAAGTTTAATAACAATGGTGCAATGACATCTATTACAGAAGTGTCAAACTAACAGACATGAGCAACAAACATGGCTTACATGATAACGACCAGTGTAGATGAAAAATTTTAATTTATCTCCTATTCTCCTGCTTCTATGTGTGCTTTTCTTGTCCGAGGGTAAGTGAGGTTGTTTAAATATTCACAGCCTGAGGCAATGTCGAATAACAGCAGACACGATAAGATTTACAAAGCTTGCCTCTGAAATTAGCCCCTTAAACAATGAACTCTGCTGGTTTCTAGCAGGCTTTGGATTTGGGTGTCTATAAAATGAATGAGAAACACAAGAATAATTTGGCAGCATGCGTGGAATCTTTCTCAACTGTAAAAAGGGGGTATCATGCAAAATTGAGCTTTCTAAAATGTTATTACATTGTTCATTAAATACATGCTGGAATTGGTTTTATATGTCCATGGATGTTTGAGTAAACCTGCTATCTTAGGCACTATTCGAACCCTCCTTACGGTTAGCAGTATGTGAAGGATACAAAACAATACACTACAACTTCACAAACTCGATGTGATGTGTGCTTTTAGTGGGATGCATGCCGAGTGTGTTGACCTGGGGAGCAAGTAGAAGGGCGACTCAGATAATCAAAAACTATAACTCAGATGCTCAAGCCACTTTAGCTGGTCGAAACTCACTTCGACCCTGGGGAGGTGTTCTGGGCATGTCCCACTGGGAGGAAGCCCCAGGTAAGACCCAGGACATGTCAGAGGGGCTATGTCTCTCGGCTGGCCTGGAAAAGACTTGGGGTCCCATCGGAGGAGCTCGAGGAAGTGTCTGGGGTGAGGGAAGTCTGGGAGTGCCTATTTAGACTGCTGCTCCCATGATCCAGCCCCAGATAAACAGAAGAAAATGGATGGATGGTGATTTTACACAAAAGTGTTATACCCCTCTTTAAATGAAAGACACTTAACAGTAAAGAAATAAGAATTGAGTTAAAGACCATCACTAGTATTAATGACCAGTGGCAAATGTGTATGAATGTGTATGAAATGAGTGTTCTGCACTGGAGAGAGATAAACTGTTACACAGCAGAAACCACATCATAAATTGTGCACAAACTCAAAAATTGTGCACAAACTCAGAAGCTTCTGGGCCAGTTTAGAAACAAGAACCGTGGGCTAAATGGAACTGACAGGCGTGCATAATCACCTGCAGTTTTAGCTGGGGGTGCTCTGGCTCGTTTCGGATACAGCCTTGTTGGGAGAAAACCAGGCCCCAACAGCCCCATTAAACTATAATCCTAAATGGACTTCTATGCTCCGGCAGTTTAGGGAGAAACGCCAAATGCGTTTACTCCATGGTAATGTCAGTATCTAATTCTGATTCAGATTCTGTATGTTTAGCACTACTGTCATTCACTGTATGATTATTTATTCTCTTTAGATTTTGATGGATTGTGAAGTGTTGTGAAACAAGACGAGTAATGCAATTGTTTCTTTTGATAACATAAGTGGTCCCATGGGAGATTTCATTATAGCACAAAGCAGAAGCTTGTCAAATCAACACTATGCTGAGGTTAAACTAACAACTGGTTATGAAATATGTTGACAGAGATAGAGCGACTTACACGCCATGCACTCACTTAAAGCTTAAAACTTTCCAGTAAAACGTCACTTGCCAACATTCAAACAGTAAAAACCTGTGACTGTCACTTAAAGGTGCAATGGCCTGGGGACCTATTAACATTTCAGGTTTTGAAAAATCGCATGTAAAATAGCAGACTGAGCATGTTGTGTGTGACCTGGTATGACTCTCTCTAAATATGAATATTCATGCTTGATAAAAGGAGAGATGGAAATCATGATGGAATTAAAATTCTTTACAGGCTTTGAGTAGTTTCTAAGCACGTGTTTCACAAACCAAGGTTATTTGGGTAATTTTATTTTATTTTTGTAACTTCAGTAAACTGAAGTTAGTAAAAGTGTTGAGTTTGCATTTGACATTTAACTTGAATCATAATTAGAAGAAATGTAGTTCAAAATTTCACTCTCTTCAAAGTCAACACTTGTGTATTCTGTTTTTTGGTTTTCAACAATTTACATGTAACTACTGGTCCAGCCCAACATTCACAACTTATTTCAAAAGTAAAAAGTCAAAATTAAACACATTTCGAGTCAGGAGAACTACATATTGATTTTAAGTTTCCAAAACCACATTGATTATTCATGTTTTCAAATATCTAAAGCTGTTCCCTCCATAGTAAATGTATTGCAGTATTGGTAAGCTTGAGGCATAACTGTGACTCATTTGTTTGAGTATCTTTATAAATGTTCATGTACTACAAAACAAAATGTGTCAAAAATGCTCTAGAACCTACAGGTAATTAAACAATCTTTGACTTACAGTATAGCCAAGTAGCCAAGTAAAACATGTTGTAAACCTGTGTCTAAATGCTTATAGTTTGACCTTGTCAGATAAAAAAGTGGATCTCTGGATGTATAGTGTGCAGTATAAGTGGGTGGTTGTCACTGTTGCCATGGCGAGGTCAGTCCGACTCACTACAGTGTGTTTGTGTTAATGTAGGCTGCTTACCTGCTCCTATCGCTGCATATTGCTATCTGCACGGTGTCACAGCGGTCAAGATAGAGTCCAGCACTGTCAAATACAGTTAGAACAGCTATACACTGTTTGCTGTAACCAGCTGAAAGTGCCCTATGCAATGAGTGTTACCAAAGGGCACAGTTTTGCAGGCATGTGTGCTTACAAGTACAATTCTGTGTTTTTTTGTGAATTTGTGGTTATTTTGAGATCTTCCTTTGAGAGGACCTTACAAACAAAAATTACATATTGATTTGAGCAAACACAGCTATCTTTTTACTTGCACAAAGTTGACTCAGAGATAACTTTTTCCAATAACAATGGTTCAGGCTAAACTAACAATGCAAACTGAAGGATAAAAATACTGAGTTTACTTCAGTAGTGTTTAAAAACCTGTAGCACTACACATAGCAGTAACTTTGTAAATAGATATAAAAACGTCAATACACCTTATCAATGGACAATTTCTACTGCTATCACTAGGACACAAAACTAATAATAATATAATTTTGAAACCACAACCAAATATCTGTTTTGTTTTTGTTTTTTTTCATGGCTCAGTATATTGCATGAACCAAAAGGAGATACAAAGAAGCTGTATGGAGACATGTCATCAAAATATGTCAGCACCTCCCCTGTCAATCCCATCTTCACACCATCTGTGGTACAGCAGGGCTAGGCATCTTCTGACATACATTAAACATACACAGCTCATACACAGCTCTACTGCAGTGTGCGCACTATTCACACACAATTACTTTTACATGTGTGCCTCAGAGCACCCTGCACTACGTCCCACCCAGTGTCACCCACACCCACGCGTTAGCACTCGCACAAATGCACAAGTTAGCCTCACACTTTACTTTATAAAGCACTCGGCTGCACATCTATAAATAGGCTCAAGGGCACTGCACAACCTCAATTTGCCACCCCCGTACACTCCTATGGCAATTATCTGCGGGTTTATTTCGGTTAAGCAGTCAAGCACAGGGGATAAACGACTCCACTCATTCACCAGGACTTAATGGGAGTGAAGATGCTTAATAGCAACTGGCAATCAGTCAGATCAAATGTTATCAAGTCATTTTTCTGTTGAACACAGAGGTGCTAGTCAAAAAATGTCCTAAAGAAAAAAAAAACATTGCCACTAAATATTTATGTTGAAGTGCTTGTACTCTTCCAAATAATTAAATGAGTTGTTAAAGAAGACACATTGTGCTCGAGTTTGTTATATAGTTATAATCTATGACACCCGTGTATCTTTCTGTTATAATTTGAGCATCTGGACATGTTTCACTGGCGGAAGTCAGTGAAATAAGTCCGTTGACATCCACATTAGAAAACTGCAGTGCCCAATGGGAGATGATAAACTTCATCGCAACAAAGAGACACATGGCCGCTAGCCTCTTTTAAGAATAGCTAGCAAGCAGCAGATTTTTTTCATTTGTGCCAAAATGTGATGCTGCCGAAACCTATGCGTATTTCTATGCGTGTATTTCCTTATGATTTTTAGATTGATATAATAAGAAAGACAACATATTTTTAAAATAGGCCACACTTTATGGAGACATTTATATGGGCACATACAAACAACAGGACTTTAAATTAACCATCAACAATACTTTTTTCTTCACACTTGCTGTGTGTGTTAGTCATTCTAAGTGGACAAACTCCAGCTCCTTTAGTTCTAACGACTTTTCTAACTCAAGCTAATTTACTTAATTAGCACAATAGCTGTTAGTGCTTTTGCCATCAGAAACTGCTGAAGGGAGTGTTATGGTACAGTGCAAATGCAGCCGAGGATAAAGTTACAGAAAAATGTTGAAAAGTTTAACTATTTTTACAGCAAAAATCTATAACACCCCACACAGACGAACATTAGTGGACGAGTGAAGTAGATGAATTGACCCTGACTGTAGCCGCTGGCTGTGTGGCCCTGCACTCGCTGCTCGCTGTCATTGAGTGATGTCTACCACTGGGCGAAAGTTCTCCCTGGACCTCAGCAACACATGTCTGTAATCCCATGGCTATTGCATTTTGGGTGCTGTTTATTTGCTCGTGGCCAATACAACTCCCTGTTCAAGGACTCCTCATTCCTCTTGGGAAATGGTGTTTTGTAGATGTTAGGTAAAGTTTCCTACACTGATGAAAGCAAATTAAAAGGTAGTGAACTAAAAGAACAATATAAGAAGATATGCAGTATAAGAGCATAATTGTATATAATGTATTCTGTGACAACTCCTCTTTTTTATAAGCCCTCTTACTACTTATAATACATAATACAGATTCATAATTTTCAAATGTTAGAGGTTTATTTATTGCAGCAGTCTTAATCAGTGATATGCATATGATTCAGCAATGTCATGTGCATTTTGATACAAATTTTTAAAAATCCGCTGCTTGCTAGCGTGATCTGCAACTGTCGATCAGTTGGTGCCAACTTTTTGCTGTGATGACATTCATGGCGACGTTGGTTGCATTGGGCATCACCATTTTCTAATGTGGAAGTCAGCATTGTTTCTTTGTGTCAGAGATTATAACTATATAGAAGACACAACCACAATAGGGTTGGGCGATGTCCCCTTAATTGGCAGTTGACGATGTTTACAGTGAATCATCATGATGGACGATGATATTGAGGGTGGAGTGGAGCAGACTGAGGGCATGGTGTGGCGTGTTCAGTTAATTACCAGAATCATAAAAATAAATATCAAACTAGTCCACTGAAAAACAACATGTAACATGCTCAAGACTTCTTTTATTTGAAATATATTAAGATGATAAATGCTTAACATTCATAACATGTTTGTGTGCCATGTGGGATGCTCGTGTGCCGTCCGGATGCCCTCCCACAGCAGAGGACATCCCCTCGCCTGCTTCCTGTATCAGGTTAGCACTGCTCTATACTTTGGTTTGATCTGGATCTGTACAAAAGCTGCTCATTCACATGAGGCCCTTTACAGGGATGTCCTAAAGTGTATTTTCTTACCCTGTCTGCGGTTTTAATGCAGTAATGTCAGATTTCCTCACATCCTCGTACCCTTTCTGTAATCAGCTCCATTTAATTTCTTGACTCATTTATTGTTGGTTGGTTTAGTTTTGGTTAGTTTATAAAGTTAGTTAGCAAGTAGGTAGGCTACCATCAGAACTGTAGATAACTGCACGTAGCCGACACCGGACTCAGAGATCAGCGCGCGCATTCAATGACGACTCTGCACAGTAACATCAAAAACACTAATATTACAATAAACGGAATCCATAATCCAAGAGACATCCACCTGTGTTTGACCAAATGAAGTGGATACCCGTGAGACGAGAATGTGAGAGGTCAACAGTAGCGGCGGTAGACACTCATACCTCAGGTGAGAGACGCGGGAGCGGACTCCCAGGACAGGTGGGAGCGGGTGTGACTAGCACTCAGCAGGTCTGCTGTGGGATGGGGAGCACATGAGATAGACACTGGTCTGCTGTGTAATGGGAGGCAAACGAAATGAGGAACACAAAGAAAACTAAAAAGGTCAACATGTGTGTGCATGGACGGGCTTGCAGGGGTGTGCAATCCCTGCAAAGTTTTTAGGTTAACTCTACCGAAGATCAGTTCGTGTTTCTGACAGGAGGGGGCGTGGCATCACAATGGTGGCTCTCCATCGTCATGTTGAGTTATCATCGTCTATCGGAACAACCCTAAAGCACAATATGCCTTCTTTAATGATTTAACGATACAATCAATAATTTCTAATAATTAAAAGTCATGGTGGTTTGGTCGGGTCTCCAAAAGTAACATTTATGTCACTTATAGTGTCACTATGAGGTGCATTTACATGTAAGTGAAATTTCATTTTGTGTGACCTGAGATCACGGCCAACTAACAGCATATTGAATGTGGTATTGACACAAGAAGCTGTGCTAAATGGCAGTCTGCCACTGTAGCCTTCACCACATGAATCTGCAGTAATATTTTTAACCGGGCATGATGAAGTAATTGCTAGCTTTTGATTAAATCAACAAAAAAAATCAGTCAAACTGTGGGCAGGTATATATTATGGGTAGCTGACTGCTGACTTTTTAAGCTGTTATTCAAGATAAATGAGAAAATGAATCAAAACATCTGTTCTGAAATGACCAGATTTGCCTGAGCACTAATTCAGTAAAATGGTCCTGAAAAAGAAATACATTTAGAGGATTTACTTGATTTTGACTCTGTAGGTACTACATTTGGTACTCTACTGGGCCCTAAATCACAAACATGATGTTGTGCATATAATTGGGATATTTTATTGATTTTACACCATTTGATAAAAAGGTAACAGATTTGAAGTGCATAGTCTTACTAGTACTTGGAACTACATACTGGAGTATGTGCAGGCTACATGGGTCTCAGATAAAACGAAATGTACGTAGTCAGCAGTTGGAGTAAAGCCACGGGGAAGAGAGAGTGACTTGAATTGAGGCAATGTTGAATCATACACAAGAAGGAAGCAAGGGGAAAAAAAAGTCGGAGGGATCACCAGGAGCTGGGAACATGTTGAAGGGAGGAGAGAAAGGAGAGAGAGAGACAGGAAAAAGAAGTGTGAAGACTAGAGAAAGATACAGTGTGAGATTTTAGCAGTTGTGACAGAAAGGTCCAGCAGACACAGTGGCTTTGATATTCCCTTAGCTTGTCCCTGACCTTCACCTGCTCCACATGAACCCAGTGCGGAGGAGGCGCTGGCTACATACACTGTTCCCAGGACTGTCCTTTAGCTCGCTCTGCTAACACTAATAAAACAGTGCTGTGTCTGAATGTAGTAAAGGGAGACCCAGGGCAAAGCTCCTGTTTAATGACCGTGAAGACATTCTCAGGCTAATCTTATATATAGCCTCAAAAGTATATGATGGTGTAGGGATGCAGACGGGGCACATTCATACATTTATTGAACTAACATAAGATGCACAATGTAACAGCTTCATTGAAGCACCAGCAGTCAAGTAATTTAATGACTGGTATTGGTTTGAAGAAGTTAGAAGAAAAAAGTAAATGCCCCTAGAAAATAGTGGAAATACTCCCTACCAACAAAAACAAGAAGACCAAAGTAAGAGAGGGGCTCATGTTGGATCTGCAGAGTTCACCTGATACTGCAGGACCCAGAGGATGGACACTTTCGTCCTGAGGACTGTTACTCCCCTAAACTGTCTTGACACAAGATCTGCTTACCCTACCTGACCAGTCTGTCAGACTTGTGTTGGTATTCCTAAATTTGCAGTCAAGGAAAAAAGTACTGACAATGATGATTCAGACCAATTCAATAGGAGGCTTCAGAAGAAACAAAAATAGGTTTGAGGGCTGCATTTGGCCCCTGAGCAATAGTTTCGACACATCTGCTGTAAAGATTATAAAAAAGATCTCAAGACAGTATTTTCAATGTTATGCAAATATTAACAATAATTGAAGCCAAGAAGAGAACAATACATCTGACATTTTTATGACTTCTGAAAGTACAATCAGTTACTGTCAGCCACCTCTATAATTTAGATATTGTGTCGAGAAACCAGAGCTCCCTACTAAACATCTGTATATGCTGTAAATAGAATATATTACAACAAACCCAGTAGCTCTATTCTGCTTCCTGCTTTCTTCTGTAACATACAAACACTAGACAGCACATTCTCAGGTGGCCGTATCTTGGCCCCAGTGGGACAAAGCAGGGACTCGGACACCCATGTTACTGACAAAACACCTATTCTTCATATCCTCTCACTCCACTGTTTTCACATGTAAAGTTATGAATAGACATGCCACATACATTCCCTCCGATAATCTATGACAGCCATGATCTTTTTCATCCAAGGAGTTGCTTAGTGTGTACAAACCAGTGATAACCTCCCCTGAGATTCTCCTCCTCCATCCCGGTTACGTGAACTGGATTCTCCCGTCCTAACACAGAGGCTTTACAGCTCTGGGTATATCCACTGATTTCTGTGGGTGAAATATTTATCATGTGGGTGAGGAGAGGTTAGAGATGTGCCTGGGGGATCTGATCCACCTGTGGGGAAAGGATTGTGCTGAAATGGGCCGGCTGTGCACACTGTCTTTATCTCCACACCTAAATCCATCAAGTTTACAGCCAGTCACTGTCAGTCAAAGGGATGAGAGAGTGGAATTCAGATGCTGTCTCAAAAGATGCTCAAATACAAGTTAGAAGAATCCTCTGATATTATATGAATATTCACAATGACCGTGCAGTCACTGACATGCATGTACTGAGAACATGGCTCCTGCTCGTCTCCATGGAGATGTTATTGCTTTGTCTAAAATCTTCTACATAGTATTAAAAGTATCTATCTCGGTCTTAAGATAAAACACAAGTCATGAAGATAATACTAATTGTCATTAATCTGTTTGCTGTTGGGGCATTATACATTTTTGTAACACCTATATTAATCATTATAATGCATTTGTTTATTGTGGCACTTTTCCATAGACTCTAATCTATTTTTAAAACAAAGGGGTTGGAAAGTCTTATAGACGGATGAGTTTGTCGGTCAACACTGTAATTACTGTGCCTCCACGATCCCTTAGGTTCTTTCATTTTCAAAAGCTGTGGGCCTGTGTGTGTGTCCAACATGAACTTGGAGTAAACTTACAGTAACATGGGAAGAACTACCTTACCACAATTCTTATTAGTATATTTTTATAGAGTGTGGATATCAATAATTACCCCCCCAAAACTTGTATGGTCGCTTGTTTCAGACCTATTCCATAAAAATGTGTGTGTTATAAATTAAAGCTAGAGCAGTGACTTCACTGTGTGTGTCTACAGTGAGTCACGGCCTCAGTGTGAGCCTTTTAATGAGCACCATACGGCCACAGGTCTCCTCGGTCCGCGCCGGGCCGTGTCATAAAAGTAATGGGTGGGTGTCGCAGGCATTAAATTAAAGCTAACAAAGACTCTGAAGGAGGAACATTGCCCCAAAGTTGATTCTCTGCAAACTCTTGAAGTTTGTAAATGGACCCTCTTTTCAGAGTAATGTACTTAACGGAGAGAGGCTTGTTTGCTTTGGCGTCGCTAATTAAGACTTCGAATGAGCAGGGAAAGGCAAATGCGCAAAATGCAGTGACTTGGGGTGGAGGGAAGAATTATGTCTGTTTCCATTTTGAATTTATCTGCAGGATAGAAATTACAGCTGACTCCTCTGGTCTAATGGGAGAATCAACCAATATGAAGACAAAAAACAACAGCAGCAGAGGCAGCGCTGCTTTGAAAGTTTGGACTCTCCATTAATCACATACAACACATTGACTGTGCATTCCCTTTGAACCTTTACACTCTTTGAGCTCAGGCTGATTACCTTTGTTTATCACACAACTGAGCAATCACAGTTGACGGGTAAAATAAGGAGCAGGAGTCATGCAGCCACTCTTAATAGACTGGCTAATATGTTTCTGCATAACTCATTGTTTACTAGCTTTCCTTTCTAAATGACAATTACAGGCTTAAGACTAACCCTACTGCACTTTATGGTGGTATGCTCTCACACAGTAGTTAATGGTGTCTTGAAAATCCTCTGTTATCACACTTGTGAGCAAATAGCAGCATGGATATCCCATGCAGCTAAACGTCTTCAAGAAGAACATTCCCTCCAAAGTCGAAAAAGACAGAAATAAATCCTGAGGTTTACACTGCATTTCCAGTAGGAAGTCAGAGACCTGTATTTTAGGAAGCACTTGATAGCAAATTAATAGGTCTAAACACAAAATAAAGATGTGACTGTTTGCTACCGGTGTTCCTGTCACAACAAGAATCAGACTTAAAAAAAAACAAAACAAAAAAAAACAGTAAACTCAGGCACTTGAAAAAATATGAGCCACATGAGGAATATATTTAAAAGGCCTCATATTTACATGACCAAAGCCAACATGTTTTGACCTACAACGGTCTTCAGCATGGCTTAGATAAAATCACAATTCATGATTTTATACATGATAAATGAACAGGCCTGGTCCAGATTGTGTGCAGAATCAGCCAGTACCAGATATGTTTGTTAATGGTCTTAGATAAGGTGGTATAATGTACTGAATTACAAAACATTAAAATTATCCTTAGATTAGTTATTCTGGTTAAGAACTATCATGGCCACTATGAGGCTTTGGTTACACACTAGACCAGACCAATAAATTGCAGGTCTGGCATGGATAGTTTCACAGACTATTCAATCTGACATTCATATAGTATCAGCTGGTTTGAGAGTTGAAACCACAACTTTCAGGCTCAAGTGAAATAACCATCCTGCTTCACCAGGTAAAATGTTATCCATATTTTGAGTTGTGCACCAGCGTTACCTTGACCTTATTAAACTTTAATTGCATTGTCAAAATCTCCTTGGCTTGTATAATAGGTGAAAATCACCATTTTGATATGTGCTCATCTTGTCCCCATTAGTTTTCTTACCTTCAAAGATACATAAAAGATCACTTTAGACAAGATCAGACAAGTCACTTTTTGCCAGAGGAGAAAGCACTAAAATTTAGGAGCAAGCAAGCCAGTGTTGAGTCTTAAAACTATGACAAACGACACTAAAGGCGTAGGTCTGCCACAGGCAAAGGTAAAGCGGAAGGAGGATAAGAATGGAGACACAAGCTCCGGCAAAAAGGAGGGGAGGGAAGGGGCGACAAGGCTTTGTCAAGATGGAATTACTCCTCATTATGGTGCAGCAGAAGCCACTAAATCAAATGCCAGCGCCGCCTTTCTGCAACTTTCCCCCTGTCATCAGTCACAAGCCTCCCGTAAAACATGCTTTGTGTTGTGGTGCATGACTGCCTCCAGACCTGTAATAATAGAAACATGTCCCATTGCAGTGTGTGGGACAAGGTCGCCTTCTGCGTCTCCCAGTTGAGTTGTGTTGTCCTGTGGGTGTGCGTCCAAACAGTTCAGGGGAGGAAGGGAGGGAGGAGCGCTCGGCAGTTTCATGGTCAGCACAAGGGCGATTGATGATATTGATGGCTGATATTTCTCCAAAGTCGTCCCAAAGTGTTGTTGGCCGGATTGGCCTGTTGATGCTTGGCTGGTCGCGCTCTGCCACTCATGTCGTACACATCGTCAGCTTGAGCGGCTGATGTCCTGCCAAGCATCTTTCTCACAAATGGCATGTTCCGGCACCTTGACATTGTGGTGGTCACGGGGTGAAAAACGATGTCTCACTTCATTAGGTCCCCGCTGGTGGAGGGCTGCTCGAGCCATTAGGCGCCGCACAGTGTCGCACCATGTTACTGCAAGCCCCATTGCCATTTATTTCACAATCAGCCAGATGAAACCGCTGATATTAACAATCTGTTCCTTGATGTGATTCTCTCTCACTCATCCTGTCCTCCCTCTCGGCTTGTAGTGCCTGGCATTTGCCTCGGCTCAAAATTGCAAAATCGTTTGTTATGTCAGGTCACGTTTCGCAATTAATCGAGGGAATCGTGTGGACAGGTGATTTGAGTCATCAGCTCTATTTGTTATTTACAATTGTCAATTACCGTTAGCTAGAGCACCCCTTGTGTCAGCTTTGCCTCTGCCAGTAGCCAATTACTCTCCAGCCCACCTTGCTGACCTCCTGGCTGGGAGGAAAGTGGGGGAGAGACGGGGTGAGGCATGATCCCTCTGCGGCGACCAACATCCCTGCCATCTGCTGCCCGCATCCACGGCTCTCCCATCACACCGAGAAAGTGTTTTAGGGAACAAAGAGGCAAAAGTGGAGGAACATAATGCAGACAGAAGGAGATGAAAGAAAAATGGACAGGCCAACTGCACTTGACCTGGTTTTTAGGTGACAATTGTGACCTTTTAGTTGAATGAGGAAGTGTGGAGTTCTCACTAAATTGTCCTTTATGCAAAATTGTTGTCAGGAATTAATATTCTGCTACTTTATGACTTTTATTATCTAAAACTATTTCTGACGTGATACACTCTTGTAAGTCACTTTCAAACCAACAGCATAAACTCTCTTTGGTTGTGTTTGGCAATGTTGTTTATTACACATTTTTACTGAACAGAGACCAATATCCCTGCCAAATCAAGTGAGTGTTTACTTTACCTTAAGCAATAAAATAGGACTCAGTTGTTATTGCAGCGGTTTTAAAGTTGCAGGTCTGAAGTGTTTTGGATTTTCTGATTTTTTACCAAGATTAGAAAATGGGGAAAACAAGAGAAATGTCTAATTTTGACCCATACAACATAAATAAATACAAAAGACCAGATGTAATAAATGTAACCAAATGGCTGTACCTTGTCTATCTGTTCTTATAAAAACTTAAAAAAATATACACTAAATGGGACATTGTCCTGAATATCCCATATGCTTCTTTCCTTATACCAGAGCATTGAACCTCACCCTGTGCCCTACTTTACAGGATGTTGCCCTGGCATCCAACGTGGCCCGGATTAAAACTCTTAGTGTCTTTGAGGTCTGCACTTCCTGGGGGATTATGGCCCTCTTCTTGCACATTACCTCTCTGGCCTTATTGAGTGTCATTTTCCAGCCAAAGAAAAAGAAACAAGGAGGAAGTGTGAGGTCTGACCTTATGGGATGTAGAATTGCAATTTGCCACAGCGGGCACGTCGACCCATACAAATGATGAAGGGAGCTAAAACTCCAATCCCTTGGAGTCCCCTGACTGGAGGGTATTACTTTGTAAAAGGAACATGACATAACCAACCTTGCAAATGCGTCTGATAGCCTTGTTATGGAAAGAATGTGCACAAAGCATATGTAGCAGTCTCTAGCTGTAGCTCAGACACAAGGCTGTGGGATAAACTGCCCTCAGTGCAACCAAAGGTAGAGAGGGGAAAAGAAGTCGTCCTATAAAGCAATGTACTTTTAAAGAACATTCAACTTCATTAGAATCAAAGAGGCATGCATGTTTTTAATCAGTGAGTATTATACTTGTCTGTTGTTACTAACACATTTAGATTATGTGAGAGTTAGCTATAAAAATAATTGTATAATTTTTGTTTTTTTATCCACATATTTGACAATGGTAACAATAAATCTTGCGAAACCTCCCTGGAAATAAACAGTCAAACATGAAAGGTTCTCTGAAAACAGTGATTCAACACAGCTTCACTGCACTGCTCAGCTCCTCATGCACAGCTCAGTCAGCCTGTTTTAAAGTCAGCGCTCCTCTTCTCCAGTGCTGCTCATCACAGCCAACCCTCCTCCACTCTAGCAAAACCTTTGCAGTAGATGAGCTGTTTTTATATAATCATTAATTTTAACCACAACAAGTGTCTAGGCTCTGGGGGAACTGCGGAACGGTCTCTGAACGGTCTATGCACGAAAATTATAATAAATTATTTTAATGCAAACAAGATTTCCCTTTATTTCAGTTTGTCCTTGCTGGACTGTTGTGGTACAGATCGAGTAAATTGACAGTTTAAGATGGATATTATTTGATATTGTATCATCCTTCTATACCTGTACGCTGCAGTTCCTCGGTGTAAATTGGGTATGGCAAAAGGACTACATGAGCGCCTTCTTATTACTATTGATTAGCCAAAAGGCACGACAAAAAGATTTTCTGTTGAGCAAGCCATCAGACAGACTTGAGAGTGCAGGCAACAACATTTGGAAAGTATGCACAGGTGACAGTAGATAATCCAATATGTCATGGCTAGTCAACCCAAAAACACAAATACAGTCGATAACAAGACTGCTGCACCAAATCATCTGCTTTTATGCACTCAAGTGTAAAATGTGCCAGATTTCCCAAACATTCCTAATATTTCCCTACATTTATGCATTTTTTCTATTTAAGATTTGCTAATTTTTATCATCACCAGAACTTGATTTTGGGAAGTAACACTCTGCTGGGGGAGCACTGTTGGTGAAAACAGCCCACTCAGCTCTTGGCAGGAGATTGGGCTCACAAGGACAGTGTGGCGGAGAGGTGCCAGGGTGTAAGGTGCAGGCCATTCTGGACAATAATCACCCCTTCTGTGGCACATTGGCAGGCCAGAGGAGAACATTCACCTCAACATGACCAATTCAAAAAGTATCTGGATTTCTTGTTTTGCTGCCAGAATGTACTCTCTCTAAGAATTCTTTCATTTTGTATTGTTATGTATTTGTGTTTGGTTTTTACAGGTTTTGTTTTTTTTTTTTTCCCCAGTGCTTTGGCACATTTATCTATTGAAAATTGATCTGCAAAAGAGCTCACACAAAATCCTAAACAGATTTCAATCCCAACAAAATAAAGTTTTTCATTCAAGCCTGATCAGTCATCTCCCAAAAGCTAGTTTTACCATCAAGACTGTGGTCATGTCTTTTCTGTGCTCTTTCATTCATTTGACAGAGCAGCTCAGAAGCATTAGTCCTGCTCTCATTGACCACAGAGAATAGCTGGTTTAGTGCTGTCTGCCATTGGAGTTAAAAAAAAACATTCTGCCGGAAATGAAAGGAAATTGCGCGGGATTGCACCCATCGCATTTTCGTTATAGAATGTACCGTCATTGTACATAACTGTCAGTCTGGCTGGCTGGATATTCAAGAAGAAGGTTTACTGAAAAAAGTAATTCATAATAAATCCACATCCAGTCACAGCCTGCAGTGTCCGCGTAAAATTTAAGCCAAACAGATAATATGAACCATAATCATACTCCTCATTGGTAAATATATCCAGCGTGGAGCGCGTGTGCATAAAGATGTATCCAAACGAGTGTGCGTAAAGTTCTTCATAATTCTCCTCCATCCAGGTAACCGCGTAGTAAAAGTTTAAAGTTATTCACCAAAATAAGAGCACGTGCGTCATGCGCTGCCTCTGATATGAAGTGCCGAATATGAGAAACAAAAGTGAAACTTGAGCGCATGTCAGCTGCGCCATTGTACCAACTCTTCTTAAATGGAAGCTTTTTTCCCTTACGTGCCAAAGCCCCAGATGAGTAATTTAGTAAAATTATGAAATTATACATTTTACATAGAAAAGGGTATATAGTATTAAAATTAAATGAAATAAACACTTAAATTAGTTACATTTAAAGAGCTAGTATGGTTGGTGCTCATACCAATCATAATTCTCTGCACACACACACCCACTCCCGATTCACTGAAAAATCATCAGCTGCCAATTAAGGGGACATCGTTCAACCCTAGTGGTAAGTAGAATGTACTATGTGCTTTTGCCTGTGTATCCCAAAGGTGTATTTATCATTTGGTTAAAACCTTAATCTGTTATGCAAAATGTGCCTTCATGAAACCAATTATTACATTTCAAGTGAAGAAGCCTAGGGTAGAGGAGTTGTGAGTTGGACCATTTAATTAAGAATTTGTTAAATTGTTAATTTGTTTAATTTGTTCAGTTAAAGTTCTAAGTTCTATAAAGTTCTATAAATAGAAGGAAGAGCTCAGTGTTAGTAAGCTCTTTACACTGCGTTCCAAATTATTATGCAAATTGTGTTTAAGTGTCATAAAGGTAAATGTTTAGTTTTCCAGTGAAACTCATGGATGATCTTGTGTCTCAGTGAATCAATCTCACACGCCTGTGCCAATGAGTTTGTCCTGTGAGTCCAACTAAAGGAAAAATGACTGAAGAAGGACGTTCCACATTATTAAGCAGAGCAACTTTTTCAAGCAATATGGGAAAGAAAAAGGATCTCTCTAGTGCCCAAAAGCATGAAATAGTTGAATACCTTGGACAATGTATGAAAACCTTAGATATTTCCCAAAAACTTAATCATTGTACTATTAAGAGATTTGTATCTGATTCAGAGCACACACGGATTTGTGCAGATAAAGGAACAATGAGGAAGGTTTTTGCCAGACGGAATCATGGGGAGAGAGCTGGTCGGCCCCTTTAGGGTCCCTGAAGGTGTGAAAATGACCTCTGTAAAGTATGTGGAGTTTCTGACTGACCACTTTCTTCCATGGTACAAAAAGAAGAACCGTACTTTCCATAGCAAAATCATCTTCATGCATGACAGTGCACCATCTCATGCTGCAAGGAACCTCTGCATCATTGGCCGCTATGGGCATAAAAGAAGAGAAACTCATGGTGTGGCCTCCATCCTCCACTGACCTCAACCCTATTGAGAACCTTTGGAGCTCCTCAAGCAAAAGATCTATGAGGGCGGGAGGCAGTTCACATCCAAACAGCAGATCTGGGAGGCAGTTCAAGCAGAAACTCTCCACAAACTCCATAAAGTTCAATGGATGTAAGAATTGTGCAGCTCCTACCAAATAAGGGCTCCTATGTTAAAATGTAACTTGACCTGTTAAGATGTTTTGATTGAAATAGCTTTTGATTTCAGTAATATGCTAATGCTTCTAACTGAAAAATATACAAATGACCATTTTCAGTTCTTTACAACAATAAAATGGTTTGAAACTCTGTTGTGCATAATAATTTGGAACAGTGCATTTTAAGTTTTTACTTTAACTTGAGCAGATTTTTAGATGGTTACTTTTACTTGAGTAGGAATTAAGCAAAGTAGAGATACTTACTTAATTACAATTTTTCAGTATTTTTCCACCTCTGGAAATATTTTAAAAAGGGGTAAAATAGAATTGCATGGCAGAGGTGATTCAATGGGACATTCCTTACAGGCTACATTTAAAAAGTAAATGAATAAAAATATAAACATGTAACATATCGACATCAACAAGCAAACTTCTGTTTATCCTCCACAACAGTCAGACTGGCTTGATAAGATTTGATAAAGCAAACTTTCCCACAATGGGAAAATGGTAGACTCCATCCCTGTGAGCCCATTATCAACACTATCACGGCTGGAAAACTGTCCAGGAAATCTTTCTGTAGACTCAGCTATATCAGTGACTCTTACTGCATTGAAAGATTGAATATTGTACATAAACATGAACTAAGACCATATTGTTTTCTCAGAAAGACAAAAAAGCTTTGTCAGATGTCCTGGTCATATAGCTTGTTGATTAAGGATTGTATTGATTTTATAGAGATTTTTAAAAAAAAAATCTTTTTAAAATAGAGACAAGTAGAATAGATATAATATTATATAATATAATATTCCTTTCATTCACACTTACGTCAATATGGGATTTATATTTAAACACAACACAGTATATGCTATAATAGATAAATATATCTAGTGGATTCTTACATTTGTATAACTTGTTACAGGTACAGTCAAACTTTGTTCTGATCATAGTTCTGTTTTCAGGGAAGAATGTCTGCACAAAGAGACACGAAAGTCCACAGCTAAGAAATAGATAAATGTCTGTGCAGATCATTTATAAGATGACTTTGTGTCCACACTGTAGTCTATCACCTGGAAGATGGATTCCAAATGAATCTAAGCGAGCACAGACTCTACTGTAGTGACGCGCTGCATCTGATGCTGCTGCTGTGTGAAGTCAAGGGTGAAAATGGTTAGTCCTGAAATGAACTGAGAAACTCGACATACAGGACTGAAACGCCTTTTAACTGTGCCACCGCTGGACTTTTGAGAGCGAACTCAGGGTCAGATTATTATTTTAATTTGTTTGAATAGTAGTAGTGGTGTTTACATGTTTGAAAGAAATACAATTTCTATACAAAATAGAAAATATATGACAGTTTTCAGTAAAAGGACCTTTTAGTCAGCCTGTGTGAATAATGTTACTGTTTTACTCAAGAGGGTCGTTACAAATAACCCACTTATTTATTTCCACAGATCATCCCAGCTAATGTGTGTGGTTCATCTCCTATGATTCGTATCCTGATGCGTGTGTGAAGAGTTGTATGTAGCAGACGTCAGTGCGGTCTTGCCAGTGTGTGCCCATCCGTCTGAAGTGGTGAATCACAACATGTGGGACTTGCTTTGATTCTTTTGACGAGGCTCCATGGCCAAACATTACATTGTCTAACCTGTCAATGACATACCTCGGATGGTTATTGATCGCTGCCGTTATTGCTGCTGGCTAAATTCATTACAGGATCGACCAAGGTTACCCCGAGATGGTAGCTTTTGAAAAGCACCTGAAAGGTTAAGAAAGGAGTGCAGCAAATAAATAATAAAAAATAATAAAGTGTTTAGAACTATACGGCTAATATGGAAGAGAAATGAGAAAGCACAGGAATACACGAAAGAATCAGTATGTTGTGGGAAATTGAAATGTTCAAATGAAAAAAGTGTTATATAAAAACATATTCAATATTCACTGTTTAAATAAATTGAAATGGCAAATTATAGTTATTACTTTTGAGCTGTAACAACAAACACCTGAATATAAATTCTTTAAAAAAAAATTTAAATGCACTTTACATTTTCTTTTGCAAACAATGATAATTACAACTAAACTCTTACTTCATATGTTGGACTTATGTAGATTATCTTAATTAAACTGTAAATGAACTAACCTCATCTCATCTATTCTTTATAAATCATTCCAACGCTAATCAAAATGCTGTGTTATTTTACTGAAAACACATTTTATACAGCCTTCCTTTCATGCCAAAGTCAAACCCTAGTAAATATGCATAGGGACAGACTGGACATTCAGCGTGGGCCCTGGCGTATTAAAGCAGACGATGTTGACCACATAAAAACAGGTTCGAAATCACAAATACAATATTCTCACAAATTCTCGTTTTCATTCTAGTTTAGAATAGACAATAAACATACCATGTGTATCATCTCTATATCTCATTAGTTCATTTAAAATAGTGTCCTGTACTTCATTTGCTCCACTGCCCATTAATCCACATCTCCTCTGCCTCTATCCAGTGGCTTAGCAGCTCTCAATTCTTCTCTTCCTAGTTGGAGATTGGGAAAGCCATAGGGGGCCTAACCATTCTGTAGAATACCAATTGGCCACACTGGGGGGGAGCGGGATGAGGGATCTCGATTATAGATTTTGCCTGACATATTTTTTTCTTTTTCTCACCCCTTTAATGTCTAAAAGGCAAGAGAGAGAAGAGGTGTACACTCATGTTACCATGTGGTGTAGCACACTAGTAGGGATGTCTTTATATTTTTTTAACAGATAATTTCTCTACACTGTGATTGGTCAAGTTTGTACTAATCGACTATAGCGCAGAGAGTGGAGCGGAGGAGGGACTGAGATTCATTCATCATAATGCTGCCTGCAATGCCTTCCCACCTCTGTGATTCCACATGATCTGGGCGGATTTAGTAGCGAGGTCTAAAGCCCTCTGAGACAAAACTGTACAAATTGAGTTTGATAGTTAGCGTCTCTTACTGGTGTATTCCCGGGCACAACAGTCCTTTGCAATCGTGCATTTGTATGAACTTACAGCATATATGTGCAAGCCATTTCATCCCATGTTTTATCCTCTTTTTTCCCTCTATTGCGGACAATAAGATAAAAGGAGAATTAGCTTTTACCGTTTCAATGCAATGCAAACCGCCAGTGGAGGCAGAGGTGTTTTTTACTGCTCTAAGCCTGAGGCAGATTTCATTTCAAATTGGACATTGGAAGGTTGAACGCATGTACGATAAATTGCCTTTAGAAATCATGTTAGTTCACATGCATTTGATATTCCCTTGTGACCAATAGATGCAACTCCCTCCGGTATAGTCTTATCGGCATCTTATTAGTACTGCCCAAGCCAAAGCAACTTTTTTTTTTTTTTTTTTTTTTTGCTTAATCACAGAATTCTCTTCAAAGTTCAAAGAATTTTTTTTTTTCTTCTTCACTTTTTATTTTTGTGATCCTGAATTGAAAGTTTGACATTGGCAGCACACAGAGACCACCCTGGGAGCTAGAGTTGCAGTAATCAATGGCGAGCACTGTGCCTTCCCCATGTCAGCGAGCTACCATCTTATCAGCCTGGGCCCTTCACTCACACATCCATTCACTCATTCACTCCGTCTCTGCAGCCCCGGACAGACGTCAAGCCTCTCCTGAACAGCAACACTGCCCCCTTCTGGTCACTACAATCCCTCATCTGGATCGGGACTATGCACTGCTTCAGAAATGTGGCACAATGTAATCACCTTTTATATTTATTCAAAGTTTTAAATGTAAAAAGTCAATTTATTTTGGCCACAAGTGGTAGAAATATGGTGAAGCTGAACTGAAAAAGATTGACATGGAAGGACTTGTATTCCTGGGGGGAGACTAATTATCCGTTATGATCACTGGAAGACAACATGTGACAGCTTTTGTTATTCTGACCGTCCAAGAGAAGACCACAAGGAGGAAAAAGCCATGATTACAAGACTGTCTGCCCTCGCCAAGCCTTTAGTGGTTGAAGTATGGTGACACCCGCTCGCTTTCTGATGATGACAAGTGATGGGGGTGGGGGTGGAGTGGGGTGGGGAGGGGGCAAACCTCAGAAGGGGGTGTGCAGATATGTGTGACTCCTTCATCCTCTCCTCTCCTCGTCCTAACCTCCTAGTCTCCTCTCTCCTTTCTTCCTCTCCTCTCTCTCTCTCTCCCACTTTGTTGCTTAGAGACATTTGGAGAAAATGCAAATGAGCTAGAAAATAAAACAGAGGGACCGCACGACTGTATAAACAGCTCCCACAAACAGCGGCCACACGCAGCCGTCTGGCTAAAAGGCTGATTATGAGAAGCGCTGATAATTGAATGGCCGTATTAGGGCGAATTCAAATAGTATTAGAAAGAGTAATTAATCTACACAAAGGGAAAATATTCTGCAATACATCTGTGTCACCTAAAAGTGTGCATTGTACGTGCTCATGTCCGGGTCTCTGCAGCATCCTGTTGGTAATTATTGTTAACCGTTCACCGAATCATTGCTGGGGAAATTTTAATTAGACCACAAAATGTCAGCCTTTCGCTCACAAAGGCTTAATGGGATTTGGGCGTTTGGAAAGCTCCCTGTGAGTTGTAGTGATGCTGGCGTTGGTACAAGAGGCGTCACGCACCAGATCAAGGACTTTTTCACGTATACAGCCTACTGGCCAAATGTGCTCATTTTCTTGGGTAAAACCTAACCTTAAGCACAGTTTGTCCTTTTAGACTCTCTCTATCTGATTGATTCACTATGGGCTATAGATTGTATTGCCAGTTGATTTATTTGTATGTCCAAACAAAATGGTCGCAAACAAAATGCTCACATCTTTCTGTCCTAAAGGATTAAAGGGCCCATATTACACCTTTTGTAACTATGTTAATGTTGTTTTTTGTTTCATTCACATATTTAGAGTTCTTCTCTGAAATGGAAAACCCTCCGTTCCACCTTGTGATGTCATGTGGTAATACAGGAAGTGCTCCACAGTGTTTTTAAACTCCATATACCTTCACTAGTTATTTGGACAATTTCAGCCATGGATTTGCCAATCTCTACTGAACTAAAGGAAAAAGGTAGAGGTTATCTTGAAAACTCACTTCATGACATCACAAGATGGAACAGAGCATTTTGAGCACTGGAGACGTAGACTAATAATAAAGGATGACTCAAACGTGTGAATGAAATAAAACACAACTCCATGTATGTTTTTAAAGAGGTAACAACATTATAACTCTGCTTAAAGCTCACAACAGTCAATTTTCATTAATAGGACCTTTAATAAGATTTATGTTAAGGCTATGTAATCCTTTGCATTTGACCCATTCCTCGATGCACCTGAGGCAGTGGGCAGTGAGGAGCCTTCATGGGATCTTGGTCAGGACTAGCTGGAAGATTATTTTATATTTTTGTTAGAACTATTCTCATCCCATTTTCGAAACAAGTTAGTTGCACATCACCAGATCAGACACTTGACACTTGTTCCTCATGCAGCAGACATGGCCTGGGTTGGGTTGGCCACATGGTAACCAGCTCTGCATGAAACCCAATACTTCCATTCATATTTACTATGCATGATTTAGATTTCAAAACCTGCGGATCTTGCTGGGAGGTGAGATTTCTAGTCGCTCAGTCATTTAAGTGGTTGTAAAGTTACAGAGAAGATATTTTATTCATTTCTGCCCAAGTGTACTTTCTGGCTAGTTGTTTGTTGTTTTCATCTCTCAGGCCTTAAAGCCTTTCTCATGTTCGAGCCCCTATCCCTCCCCTCTTCAAAAATAAACATGAAGCATTGGGTTTGAAGCGTGAAGGAAAAGCAGCGATGCAATGTAACTCAGAGAGAGAATATAAGAAGAAAGTGTATCTACAGAGGCGTTTTCTTTTTTTCACTGTGATGAATTAGAAATGTGTGGGTGTCTCGGGTCTCACTAGTCCTATGTTAATAGCCCAAGCAGCTGAGTGGAGATTTAAGCATTTCATCTGGGCTTTTTGTGCTGTCTTTGTTTTCATCTCTTGATTTCTATGTAGGCCATCAACTTTGGTAATGAATATACACGCAAGGAATATTCATATTCAGGAAACATCTGAAAGGACAACAAGTGCACAGATAAAAATCCAATATTAGAAAATAGTGCGTGGGTGAGCTGTGTGCTGTATGCGGGCATTATCATCGGCCTTATGAGAAAACAAGATTTATTGTACTAAGTTATGCAAATAGATGAGAAGTGTATCAGATATAGATTTTACTGTTGCATGTCCAACACAAGGTTCAAATAAATGTATCAAGAACAGCACAATGAATGGCTGCTATAGGTTACATGAACATTATTTTACATTATGACCTACTGTACTGTGTTCCTTTTTTCCTTTTTTCAGTCATAAGAGTGTATTTTACTACTTTTTAGAAAATATACTACTGGCTAGTTAATTGCAAGGCTAAAAATGACTCTCTGTAATATTTCAAACAGCCTATGCTCCAAAGTGTTCTTGGTCAGAACTTATTTCCTGTCCGTCCTTCTCCTTATACTACAGGCCTTAAATACAATATAATAAACAACCACTTTGAACATAACTTTATTTCTCTTTTGATTTACAGTAATCTACCTCAGCTGTTTTAAAAAGTGCTGAAAAGCAGAAATTGAACCACTGATAGAACCAAATTCATGTTTTTGCTACCTCTCTCTTGACTGTTGTTTATCTTGTGGGCATGATTTTCTTATAACATAGCGCTTGAACAAAATGTTTTTCACAGCAGTCGATTCCAAATCCGGTCAGAGCTATGTCCCTGGGGGTGCAACAAACTTGTGCTGAAGAGATTTTTGCATGGACTCAGGAAATAACAAAATATATGATATGATACTCATCTCCTATATAAGTCTAAACAAGTAAGCCCATACTGCTATAGACTATGAAATATGATATAGCTGCCATATTGTACAAAGAATAAGTGTTGTGCATACATGCTTTGTGTTAATGTGTTGCTGCATTTGTACAAACTGTATCCAAAACGTAAAAATAAAGGTACAACAAATATGTAAATATAAATAAGTGATCAAAACTAACATTAATCGCAAAATGCACAAAAATAATATATTAATAATAGTATGTTCAGCCTGTAATTACAATGATTAATACAATAATTCTTATCTTGGCTTATGTATGAGACGTGTTTATCTGGACAACACAGTGTCCAGGTGACCACTGTTGAAACCGCCTCTAGATTGAACCACTCCTGGACGACTGAAGGATTACCATCTTTTCTCTGCCTAATTTGAAGCTTTCCAGTCAATAGTTATTTAAAATGTGTTACGTGAACATCATGTACTCAATACATCCTAACAGTGCTGGTTGTAACAAGGACCATATTTATTTCTCCACTTATTTGTCCAAATTCTCCCACAGTTTATAAATGATGAGTCTCCAACGTAAACATAGGCTCATGTGTGCAGGGTGCAAGTGTGTGAGGCTAATTTAACACAAGTGCCTGGGAGTCACAGACAGGTAGGGAGAGCCTGGAGTCTCTCATGGCTCAGCCCTACATGCTGCTGCTGCTGCTGCTGCTGCTGTGGCTATTAACAGGCCATGGCAAGAGGGCACAGGAAGAGATCATCTAGTTTTAGAACATTTGCCAGTGCCCTGTTTCTGCACCTGGCATTTATCTCCCCTCAGAGGTGCCGTAAATGATTTTAAATTAATAAACAGGTACAAGATGGCCTAACAGTGAGGAGCACAGAAGTCTGGGGCAGTTGCAGATGTTTAGCCATTGAAAGATGCTATTTGTCTGAGCAGTAAAATGCTCAATAAAGAGGAGTAGAAAAATGGTCTTTGCCAGAGACTTACACATAAGATAAACTCTCACAGTTTATCCAGTGATGATCCAGTGTTCTTCACATGTCTATTGTTGGATGATGAGAGGCCAAATTACGCATCAACCCTGAACTTAAAATTAAATCAGTCCTCACTGTGAGATAAACTGCTGCATATACACCGCGTTCCAAATTATTATACAAATTGTGTTTAAGTGTCATAAAGGTAAAATGTTTAGTTTTCCAGTGAAACTCATGGATGATCTTGTGTCTCAGTGAATCAATCTCACACGCTTGTGCCAATGAGTTTGTCCTGTGAGTCCAACTAAAGGAAAAATGACTGAAGAAGGACGTTCCACATTATTAAGCAGAGCAACTTTTTCAAGCAATATGGGAAAGAAAAAGGATCTCTCTAGTGCCCAAAAGCATGAAATAGTTGAATACCTTGGACAATGTATGAAAACCTTAGATATTTCCCAAAAACTTAATCATCGTACTATTAAGAGATTTGTATCTGATTCAGAGCACACACGGATTTGTGCAGATAAAGGAACAATGAGGAAGGTTTTTGCCAGACAAATACATTGGATTAAGAGGGCAGCTGTTGAAATGCCATTACAAAGCAATAAAAAGATATTTGAAGCTGCTGGGCCTCTGGAGTCCCACAAACATCAAGGTGTAGAATCCTCCAGAGGCCTGCAGTTATTGTTCACTGATGAGTGCCGTGCAACCGTGGATGGTCCAGATGGATGGAATAGTGGATGGTTGGTGGACAGCCACCGTGTCCCAACAGGCTGCGACATCAGCAAGGAGGTGGTGGAGTCATGTTTTGGGCCGGAATCATGGGGAGAGAGCTGGTCGGCCCCTTTAAGGTCCCTGAAGGTGTGAAAATGACCTCTGTAAAGTATGTGGAGTTTCTGACTGACCACTTTCTTCCATGGTACAAAAAGAAGAACCGTACTTTCCATAGCAAAATCATCTTCATGCATGACAGTGCACCATCTCATGCTGCAAGGAACCTCTGAATCATTGGCCGCTATGGGCATAAAAGAAGAGAAACTCATGGTGTGGCCTCCATCCTCCACTGACCTCAACCCTATTGAGAACCTTTGGAGCTCCTCAAGCAAAAGATCTATGAGGGCGGGAGGCAGTTCACATCCAAACAGCAGATCTGGGAGGCAGTTCAAGCAGAAACTCTCCACAAACTCCACAAAGTTCAATGGATGCAAGAATTGTGAATTCAAATAAGGGCTCCTAGTTAAAATGTAACTTCACCTGTTAAGATGTTTTGATTGAAATAGCTTTTGATTTCAGTAATATGCTAATTCTTCTAATTATAAAATAAACAAATGACCATTTTTAGTTCTTTACAACAATAACATGGTTTGAAACTCTGTTGTGCATAATAATTTGGAACAGTGCATTTTAAGTTTTTATTTTTGAAAAAAAAATACTGTTTGGGAGGTTTGTTCAATAATATTTGAATTGTACTCCAGAGGTTGATGACTTGAAAATTATGATGACTGTCATTTATGTTGACAATCTGGCAAAATCAGAGAAAAATATCATTTGCATAATAATTTGGAACACAGTGTATAGACCACATTATGTCAGACCTGTAGATAGATTGACTTGTACACTTGTACTCTACACTATATGTTTACTACAGATGAACGAGAATATTGATACATGTGTTCTATATGGAGCCCTAAGGCTGCTGAGACCATACATGTGTCTTGTTTATTTTACTGCACATGAAATAAATATGACTGCTGTGTTTTTGATCTGAGGAGCTCATACAGAATTTCACCAGCCTGTTTGTAACTCACTCTCAGTCTCCTCAGTGTCAAGCCAAACTTGTGAATGTGCTAAATACTCAACTGAAATACTACTATTACACTCAGTTATGTATACTCTTAACTGTTCTTTTTTCAGATCATTATTTTTGTATACATATATATTCCAGTTTGTCTCATCAGGTTTTCTCACCAAACAGTGCAACTATTTGGGAAGGAGTCCATGAAGCAATTATTACAAATGGATTAGATTTATTTGTTATGATTGCCAATGAAATGCATAATATAGAACTTGTGAAATTGAATTTACAGTTCATTGTATTTACAGATGAAGAAAGAAAACTTTTCTTTCCATCTCTATTGGGACTGCAGCAGTGTGGACTTGGCTCTTCACTTAGATTTTAATTTAAATTCTTAACTATTTAAATTCAACATTGCAGTAAAGTTGTGGTAGTGAGTAGTGTAGTTTCTTGGTGAGCTTCACATCTGTGGGTTGCTCTCTCTGGTTCAGAAATGATAGCTTCAGGACTAAACACTCTGCCATGTTGCTTTATTATTCATTGTTAATTAGGCAGAGGGTGGGCTTGCTCAGCAGGTAGCGATCTTCTCTTATTGCCAGTTGTTTCTCTATGGCTCCTGACAACATCACAGTTTCCTGACGTTATGAGTGCTGCCCACTCGATGACCGGGCCACCTCGTTCAAGATTCCAGGTGTTGCATTGTGGGAAGTCAGGGGCGACAAGGTGGGAGGCAGCTGTAGTAAACAGCATGTGTGCTTGCATTTTCATCCAACGCCCTCAGCTCTCTTGTATTTTGGTTGGCAAGACTCTTTTATACCAGAAGAAATATGATTTGCGTTTTACTATTCCACCTACACACATGTGTTGGAGCACACATGAATGAACCAGTGAACTCAAAGAAGGGCATACAAAAGACACAAAAGTCCACCAAGATTTAGAGAACCTGTATGCAACCCCACTGACACACAGAAATACACACATCATACATAATTAGAAATATTGGTTTAATGATTCTAAAAATGTACAAGCAACAATTACATATGCGTTCATATAAGCTTTGGGTTTTATATTCAACCAAGTCTGAAGAGCAAGATTCTTCATTACTGCCTTGTGGCTTGGTGTAATACAAGTTGGAGAAGTTAATTCCCTCAAGTTAATTACTTTCTCAAACTTTGACTCACACACATTTCCATATTTATAATCTATCAGAAAGGAAGGAAATGTCTGGCAAATCTCATATGATGTGTGGTGTAATTAATGTTTACTAGTGGGGTAAGAGCAAGGAGAGCATGAAGTGTAGTTAAAGTTATATTTTGATTTGAATTTTGCCATTGTCCTGCAAGTCACTTGTCAGTGTAAATTTGGGATGTTGTCATTTATTTTATGAGATGGCTTGTGAACTTGACTTTACACTTTCTTCATCTGCAACATCCACCTCAACATGGACCAGAGTCTTTGAACAAAGGTGACACAGGGGACTACATCTGAACCAGCGTACAATGACAGGGGTTTGGTCCGATTTGCATGTGTCCCTGTCACATCTAAAGCAGGTCAGTGGTAGCAACTGTCCCTCCCAGCCTTCTGCGTTTGTGTGTTGTGTGGCGCTGGGCTAAGCCTCCATGAAGCAGATTAAGGAGGGCCTGTGCACTGGAGGGCCTGGGCACGCAGCTCACGCACACACACACCTGCATGACGCGCACTTCTTATGCAGCAGAACGCTCGCTCGCAACATCTGTTGAGGAAGAGACTAGATGATTTATTTATTAGCAGCCAATTAAAACTTCAGGAACAAGAACACTTCAATGGGAATATAAATATCAAATAGAGTAAGCTCTACAAGACTATTTAGTCATGCAATCTGGCTTTGCACCATGGAGAGTCAAAGAAGCAGAAGATCAGGAAAGGGAAGTGGAAACACTCAGATCTTTTGTGCACTGAAAGAATCCTTTATATAATTCCAGCATTTCACTGCCTCCCTTTGACTCCACTGTCTTTATCAGCGCAGAGCTCTCTATAGAAAGGAGCGTGGCTTTAGCTTTAAAAGGAGTTATGGAAGAGGAGTTTGGCATTCACTCGGATTACCTGAAGTAGGATGATTACATGTCTGACTCTTTCATGTTGTCTTTCCATTAAAGGCTGCTTATATATATACTACAAAAAATAAGCATGAATAGGAATCCACCAATGATGTGTGGTGGCTAATACAATAGTAGTTTTCTTTGTAAAAGTGGCCTTAAACACAAAGTGTGTGTAGAATGTGTAGGACAGATGTGTGTGAGTCTATTTTTACAGTAGCCTTATTAGCAGTGACACATGAGGAGTGATGCTGGGAGCTGCAGGTCCACATCATCAGCATGTTCCTTCTGATGGATTCTGTCAGTCAGAAACTCACAGACACATGAGGACAGCTCACACAGGAGGTGTGGACAGAGCAGTGACATGGACTCTATGTGTCCTGTCCCTCCTTATGCGCCTCATACAACTCTTTAGTGCCCTCTTCAAATGGACACCTCCTTGTGTCGTTTTGACAAAGACCATCTCTCGCTCTTCAACCTCAATGGCACAACCAGGCCTCAGCAGGGCAGGGGGACCAGGTAAAGATTTGTCAAACTGACGACTATCCACACAAGCTGGGTCCTGGATGATTTATAGGCCTTATTTCTGAGAATGGTAAAGTGAAATTAATCACACTCCCACCTGACATGACTGCTCAGCAGTGATAAATGACAAGTTGCCAGGGACAGACAGTGAGCCATCCACACGGTCCACGTGGTGCCCCTTCCTCAGATAGGCTCACCCCAGGCTTGTGCTGCCACAGCCCCTCTGGATAGTGCCAGGCCACTGGGAGCAGCCCTGCACCCGCCTGGGCCTGAGCAGGGGCCAGATGACAGTGGGCCAGACTGCCAGGCAGATGGAGCCAGGGGCTGGGTTTACCCTATCAATACACACTGCTGTCTGTGGTTAAACCGCCCCCCTGTTTCCACAGATTGAGCATTTACAGTCTGCTCCATAAAGGATGTATATAGTTCTGAATAAGTATTAAATTGTCTTTAGCGTAAAAGTGGAATAGAACAGAATCAGTCACAGTTACCTTGACCTCATGTGAAAAGATAAAGAGAGGTATCGACTTACCTGTCCACATGTCTGTGGGTATCTGTCTCAGCACAGCGCGGGTGCTGCCTTTGTGCTGGGCTGCTGTGCTGTGAATGAGATAATTGTATCCTCTGACACACTTCTGACCTTATGACTGCTATCCACAGAACAGGAAACACCCACATCACTAGGATTTTATTAGCAATTCGCACAAACTACGTGCCCTTGAATTACCAACTCAATTGGAGGTCATTTGGATCATTTGTGGTCTGACATTTAGATGGTGCTTTGATAAATTACTCAATTTTACTAGTGTATTCTCACAAATTCATTTATTTCTATCAGGCTGTAAGTAAACCTGCCTGAGATCAGATTAAGTTATCTCCAGCAGTGGTCGGTAATAGACATGGCTGCCCTTTGATTGAGTATCCATGTTACACAGTTGTTTTGCTTAGTCCTACATGTGCCATGAAGAATGAGTCCCCCTCACACCTCAAAGCAGTCACCATTTCACTGTCTGCTAGCCAGATAAATAGCCATTGGCCTGACACAGACATAATTAATAGTGATGTTTTGCAGGTCCATTTCAACAGACCCTCTTAATCTAATTTTGTTTCCACTCTGCGATTTGTAAATTACTGCAAAATGACGCACCATTTACCACTGTCTCTGCCGGCGACAATGGCTATTTTTCTTCCTCTGTAATTCTCGCTGGTTTCTGAGCTCTCGAAGCCAAGGATTTTAAAAAGGGAAACACTCATATTTCCTAGTCCTCCTCCTTCTTGTTTCTCTGCTCCCCAACTCCCTGCTCTACTTTCCTCTCCAATTTAGATGCATTGGAAGCCACCGAGACCTAGCAACACATTAGTCGTTTTACCGCTTCCCCTCCGAACACATTAGGAGCACTGATCTAAAATGTCAACTCCACAAATGCCTTGTCCACATCATATTATTTGCCACTAAATGCTAAGCGTTTATATTCAAAGTGTTGCACTGACATTTGAGAACAAGATTATGGCCGGGTGATTCGCTGACTGCAAGCTACAAGACACTGGTTGTGAACATGGCCAAAATGACAATTAGAGTTGTCCAGAGAGACCGGCGTGTGTTCACTGACCAGAGAATTGTCATATTGAGATTTGTGTTGCTATATCAATGAAAAATGCACTTGTGGATCTGAGTAATAAGGTTATGGCGGACATTAAAAACTGCAGACTTCAAAATCAAAATGTCACTATGGAATTTCCCAATAAAAAAGAACAAGGAAATGGCAGTTGATATAGTTTTTACATAAAGTCAAGCACAGTGTTCCAAATGTTCCCTATAAGATTATCAGATGCCTTTATAAGGGGATGATTTTGTCTGAATGACTGGAGTTAAAGGGTTCAGTATGAAAAAGATAAATGTAGAACTAATCATGTTCAAGTTAACTGTAGTTCAAGTGATAAAAAGAACAAATACTTTTAGAGTTATTGCCATTGCATATCCATGGGTTAGCACTAGTCTTGTCCTTTGTATAGCTTAAAGGGTATGGTGCAGTGCCAAACATAATGGAGGACTTGCTCTGTTTCCCTGTTCTGGGAGAATTAATGAGGCAAAACAAAATGTTTGAATGACCCTGTTGGTCCCAAGAGGAGGTGTGACTGGTCTGTCCAGCATTCACCATGTGGATCTGGTGGGCTGTCATTCTAAACATGCCACAGAAGAGTGATGACACACGACAGCGGGCGGGCCATGAGAGAATCTGATTAGAGCTGCTGGTGCAGCCACTGCACTATTTGTTTCAACTGGGCTTTTTGGGACATCTAACTGTACACATATGGTCCTTGTCTCCAGACTCCAGTGTAGTGGATCTTATAAGAATTATATATTTTCTTAAGATTATGAAATTTTGCCCTGTGTTTAAATCACAAAAAAACAAAGATTGCGCAACTTTTCCGGTGGAAGGTCTGCTACCTACTTGTATCCATGCGAGATGCTATTGCTTTGCCTTTAGTTTTCCATGATATAACATTAAACAAATCGATCCAGCATTTATTCATTACAGGTGTTTCTATTGCTCAAAAGTACAATAATTCCTACAGTGAATAGGGGCGACCATTCACAGATCTGAATTGCAATATAGTGTAACGCTGTAGCATGCTTATGTCTCTTGTAATAGAAAGGTTTAATCTACACTGTGGAACATTCTAGACAAAGCGATAACATTTCCATGGAGACACTAGAAAAGTTAAAATCCATGTCATGTCTAAATCTATTAGAAATGAGTCAGAATCAAGTCCAAATGAATGTTTCGCTTCCGTCAGTCTGCCCCAGGGCAGCTGTGGCTACAGTAGTAGCTTACCATCACCAAGTGTGGAATGAATGAATAATGCCCTGTAAAGCGTCTTTGAGTGTCCTGAAAAGCGCTATATAAAACTGATGCATTATTATTATTATTATTATTATTATTATTATTGTTGCAAATGTAACTACAAATAATTTCATCAAAATTTGCCACGTTGAAACTATAATTTTGTTGGCGATTAAAAAAATGGTGCCTTCGGTTTAAAATAATCACCAGCCCAAGTCGTCCTTTTGTCCTGTTACTTCAAAGATTGAAAAAGTATTAAGTCCTGTCACAAGTTATGCAACCAGCAGTTTGGGCCGACCTTCTGAGAGAATGAAGACAACCCCTGAGCTTTAGAGAAACCTTTGAGAAAACAAAAAGGCAATGAAAGAAAAACAAAAGACACAAAATGACATTTGGGGTTAGAGGGAGAGGAAGGAGGACCATCGAGAGGCAGTACAGACAAGAAAAAGAGTGTGTAGTGTGTTTCCAGTACAACCATGGGAGCCCGCCCGCAGATGAAAGCTGTGTATCGATTGGTTGGTAGAGAACTGTAAAACAGGGTCCTGTCGAGCGCTATGGCTATTGTAAATGACAGCGGCAGAAATGTGGGCCTCTTATTCTGTTTGCACTGATTCTATTTCAGGGTCAGTGCAGTAGCCACATACACTGCACATACTTTAGAAAAGGCTTTTCAATAGAGCCGTACTGCAGACATGTACAAAGGAAGCATATAGAACAAGTCCACTATAGCTCGTCAGTACTTTTGGAACATGACTGCAGTGAGACACAATTATAGACTAAAGCAATTGAACTTGTTCAACAAATAAATATAAAAGTACACTTTATGTTTGACCAAGATGATTAGATACTTCATTAAACGGACAAATGGATGCAGGATTGCTAATTGACAGCAGGGCAGCTGGCAAATGGCTGGTCTATATGCACTCTGCCAATGGTGCAAGCTGCCCAAGTCTCCTCCACTGTGTTTGACAGATAGAAGTGTTTTACTGCTTTCACTTGGCAGATGTACATTGCACAGAGAAGGCATTTGAGCTCTGGGGTGGGTCTTTGTTAAGGTCCCTGCCTCTGGCCCATAGAGGCCAGGAGGCTTTAACCAAAGGCAAACCCTCAAAGGCAATGTTATCTTTGCTGGTGTTGTATAGAGAGAGAAACTAGAGAGTAGACAAATACAAAATAAATGTGTTTACGTTGAGATTTGTGGATCTCTACCATCTCATTTGTGCAGCTTGGCTTAAAGCACTGTTAATTTCCCATTTCCCAAAAATGTGCTGTGATTGACTTGCATGGGCTGAAGCTATATTAACAGGCTGTTTTACATGTCCCATGGTGCTTCTCTCACAGCGGGCCTCTTAATCCAGCCCTTTAGGTGTCTACTTATGTGCTGTTATGGATGATGGAGTCAGAATTGAGCCCACGCCTGTGGCACCTCTTGCCTTTGACTTCTTTTCCCATTCGCTCTTTACTAGACTATGGCAACTCACACTTGTCACTAAAATCTCTTGTAATGACAGAGGAACATATTTGTATTTTATATACGAGGCATCAGTCGTATCCTCCCTTTGCTCTAGTCACACCTATTACACTCATTCCCACCACAATCATGTAGCCAGTGCTCCCTCTTGGTTGCTGAATTTTGGCAACCAGCAGAAAATGGATAAATAGTGTCATACATTATACAGTATATGCAGATATCACTGAAAGTTATACATTTTTGTCAGCAATAGACTTAGCATTACTTTTTAACTGCACACTGAGGATTGTTTACTTTTACACATTGTGAAATTATTGGGAGCCGCAGTGTTTTCAGAGATAGCTCGAAGGGATGAGAAAACTTTTAGGCACCCTTTCCATTTGCCAGTTGTATGGATGACACTTCTATGTCTGACATTGTAACCCATGCTATGAGAGATCTTCTGGTCACACAGCTGCATTTCAACTAGACCAGTTCACTCTGCCATATATCCCTTTATTTAAATGAATATTTGCACTGATTAGCATTAAACCGACAGCACGGCACCTCATTTGCATCTGACAGTTTGAAATGGTCAGGGTGGCAGTGGGGAGCATACAAGTGGGAAAGATGTAAGAAGGGATATATAGGTTGTGTGGGCGATGGATAGATATTAGGAGGGAATTTTTTCTCCCAACAGGGTTTCCCTTAATAATCCAGCTATTATCTTGTGTTTCTGTGCTCACCACCAGGCGTTGGATCGCCACGCTATGCAATCTGGCTCTCATCAGCTCAGACAGCCAGATAGAGAGGAGGAGCGGCGAGCCTGGCAAAAGTCGTAAGGGTTTTCAGTGAATGCTTGGCCGGGCACCACACTGTAGGATACCAGAGAGATAATAATGTGTGGAGGCAAGCAGGAACCATGTATGCCTTGCAAAAGAATAATTGCTACCCTTTCAAGAGCCATTTCTTAATTGGCCTGGCTGTTGTTGATGGGGGAGTTGGAGAGAAGACAAGTGAGAGAGAAACTAAAGAATAGTTTGAGGAGGAAAAAGGGATAAAGAGAGAGGGAGAGCGTCGGCTGGAGGTGTAGAGCCTTTTTACCTTCTATGCACCACTGTTGCCCTGGGAGCAGTAGCCATGGAGCTCTTCAACCCTCACATATTTCACATCGACAGACACCAGGGAGCAAAAACATGTTCAACACACACTAGTGTTGGTCAGTATAGCTGTAACAACCATTAAAAATAAAGCATGACATAAAAAATACCATTCAAGATTAAGTCAGGTCATCACCACCAATGAAGGGCTATTTATCCCAGCAAACAAATGGACTCAAGAGAATTTAATTTTTTTGTTGGCTTTGGCAAGCTTTAATCTAAAACGTATATTATTGCTTTCTTTCTGCAATTAATACATTTAGTTTTTGCTCTTTTTTTTTTTTTTTTTGTAGATTTTCAAACTATAATAATTGTTTTCTGTTCTGTAAACCTTCAGCTTCATCATATGGGTGGGAATTGTTAGTGGGTCTATGTTGTTATCACTTGCAGATATCAACAGTGGGCTGAGGTGGTACATAATTTTTGGCAACACCACAAGAACTTGAGGCGATGTGTTTTTGGTTTCCTGCCATTGAAGGTGACCCGGAGACTTCTAATCCAGAGGAGAATAGGTTGCATTCACCAAAGAACAGTTCGTTTTTTGTTGCTTTCTAAAGGTGTTGAGGTTACTTCCCTTTCATCCATTATTCATGAAGTGGTACTTACGTTTTCAAAATCCTTTGTTGTCTACACCTAACCTTTGGTAAATAAATGTCCTTCTAAATTTGCTAATATGTTTAATTTTTTTATCAAACCACATTTTGCTTTCACTAATAAGTAACTTGATGTATTTTTGCAAAGGTTAAATATGATAAATACATGCTTTGTCTTCTTTTTATTGTTTCCTTTCCTGAATGAAAATCACATTATGAAGTTGTCAAGCACAGAATGTACAACGCTATGTGAAAACTACATGCAACTGGTGATTATTTGGTGATTATTGGTGATATTTTAATAATAATGTGCCTATGCTGTCTTCATATAAATGTTACTTAATATGAAGGACACTCACTTAGCGCAGGTTTGGTCTTACGGTACTGTCATACATTTTAGATTAAGTTTGAGGCTCATCCTGACACTGTTTAAAACACAGCACGTGTAACATATACAGGAGAGTGGGAGATGGCAAGTATTGAATGTAAACTATTTGCTTTCTCTGCCACATAGAGGAATTGTGATGACGGGGCAGTTTTAGGCCAGCCTCTGCATGTGTATGTAACAGTATTTTTATTGAGACAAAGTGGGCATTCTAATAACCCCTGTCCACTATCTTGTCCTGGAAGTGATTTCACAATAGTTATTGCCAGGCAGTCCTGAATGAATTTCTTATGAAGCAGTTTTGATTGAGTGCCCACCGAGGTCCCATCAGATGCGGCTTAAAGGAATAAAGGATTCATTTGAAAAAGGGTAAGAAAGATTACATACACTTCTCACATCTATCCAAATCCCCCTCCAAATCCCTCTACATCGCACTTATCAAACCATGAGCGGCACAGTGTACTCCGGCTCCTATTGGACTTATCACAGGGCCCACATGTATCCGAGCTGTCTGAGAGGTGTGGCTACAACACTCATGTATTTCGGATTATGCACCCTGATAAGTGGATGTCTGAGACTTCCATTCTGTCCTGCTTTAAATGTCATACTTGGAATGAAAAACCATCTTATTTGTGAAATAATTAGGCCATCAAAGATATTCTGTCCTTTTTAGTTGAGATAGTGTACTTTTGGATTTATTTTAGTGTTCTCAAAAGCACATGTTGGAATACACTGGTTAGAGCAGCAGGACCCTAAGGCAAAGCCAAAAGATGTTATTTCTTACTGTATTGGGTTCTGTACAAGGGATAGAGATCCAGTCAAAGTGCAGTACATGTACATATACAAAGTAAGCTATAGAGCTGGATTGTATTAACTTTGTATTAGAATAGTGTTTCTCAAACTGTGCTACTTGTATGGTAAGCCTGAATCACTCAAACGATTTGTTTATTATTCAATTACTCTAGTTTAGAACATACATGTCATACTAGTAGTCCTATTCTAAACCTGGTATAGTCCTGATGGTGCAGAGAGACAAATATTTTCTTAGGAGGTACATGCTGTGAAAAGTTTGAGAACCACTGTAGAATACAAATGGCCTATGTTATCAGATATGTTTAATTTACTGAATAAAACCTGTAAGATTTCAAAAAGTTGAAAAGGTGATTTTTTTTTTTGCTTGAAGAAACAACACAGAGATTTTAAACTGGTGACCTCCTTTTAAGTAAGTGACTTATTCTGGCGATTGTGGTTTCGGTTGCATGACTCTTGGAGCACTTTGAATACAAAACATCAAGGAGGAAGACATTTATTCACCAAACCAAAAGTCACTCTTTTGCCTGTGTCAGATGAGGACTGGCCAACCAGGTAGGGAGAATATAAAAACCAATAAACAACTAGCTGAGCTGGCTGGGAACAGTTCAGCTTTGAAACAAAGTAGAGTCTGATCAATCAGGCAGAGGTTCATGTGCCAATGTAATGTTCCAACAGCGAGCAGTGACACTGACTGGACAGTTCAGAACAGTGGCACCAAACAGCCTGGCAAAGGTGAAAAGAAGAAAGTTGGCCTTACGCTTTGGTTGGTTTTCTGTGTGAGCCTTGGGTAGCAGGCGAGCTGGCACTTGCACTACTACTGACTGGTTTTGTGTGAAAGATAGAGGACAGTTGGATTAGATACTCTTTTCAAAGTAGTCAGACGACATAATAGTGGTGAAAAATGTGCACAAGATAGAAGGTTAACAGAACTAGATGCCCAAAAGGAAAATGAAATTTAGGCTACTCAAAATCTGAAAAGACACCTTGCTTTCAGCTTTTGGTCATTTTGGTATTTCAGTCATAAGCGGCAAAAAGCAGGTGTATTCTGTATCAGTCACAAACATGGATACATTACATGGATTAGGTTGAAAACATGCACAATAGGCAATAGTCATCCAGCAAGGTACTTCCTGGCTGAAAATCTGGGTCTGTTTCCCAGTCAGTTTTCAAGGTGCAAAAGTTGCATTTGGTGTATTTCCCAGAGAGGACAATAAACTTTGGAATTAACCTGACCAGGAGTGATCCTTGAAGGTGCTTTATGGAACTTTTCTGGTAGACATACACCACCTGCTTGACTTATTAAGATGTCTCTTCTTTTTCTGAAATGTTCCACAGTATGGCATTAAACATATCTGTTGCATTTATATAATTTGTGTTTTTATTACTACTATTGAAAAACATACATTGTTACTCTCCCTGGAGATGGACATGTGTAAAGAGATACATTGGAATGTTCCATATAAGTCACATAATGCATCTTTAAAAGATGATGGAAGAAATAGTTTATTGTAGTGAAGTATTTGTGCCTATCAGCAGACAAACCTCATTGTTAAAGCCGTCAGATCTCAGAAGCTACAAGGCTGGGCCTGGTTAGTACTTGGATGGGAGACTGCTGGGCACCAGTGGCGAAAACTGTCATTGTGTCCTTAGGCAAGACACTTCACCCACTTTGCCTAGTATGAAGGTAGTGTGTGCGTGAATGTTGGTGGTGGTCGGAGGGACTGATGGCGCAGATTGACAGTGTCTCTTCCGTCAGTCTGCCCCAGGGCAGTTTTGTTTTCTACAATAGTAGCTTGCCACCACCAGAGGTGGAGTGAATGAATAACACACCAATTTGTAAAGTGACTTTGAGCATCTGGAAATGCGCTATATAAGACAAATGCATTATTATTGTTATTATAAATGGGAGGTTGATGATACGCTAAGCCCAGAATTTTCAATATAACAATTATTTTATTGAGCCAGTACAGTATTCTTATAGATAGAAAAATTTGCCAATTTCTAAACCTAACGTGCAAGCTGAACAATAGACTTGCTGAAGAATAGCTGTGCACTACAATGTATCCCATTGAGACAACAGATTTTTGTTAATATAGCAACACTTAAGCAATTATTAGTTTGGTCCAAACACAGTGACAGATTGGAAGACTCTGAAGCTGCAGCATGCTGTTGCCATGGTAAGTGCAGAGTATAACACAATGTGCTTTGGCTACCACAATCACTTCTTAACCCACTCATATCAACATTGTTTCCTTTTTCAATCAACACCTTTTGACTCTCAAGGTTGCTGTAGCCCATCTTCTTCTCTTTCAGTGTGTGCAGCCGAGCACAGTTATGTTTTATTCACACAGTCCTTTGAATGAGAGCATGTAGCTTTCGCCCACCAAGGCTAATCTACTTCTTATTCTCTATCAAGCATCACCCAGGCTCCAGATTTTTGAATTTCATAAGCAAATTATGTTAAGATCTCAGGAATGATAAACTACTGACCAGAGACGAGAATCAGCCTTATGGTATAATCCACCTACACCTGACAATTTGTAATGCTGGGTTAGGCATACATGCGCCGCTATATGTTATTTGAATGAGTATGGTTATGGATTGTCTAGAATAGACATATGTGAGAGGGGATAAAAGAAATGTTTCAGATTTGTGCATAATGTGTACTATTACTTTAACATCATAAAGTAGATGTAGTTGTACAACCACTCCACTATAGTATTACCAGTAACAGTTGCTACCTGCTTCTATTTGATTATTAGTGTAACTATTGCTTTCTGAATAAAACTTTAATCACAACTCCACCTATACTCATTTACTGTGGTACAACCATAGTGTCACTAATACAACTGTTGTTACTTTGCCACTTTCCTGGCCAGCCAAAACCACATCTCTTAGAATACTTTACTCAAGACATTTGGGTCTGGAACCATCTCCCAAATTGTGATGGTTGTGATGTAATTGAAAGGTGGATTAATAATAACAGTAGCTCAGTTGGTAGTGTTTGTCCACTGATCCAAAGGTTGGCAGTCCAAATCCTGTGCTCGACATAAAACATCATTAGTTGAGTGGTCAGATCCCCTGGCCTACAGGTTGGCGGTGTGATTCCAGCTCCCACAGATGAATGCTGTTGTTGTGTCCTTGGGGAAGACACTTAACCCACCTTGCCCCCAGTGTCTGCATATTCTGGTGTATAAATATGTGTGTGAATGGGTGAGTGGTTCCTTGAGATAAAGTGCTTTGAGTGCCTTGAAGGTGGAAATATATATAAAATATTTATAATATATATATAAAAATGTGACCATTTACCATTTATTTACCATGTACTAACTGCCGCTACAAGTACTACTATTACATTTAATGCTGCTTACTGTGCCTATTATACACTGAGTTAAATGTTTTTTCCTCAAAGTTTTAAAAGAAGGCTATTAAAAAAGTTATTGTCATAACTTTCCATCAGCGTATACCATGCAGGAGAAATAGAGAAAAGTCCTGATACAAGTTCAGCAGCGATGTGAAAGATGGCGCACACCTCCGTGCACCGTCAAAAGGAAATGATTAGACATGATGAGGCAGAGCGTGGGCAAAGGCAGGAGGCGTTTTTTAAAAGCCGTAAAATTTACTGTTGTTTGAAAGGTCAGTGTCTGGTGCTGGTGAGCTGCTGGGAGTTGTAAACGAGCCTCCTTATCAAATGTTAATGCTGCCAGACCTTATGTCACACACGGGCAGTAGGAATATGTCTTTGAGCTACCCAGGTGCCATGGCAACCAGGCATTTCATTTACATGTGGAAACTCTGGACGGCTAATTGCTTTCGGAGGAACATCAAATGGCAGGGGAGCGGCGGAGAGGGGCTGAGGAGGAGGGCTGGTGGAGGGGCGGATACGTGAGCCCTCCCCGGGGTGCGCGGGTTTGTGTCACCATATGTGTTGGAGGTTTGATGAACAGCGGAGCCAAGGCCGGAGGCAGGAGAGGCACGTGCAGCTAACAGGCTAGTCCTATAAAGGCTTCTGTTCACACACAAAAAGGGTCAGGCTGCATTGGCTATTTGTATTGAGGCAGGGAAACCGTGAAAGTATAAGATGTTCATGTGACAACAGAATATGCCATATGCTTGTGTTGGTGATTTACAGGTAAAAGAAGTACACAACCTGTAATTACGTTAGTGTTAAAGTAACCTTTTCTGTTTAAGATTGTTATATTATATAAATATATACTTCATAAAACCCTTGCTGTGCTGGTGAGAGAATAACAGGCTGTATGTTTCAGATGCCAACATTGTAGAGTATGCTGTTTGATTGAGATGAGGGCTGGCACACTGTTACACTTTTGGTTTGAAACATAGCTTGTTTATTGGTCTTTGGTACTTCATGAGTAGATTATCCATTCAGATATTTTTTTAAGAGGGCCCATTTCTCCTAGAATGCCTGACTAAAATGATCTCCTATTCAATCAGAATTTGTTTGCTGAACCTTTTGAAGCACAGACAAATGATTGGGCTCTCTGTGAGGCTGAGGCTCTGTAGTTTTGGCCTCTGCTGATCTACTATTAGTGCTAACAGGTGTTAACAAGAATAAGAATAGGTATAGCTGAAATGATAGTAGATCACTTAAGACTGACCATTTGTTGTTCCCATAGCAAAGCTGAAGCATACAGTGTATCACTAAAAATAAGCTTTAGGGACTTCCAGGGGGTAATCCAGGTGGAATTAATATAAAAACCCCATTACATTTTGGTGAATTATTAAATTTTTTATATTTGTGGGTTTGGAGTACAAAGTGGTTCTGATTCTTTCTAGAAAGGCCGATTTGACTGGAAATAAGTCATTTACAGCTTTCCCTTCATGTTTTAAATGTCCAGAAGCTTCATAGTTCTCATTTACCAGATGGTGGACCAAAAGAAATATAGGAAAAAGTCCTGTACTTCTTCAGAGGTTTTAATATGCAGGGAGTATGACATCATCACATAAATCTATCAATAGAAGTCTCGTCAGTGTTTCCCTTATCTTCTCAGGCCTAATATGCTTGCATAGCATATAGGTTTTGAATACAGATTACATTTGCATTTCTACTTTTATACAGGTTTTGGACTGGCACAAACTGTTTGAGATGCTGGACAGTAACCACAATGACTACACTCCCATTTTTTTTTTTTTTATATTAGTGCAGGGTCTTTGTGTGTTAAACCTACATAATAATCACATAGCTTGTAGCTTGTCTTTGGGTGAAACCGTGCAGATGTGATGTAGAGATGTTTCACCCTCTTGATGTGTTGGAGCCAGGCTGTATGGAGATAGTACTTCAGTAATAGGCTGTAGCTTGGAGCCCATGCCGCCTTTAAAAGCAAACAATGGAAGATTAAAAGGCCTTTGTTTGGAATGGGGGACTGCTGTTCTGAGCCGCTAGCACCAAATTTCCCTCATGTAACATCTCTAACTCCAGGCTATTGCACTGTTTGACCAGAACATTATGCTCATAGTGACTGAAAAAAGTGCGCACTGAGATACAGTAATGGTGTCTGGGGGATACAGTGCCATGACCTTCTTATCTGAACTGTTTCCACTTTGAAAAGGTCTTGATCTGAATATGATGAGAAGCTGGAAGAATTCTCCATTTGACCACAGAGTTAACCCCACTAAATGGTCCTGACTCCCATGTCTTGTGAGCACTTGTGTTTTTGGAATCTGTTTGAATGACTAAGTCATAGAAACGTGCTTAAAATTAATGTGTGAATATGTGTCAGCACCAAACAGGAGAGAGAGGCCTAAAGTTTCTGCTTTATTGAGTAAACACAGTAATTGATAGTCATGTTGCTTCACAGAATATGAAAGTTAAAAGTTAAAAAGTATTGGTAGTGTTAAGAGTCTAGAATGGGACGATGTCATACTTCCAGATGGGGGGTAAATAACAAATATCCAAAAGAAAATATGACAGTATAGACGGATTATTTGTTTATCAACACAGCGGATGCGCGCGCAGCCTGAGTGCAGAAAGTGTCATGAAGTTGCAGCACTAGCTATCGGTATTGTCAGCGCACTAAAACAGTTTTGTGTGATAAAATAAGTTATGATGCTAAACTAACATTAGTGAGTGGGATACGTCTTAATGATCCATATGCGGTAAATGCAGGTGAGAGCGTAAATGACGAGCAGAAATGGCTCAAACTTCAGTAGCCGGACATCCACTTATACACTGCTGAAATCCTACGAGACACTGACGATACCAGACAGAACAGCGGCTCTTTCTGCAGCGGCTTTCTTTCTGATAATCCCTCTATAGGTGGTGCTAAGGGAAGATGTAGCTCAGTTGGTAGAGTATTTGTCTCGTCATCTGAAGGTTGGTGTTTCAAATCCCACTCTTGACCTAAACATTCACTGACCCACAGGTTGGGTTTGCTCCCACAGAATGCTGTTGTGTTCTTGGGCAAAACACTTAACCCAACTTGCGTACAGTGGTGTGCGAATGGGTGAGTGGTTCCTTAATGTGAAGCGCCTTGAGTGTTATGTAAAAATTTGTTATTTAATTTGCAAATATCAGTAATTAGACAAGTATTGTATTATAATATCAGCTGAAAATAAAACCACCCTTACATATACATATATATATTCAGGACAGACTTGGGGCAAGAGTCAGACCATTTCTAGACAAACCCAAAACTTAACCAGGTCTAAATGAGTCTTGATTTAAGTTTTAATCAGCTACTCAAAGACCATGTTCTAAATGAGTACCTGGTCCATGAGTAGCTGAGTCTAAAATATGTCCACACCAGGACTAAAACATGTGAAAACTACAACTAAACTGGACAACAACTGAAGCTAATGACGACAGTTAGCTACATGTACAAAAATGTTCAATTGTGCATGCAGCAGTAGTCTGTTTATGAGTTTGTGGTGCTCATGTTGCTGTCATTTTATGTTGCTTTTTATGTTATGCTAGGCCCTTCACGTGTAACACAGAGTGAACAAATCAATATTAGCTCCGGTAATATTTGCAACAGTTTTAGTAAGCCTTCTGCATCCTTAGAAGAGCATGCGAAGGCAGAGGCACGGCACATCTCGGCTGTAAACATTATCAAATAGATAGGCCTCCATTATGGTGCGTGTTAAAATGCCTCTGGACCACAAGGAAGATGGCACTTACTGTCTGTTTACTATCTCTAAGCTGATAGCATGATGTGACAGAAGCAGACAAAATTGATTTAATCTTTGGCTGTGTCGTGTGGCAATGAATGCTAATTTTCCCTGGAAGATGTGATGTGCTCTGGGATTGGTTTGTTCTAGACATTAGTGTAAACCCTTGTGGTAGAGGGAGTATGGCTGTTACTATTTCCCCTTTTGTCCCTGCTGAATGGGAGATCAAATGCTTTGTGATTACACCGATAGGTCCTGATGCGCTATCCACCCCTAAAATGGCGGAAACCAGGAAATTAAGTCTGTAAATCTTCAGAATTATGCATAAATGTAATTATCACTCCTTGAGAAATGTTCATGTTTCAATTTGGATTTTCAGTGTTTTCGATATGGTGCATTGATTTGCATATTGATACAATATTGTGTTTATTTAGCCAGGTTTTGAACTCACACACCCTGTCTGACCTGGTTGGATTTTCAAGGCAAAAAAAAAGTTATTCCAAAATGTTGTGATTCAATTTCCCTCTGATAAATTGCTCAAAAATTAACACGTAACAAAATGAGGTGATTTTTTTTTTTTTTATTATTATTATTTCATGAAAAGTAATAGCACAATTTCAATTTAATGGCAATGACACACCTGGAAAAGAAAAGAAAAAACAGATAAACAAGGATTTTGAAAAATATTACAGGATGGTTGACTTCAGTTCTATTATCAGACCTTGTTACTCCTAGCGCATACTTTATTTACACTTTAAATTTTGATATATTTTTATTTATTTTACATTTATGTTTCTTTACGTTGTAACAGATTTAGCCTACTTTTTATACCAACTTGAAATGAATGAATTGAGTCTGTACTTGAGGGAAATAAGCTGTTTGTCCTTGTGCACTATTAATACAGTAAGTTTTCGCTAATGGGGACAGAGTGGAAAAATACAAATATATCCCCAACACACAAAGGACTGTTTTTACATTTACGAGAGCCCCAGAGACATAATAAGCATACTAATCACTGAACTTATGTCTGGAAAAAGTAACTGTGTCAGAGGTAATTACACATGTGGAGTAAGGCTTGTCTAAACACCACTCAAATATAAAACAAAGGCAGAATATAGCCAGTGCTGTCCTCCTCCCATCTGCACACCAGCCTGTTGTTGCAATGCAGCATCTCCTCACTCTCCTATGTCTTTGTCTATGTCTCTTTCTCCCTGTCTCTCTCCGTATCCTCCTCCATTCTCGCAGCTCCAGACAAGCGCCGCTGCAGCCCCATCACTCCAAGAGGACAAAAAGTCACCAGTGAGTCATACCTCATTTAACACTGCCCCCTGCTGGACATAAACAGCAGGTTGTTAAGGAAAGAGGAGAAATGAGAGGTTGGGTGGAGATGTGTTTGGATGTGGGATTAGCCATAAGGGTAAAAGGGTGTTCCAAGGGTAATTTGTGACACAGGGTGAGGTTTGTGTAGTAAAGTGTGAATTTGTATGAATATTTTAGGATCACTGACTGAATATCATAAAAAAAGGGAATAGTTCAAACAGTTTGCACGGTAACTATTATGCCTATGCCTAAGTAAGTATTTAAAGTAAATACAAAATGTACCTTTAAAGATACATTTGATCTTCCTTTTATAATTTCACAACTATTCTTACTACTAGCCTTAATAAACGCGAACAAACAATTAATTCATAATTAACAAATTGTGTGTAGAGAAGGACTCAGTAAGTACTTAATTAAGGTTAAGGTTATGGGTTATTCATTTTTATTTATATTTGTTGTTTGTGATAGAATTAAAGTATAGTAAATATAAAGATTGTTTCTTGTAGCCTCATGTCAAAATGGGGTACAGCCACAATATTTTTTCATCCAAGACGATTTTTGAAACCGCCTTATGATAACTTGTCTCATAGTATGTTTTGGGTGTGTGTACAACGCTGCCAGTGTAAAACATGCAGAATAAGAGAGCAGAGCATCGGGATAAGAAACGTGTGAGAGGAGGACACAAGAAGGAGTGAATCATTAAATGAGACATGTATGGATTTTGTGTCGGTGTTTCATTGTAATTGTTCAGACTGTGGCCCGTCTCTCCGGTGTATGGGATGTAAATGAGAAGTGTGGCGCAGGGAAGCCTCCGTGTTATTGGGAAGAGAGGCAGATTGTACAACAGCCTTGGACAAATGCTGCTTTCTTTGAACAAAACTGGGAATTAAGATAACTCTAGACACCGTACATGATAATAACTGGCACTACTTTGTAATAACTACATTTTAATTAGCCTTAATAAAGCATGAACGGACATAATTTATAACTGAACTGAACTGAGTTTATTAAGAATGGCTTGGTAACTTACGGGTTAGGAGATAGGGCTAGCATATTATGAAATATTTACTAAGCCTGAATTCTTAATAAACCTTTTGTTCTCTATGAATTAAATCTTTGTTTATGATTTATTAAGGCTAATTATTTTGCAATTGTTTTATGGTACTTTTTCAGCTAAATGAAAAAATTATATGTTTTAAAGAATTAAAATATAGAATCAAATAAATATGTAAAAAACATAAAGCACCAAAAATACGTTTCCTCATATTGTGCAGCCCAGTGAGACTGACTTAACATGAAAAAGAAAAACACTAGCATTTACCAAAACAACACGACAAAATGGTGCACCTCTTACCTTAATCCTGTCCATAACCCCTGCTCTCCCCCTGCACTCCTTCAGTGTTACTGTCCAGGAAAATGTACGATCTAGAGCCTCTCACAGAGCGCTGCCAGACTTAACTTAGGCCGAGTAGGAGAGACGTTTTAAATTGTATTCTCCAAAGGTCACACTTCTCTTTCTCACATTCTCCGCCTGTCACCTCAGCTTCTGTGGGCGGGATCCAGGGATATTGATCCAGGGCCTGACGTCCCCACGCTCCAATCACAGCAGGTGAGCCCGAGGCCTGTTTGATCACGGGAGGGGGTCAGAGGGCACAGGAGCTGTAGGTGAGAGCGGGGCTATAGGTTTAGATGACACAGAGGACAATTGTGTGGGGCTAATAAAAATATAGTATCCCGATACTAAATCTTAAAAATCTTAAATTATCAAAACTATATACTCATTTGAACAGGTATTGATACTTCTCATCTTAATAGCTACATTAAATAAAATACAATTATTTTGTGTTGAAGTCTTTCATCTCAAACAAAGTGTGTTTTCATTACCACTGTGGTATCGGAATCAAACACTTAGACTTGAAATCAAGTTTAAAATGTATTTTACAGCACTAGTGAATGTCAAAGAGAAGTCAGTTGATCACATTGTACTTTGTGGCTGTGGCCTCTCCATTTGTCCAGGCTGAGGGCTGTTCCAAAAACTACACTGGGTTAAATGGTGACATGAACATCGTAAAATAAAGTAAATTTTTAAGGCAGTGAATGAATGAAATGAGTGAATTAAAATGTCTTTGTGGCTACTTTTTCAGTTTAAGCCAAATCACATCCACAAGGTAGAGTGCCAGAATAGAGAATAGAATTTCTGAGTTTTGTATTTATTCTCAAAAATTACATTACAAACAATCATATAAGACACTGCAAGGAAATATAGTTTCATAAAGCGCACAAGTATACAATACAGCACTTTAGAACACAGCTGCTGATTTGTGCAACTCACACTGCACAAGATAAATGGATAATCACAGCTCTAGTAAACAAGCACTCAAACACTGATAATGAGCTGCACATTTGATGTCACTTGAAGGTTTTGTAGTACAGACAGAAGGCTGTGTCACCTGCTTGCCTCTGTATAAGCAGAGGGATAAAACACACACACACACACACACACACACACACACACACACACACACAAATGTGATAAACTCATTGTTACTGATTAATTGTTGCAGGTTGATTTTACTCCTTTTTCTCATCTATTTGAATGTATTTGGGCAAAATTTGTCTTGCCCCAGTACTGATTATATTGTATAGGCAACTGTTGAGGTCATGTGTGCCATCTGTGTCTAAATTTAAAGCATGTTTTTGTCAGGAAGTGTGTTAGCATGCTAGTTATTGTTAGCTTCACTGTCAAGGCAAAACTCTGCTCTGGTCTCTGAGAGTTGTGAAAAGCCCTTATTAAAGAAAAATATTGACCTTGAATAATTAGGAATATTCGGAATACATAAAGTAAGTGAGGAATAACTGGACCACAAATCATTTAAAATCAACTAGACAGTAAAAATCAGGTACAGTGCTTTAATTGACAGTGTTGAGGAACTGACATATCTTGGATTTTGTAAACATTTGTACACATGTGTAGATGATTGTCACTAGCTGATGTAAAACACTTTCAAACCTGAGATACCACACAATTCGAAGGTACAAAAATGCCCATATCAGCTAGTTACATTTTGTGCAATGTGGTTTACTCCAGGATAAATCACACATTTGTAACCATTGTATTCCCATTGTCTCTTTTCCCATATTCTCCCCTCTCTCCCCTCTGTACATGCCCCCTCTCTGACCTTTGTGCAGCTCTGCCAGTGCACAGAATGAATCGCACTTTCACTTACCATGACAAATTAAAAGATCTTTTAAAGCAAGCAAATGTTATCTTTATTTGGCGGTCCCTATCAATAAAGCCAGTATTGATCCACGTCTTTTTATCCCGCGGTCTGGGCCAGCGTATGGGGGACATTAATCACGCCGGGCCGGATTGGTGTGGTCACTGCGGATCTTTACAAACAGCCGCCTGGGATACAAATAGGCCCCGCGCTTGTTGAATTAGTGCCTTTGAGTTGGAGGGCTGACTGAAGACTCCTGTCTGCTTGTGTGTGTGAATTAGCAATTGATTAGGGCCTTGTGTGGAACAGGGAGACAGCTAATGTCACAGGATAGAACGCCTAAGTGAGCGAGGGGCCACCAAAAGATCACAAATGGATCTTTGGTTATTAAAGTTTACCCCAAACAACAGCATTAGTTAGAATGTGTTTAAGTCCAAGGGTCGGAGTAGGCGCTTTTAAGGAGACATTCACCTAATTAGCAGAGTTTATCCATTACCACTGAGCTGTTACTTCACAGACTCTGCCACAACATCCGCCCACACTCCACTCTTCCAGGAGTTTAAAAAATAAGAATATCATTAACATAGCAGACATCAATGGTCAATGCATTATTCGGGCTTTTGGACACATTGCCGTTTCACAATTTATCACATGAAAAACACAAAGTACGTGGAATATTTCTGCCCTGGCTTCAGTTCTAGCGGAGTTAGCAAGGACTCTCCCTTGAGCAGTTTCGATAAGGTTACAGACATTTAGCTTCAAAGTTGCAAGCGAACAAGAAAAGCAAAACAGTGATTTGGTAATTCAAGTGCTAAAATTATTTCCTAACACTTTTAAAGCATGAGCAAATACTTAATTCACAGTGAATAAAGACTTTATTAAGAATAATTCAGGTTTAGTAATAATTTTATTTTATACCCCAATTCTTAACCTTAAATGTGCTATGTTATTGTATTGTCTATATTATTATAAATTTGACTCTTGTGAGCTTTAAACCATGTTGTAATGCTGTTACCTAAACCAAAAACATGGAGTTGTGTTTTGTTTCATTCACACATGTTTGAGTAAACCTTTATTATTAGTTTGTCTGCATCTCCAAAGCTCAACGTTCTACCTTGTGATGTCATGAAGTGGTGCAATTCCAATGCTGAAATTATCCTAGTGAAGGTGTATGGAATTTTATAACACAGTGGAGCACTTTCTGTTCCATCACAAGTTGGAACAGGTAAGCAGGGATATTTTCATAATTGTGTAACCGTTAAATATATAGAATTCTTATGTGTTAACTCAGAATTGTTAGAACTTTATGACCCAAATTTGATAATCCAAGTTATTATTAGAGCTTATATAAAATGTGCAACAGTCTTCATCCCCCACCTCTGAAGAGCGCACAATATCAAATCTGTTCCCATTGTTTCCTCCAGACAGCCGAGGTACATCAACAATACACCGACATAGACTGACTCAAAGACTTTTCACTGTTTGACCTCTTTGACAATAGGCCACAATTGTAACGCCATTGTCACCACTGTTTTGGCTTTGACGCACAATAATGTCTGATTTCTTGTAATTAGCACCATTTATCTTTCCTGTTGCGTTTTAATCCTGCTACATGGTTTAATATACACATTCAGAGCTGACATTTTTCGGTCAAATGAGGCATTGTGGGTAATTTATAATCTTTCCCCCAGTGCACTACAGTATACTGGCTGGGCTCGCACTAAATCAGGCTGCGTCTCTCTCCTGGAGGTGAATATGGCAGAGATTCAGATTCGTGGAAATGAGGCAGTCGAAGGGCCAAGTGTTGCTCTATACCGCCATCATGTGCACACAGAGAAAACTGCACATGGACAGAATCTGTTAACTTTTGATTTTTTTAATGAATTGATACAGAATGCATAATGTCAGTCAAATAAATCATATGCTAAACCAACATTTTCTATTACTTTGTTTATTAATTATAGTGTTACAGTTCTATATATTTACATTTATATGACAAGGACTTGATGACCACTCTGCAGAGCATGTGTTTTCATATCAGAATCAATCATTTCTGAATATATACATATAAAATCATATATATTATGTTATTACATGTTTACTTTTCATTAAAATATTTAATTAAAAGTACAGTATAGGCAAGGCACATTTATTTGTACAGCACAATTTGTACACAAAGTAATCCAAAGTGCTTTACAGAATAAGAAAGACAATAAAGACATGGAGATAGTTACACTTAAAATATGTATTATAACCAAAAGAACAACATTTCCATGGAAACAGGCAGGACAGCCTCCTTCAGGCCAAACGAGAGTCAGGTTTGTGGAGAGGCAAGTGTAATAAACATAACCAAAATGAAAAATAGGCTTTTATGTTAGTTTTAGTTTTGTTTTGTTTTGACTAAAAAGTGACATGGTGTGGTTTTAACAATAGCTATTTGCTTAAAAACACTCAAATCCAGTCTTCCCTGCATTGTAAAGATGTATTTATATGTTCTTTGGCACTGGGACATGTTTGCCGCCACTCCTTAACCCCAACACTCAGAGCACGCTGATAATCACTTCTATAATGACTGCCCAAATTAGGAGAGGAGCAGTAAGCCAGACCAGAGTTGAGAGTGAGTGCATCCAACCCCCGCGCTGGAAGAGGAGAGGAAGAGAGAGACAAGTTTTTAGTGTGGAAAAGAGAGGGAGGAGCGTCACCCAGAGAAATAGAGACAGAAGGGTAGTAGAAGCTTTAGTTTGGCTCCTTAATTACCGGCCTTGTTAACCCCTGTGAGCCGACAGGAGCAGACAGGAGCGGGTCGGGGCTACACAGTGAAGGCCGGTGCTGGTTTAATCCTGCTTCCTTGGATTTGTCTGCAGATATAAGACGCTCTCTCCACTGTCAGACTCTCCTAAGTCAGAGAGAGCTCTATAAAGAACCACACACAGTTTTGTTCTGTCCACTCAGATCACAGACAAATACTGATCCGTACACTGGCCCAGGTTTTTACTTTTATGCTTTTCTACAATTTGAATCTCCTGTGTGCCAGTGATGGAGAAGAGTCATGTACGTTTAGACATGTGTTTTAAGTAGCTTTTGGTTATATTTTATTTTTATAAGCAACATGTTTGAAGCAGACCTATTACGCAAAATCAGCTTTTCAAAGCTTTTAACAACGTTATAGTTGTTTACCCTTCTCCTTTCTCAGAGTTCTTAAGTGACATTTAATCGCTTATTTTCAAGACGCCATATTGCCGATCAACCTGCGTTTTCACCGCCACGGGCATTTGCCCATTGCTCTGTACTGACTTCATTCTTAAACTAGAAAAGCACTCAGAGAGCGCAGACCTCCGCCAAGCCCCATTTAACGCCAGTAGATGGTAGGATAACACTGGAAAAGCACTCAGCGCAGACGTCTGCCCAGCAGCTAACGAAATTTTCAAAGTGATCCAGAGCTGGAGACTGGAGCAGGTGACTGGAGCACGGTGATCTGAGGCAGATAGACAGAGAGGTAAGCAATGCGAAATCAGGTAGGTAAAACAAAAGTAGCTGGAACATAGCACTGACTAAAAGAGTTCTACAATCTGGCAGCGCTGAGCTGGTGAGAGTGGTTCTTAAACCCCTGTTGATTACAGAGTGGGCCCAGCTGAGTTCGGCTCCAGCACACCTGTCTCCACTCCTGAAACACAAAAGGAGAGGGGAAGGAGGTGGCCACTCAGGGAGTGGCAGATGAGGTCAGAGGAGCTTGAGGGGGTGTGACACTTTGTTGTGGTGACGTTTATGGTGACATCTGCTTCTACTGGGCACCACAATTTTCTAATGTGAAAGTCAGTGGACTTGTTTCTTTTATTAAGTGGTTTTAGATAAATATTCAGATTTAAATGTGCAAATTATAATTTAATGATCCACGAGTGTTGTAGATTAACTATACAGCAGGCTCATGCACAATATGTGTTCTTTAACATTTGTTTTGTATCTCATGAGCAAAAAGACTGAAGAAATTGTACTAAAACTTTGATAACAAAGTAATAAACTAATAAAATTTTGACAACAGAAAAAGACATTTGAAATTGCAAACCTCAAAAACTAATTCATTTATTTTTAAATGTTTTATTGGAAATTACACTTTTGTCTCTGGAAACTGTTTTCAGGGCCATTGATAACAAATCGTAAGATTGTCATGATATAGATTTTCAGTTGCATACCACATTTCCAAACAGGATTCTTCCCTGCATCCTGCTCAGCATTTGACTGGGACAAAGAGCAAAGAGCATGATAACATATGATGTAGATCAAATTTTGTAAAAAAAAAAAAAAATATATATATATATATATATATATATATATATATACATATATATATATATATATATATATATATATATATATATATATATATATATATATATATATATATATATATATATATATATATATATATATATATGTGTGTGTGTATATATATATATATATACAGTAGTGCTTCAAAATGCAAAAAGAAGAAATGGGAGTGAGACAAGAAAGTAAGCAATTTATTGCAAACAACCATTAAACTGAAATAGACTGTTTATCAGCTGATCAAAGGTTTAAGACCACAGCCTTTAAAAGCCCAAATCTTCGCAAAAATGTGGATTCAGTTTCATTTTCTGTCAGGTATCCACACTGTCAGGACCTCCTGATGGCAAAGGCAAAAAAGCTTTCTCTCTTTGGACGCGGTCGGATTGTTGAGCTGCATCACCAAGGCCTCTCACAGTGTGCCATTGCTGCTGAGGTTGGACGTAGTAAGACAGTCATTTTAAACTTCTTAAAAGATCCTGAGGGTTATGGGGAAAAAAGTCAAGTGGTAGACCCAAAAAAATCTCACCAGCCCTGAGCCAGAGGATCCAATTGGCTGTCCATCAAGACACGGGACGATCCTCGGCCCAAATTAAGCTTGTCACTGGTGCCAACTGTAGTCCCATAACCATTAGACGGCATCTGCGAGAGAAGGGTTTTAAGAACAAAAAACTTCTTCAAAGACCTTGTCTCCTTCAACGGCACAAAATTACTTGTTTGGAGTTTGCACAAGAGCACCAATCACAGGACACTGAAAGGTGGAAGAAAGTTTTATTCTCTGATGAGAAAAAATTTAACCTTGACGGTCCTGATGGCTTCCAACGTTACTGGTATGACAAGGAGATCCCACCTGAGATGTTTTCTACATGGCACAGTGGAGGGGCCCCATCATGATCTGGGGGGCTTTTTCCTTCAATGGAACAATGGAGCTTCAGGTTGTGCAGAGGCGTCTAACGGCAGCTGGCTATGTGGAGATGTTACGGGGGGATCCCTCATGAGTGAAGGCCATCGTCAGTGTGGTAATGACTGGGACAGGACAACACTGCAGTTCACAATGCCCGCCTGACAAAGGACCTCTTCCAGAGAAATAACATCACTCTTTTGAACCATCCTGCATGTTCCTCTGATCTAAATCCAATTAAGAACTTTTGGGGTTGGATGGCAAGTTTACAAAAAGTTCCAGACAGTGGATGCCCTCCGTGACGCCATCTTCACCACTTGGAGCAACATTCCCACTAGCCTCCTGGAAACACTAGCATCAAGCATGCCGAAATTTTTTTTAAGGTGATTAACAAGAATGGCGCAGCTACTCATTACTAAGTCTTTTTTTGAAAATCTTATTTCTATTTTAGGGGGGTTTGGGGTTTTTTTTTTAGATGTGTGTCTTAAACATTTGATCAGCTGATAAACAGTCTATTTCAGTTTAATGGTTGTTTACGATAAATTGCTTACTCAAAATGTTTTCTTGTCTCACTCCCATTTCTTCTTTTTGCATTTTGAAGCACTACGTAGAACCTTCTTAAGATCCAACAGTGCAAAATGTGAATTCTTGCAATTTTTCAACTGGTCTTAATATATATATATATATATATATATATATATATATATATATATATATATATATATATATATATATATATATATATATATATATATATATATATACATATATATATATATATATATATATATATAATTTTGGAAGAGTTTCTACTACACCAGTGTCTAACTGTGCTGGAGCTGGGATGAGTAATGTGAATATATTTCCTGTGACAGATCTTCTTTAAAGTCTATTTATTGCTGTGTATATTTCATGTGTCCTCGGAGTCAGGAGCAGCTCCCACAGCAGTCTGAAGCCCTGCGCTGTGAATGGCTTGAAAAATGAGTTGGGTGCATGAGGACACTTTGTTGCATTCAGCTCCTCTTTAATGTGTAGGTCCCAGTGGAGCAGTGCAAATCTCTCTCTTAAATGGAAGTACGCAGTTGTATGACACAGGCACAGAAGAACCACAAGGCCTTTTTATGCAACCCAACATGCAGCATTTGTCAAATAGAAGCCATTGCATTCTGTTTAGATGGGAATCTGACTAAAGATTATTTTTCTGTGAGCAGACATCTCCGTATAGTGTAATATAGGAAATTGTCTAGTATCATGAAAGAAATATCATGTGTCACTAGACATTTACACAGCATAAGAGCATGGTAGCAGAGTTGTTAGGATATGGTTTGTAAAAGGGAATAGGTGATTGTACAATGTAGTGAAAATGTGTCATGTAACAAATACCAAGGGCTTCAGTCATATAGAACTGTTTTTAGCTTGTACTCAAATTTGAGCCTTACACATCCAGTCCTAGACGCACTACACCCAGTGACCAGCAGGGGGAGACACATACTTCTTCCCTAAAGTCTGACCTAGTTTGAAGCCTCTTCATCTGGGACATTTTGTTCTTCTGTCTCATCTGTCTTTCCCTGTTTCCACACATATGTTCCTACAGCACACATGGGTTGAAAGCCAACAACAGGAGTGACCAGATGGCATATTTGAGCTTCTTTAAAGAACACAAAATTAAAGCAATGTCCAGTCAATTCTCTTGCAATGCCCCTGCTACAGAAAGTTCATTATGAAGCAATACACCTGTTTCTTTCTATGAAATTACTATTTTTAATTGCTGTATAACTATACCAATGCATTAATTTTTAGTCTTCATTATGGTCAATGGTGCACTGCTTTAGAATAGTTACAGCTACCCTGGAGTAGACTGACAAAAGTTATCAGTCCAATCTGCTTATAGCTTCATTCACTCACACGCACTCCATTCATTCATGCTGATGGGTGCAGATGGGTGCAGATGGGTGCAGATGGGTGCAGATGGGTGCTGCTGAGTGTAGAGCAGTGCGTGTGCTACGTGCCAGCCTCTGCCACTAGTACGAATGAGCCTGTATTGTAAATGCACGCTAGTGTTTGTTGTGGACACACTGACTGTCAAAATCTCTGTCTCTCCGACCATGAGACTGCTCACTCACTCTTTACACAACACGGTTCACTCATAATGTTCAGGTCAAATGTGTTCCACTTGAACTTGGACTGTTAGACTTGTGCAAAGCTTTAGTGTATTAGAATATGTGTGTTTGTAACAGGTGAATCAAGCTTTGGTCACATGGGTATATATGTAGACCTATTAGTTTGCATTTGTTGTAAAAGAGGTGTTTACTGCATGTTTTGAACAAAAGGAAATTATAAAGAAAATGTTTAAAGCGCTGAAGTGATGTTGTAATGCTGCAAATATAATTTAGACACGATGAGAATAGCTATTCAGTGGCTATTCATGGGTTTCAGCTTCCTGCAATATTTGGAGAACGTTTTTACCATTCAAAAGACTTCATCTTTTGATAATTTTCTGCTTTTAGGAATGCATTACTGTTTTGTAATGATGTAATGAACATTATAAATAAAACTGATTATAATTATAATTACGATTTTGTTTTAAATTGTCCATTGCTATGGCAATAAAAATAGATAAATAGATGTTTTGCTCTCATCCAAATGTGGTCAGTAGGTCAAAAGGTCATTGTGATGACCTTACAGCAGTCCTGTTGGAGCTCTGCAGCTGTATTACAGTTGGACTGTTGAAGGTGTTGGGCACTTACTGTGGCTCAATGCAAAGCCAGAGCAGTGTGTTCAGAACACTGCGTCCTTAGGTATTCTTTTCTCTCTGCACAAAAGGAAGTGGCTAGAAACCATCTCATCTCACAAGCCCACATTGACGTGTATCACTATTTGAACATGTAAACAATGCATGTATGTCACTGTAGAAATAGGACACTTGTAAAACGTTCGAATAGATCAAGGATGACATTTGATGATCCTAAACTCAGACAGTTGTAAGAATGTTCTATTCAAACAGAGGTTCAAGGTATAACTGACTTTTTAATTTGTCCTGACACATAATATGCATAAAATTTGGCTGTTTTAAGAGCTAGTGGCCAGTGGTGTTAGAAGTTAGGGTTATTTAAGATGTATTTAGAGTCACACCTTAAGTGTAACAGGAAAACAGTTTCTCTTCAAAAGGGGAGAAGTCTGTTTTCTTAGATTAGTCTACCTGTTTACCATGGGCTATAAATTACCATTTCAGATTTTCAGATGCAAATATGATGGCTACCTCATGTACCATTAATTTAAACAATTTCTGAGTTAGATCGTATTTTTCGGAATGTTTGGCTGTCTAACAGGCAGAAACAACAACCAGGCTGAATGAAAAGCTTTGCAAGTCTCTTAAAAACTAATGTAATAAAAACATAGTTAGTGGTGAATATGTGCTGGACGTCATGATCATATCTTTTTGTGCACACATTTTGTTTCATTCCACTAGGCAAAGTTTTCATACTGAAAATAGATCTAAATACATTACACAGTGCTTATGTGTTTTGCATGCATTATCTGTTTTGCTCGAGACATTTTTCCAGAGGGGAATGAGGACCGCCACAATAAAAATACCCTAACATTGTTTCCATTGTTTCAGTAAACGTTATGCAATTTATTGTCCTTAGTAGCAGTCGCATTGTGCAGTACTGAGCTTTAAAATAGGTTATGGACAGAATAATGTGTGGAGTTGTGCTACGCTGTGTCAAAGTGGAAATAAGCTGCAGAGAATGAGGTCGAAATGATGAAGAGCTCCTGTGGGGACAGTAACAGCTCCACTGTACATCCTGTACTCTGCACTCAGCTCTCCCACCTGTGACTGTCTTGTGCAGAATCCTCTAGTTTAAGGGGAATATATGAGTACAACTTAAAGCTTCTATATTCGGCAAACATTGACTCTTGTGAGCTCTAAGCCATGTTATAATGTTGTTACCTCCTCAAAAACATACCTGGAATTTTGTTTTGTTTCATCCACACGTTTGAGTTGCTGCATTATTAGTCTACATCTCCAAAGCTCAAAATGCTCTTTTCCACCTTGTGATGTCATGTGAGGGTAGTGGCAGTTTTCAACAGCCTTGTACCTTTAGTTCAGTAAAGACTGGCAATTCCAACTAGGAAATGATACTAGTGAAGGTGTTCGGGGTTTAAAAACGTGTCCACTGATCCGAAGGCTGTGAGTTCGAATCCCACTCTCGACATAAGAAATGTCATTGGTTGAGCGGTCAGATCCACTGGCCCACAGGTTGGTGGTACGATTCCAGCTCCCACAGATGAATGCTGTCATTGTGTCCTTGGGCAAGATGCCTCTAGTGTCTGCGTACATTGGTGTATGAATGTGTGTGTGAATTGGTGAGCGGTTTCTTGATGTAAAGTGTTTTGAGTGCCTTAAAGGTGAAAAAGTGTTATATAAAAATGTGACCGTTTAACAAAAACAAAGTGGAGTACTTCCTGTTTTACCACATGACGTCACGCTCTGTTCACAAGGTGGAACAGAGTTCTGTTTGAGAGAATGAAAAATCTATGCCAATGTCCACACCTTATATTAAGTTAAAAAAAAAATGTAAACCTATGATTGTGTAAACTACAGCCATATTTTTAGCTTAATTGCTCTTCTAAAATAAAATATCTGAGCCCAATATTGCCTAGATTTTCAATATTAGACCGATACCAACATATTGAAATTGAAACCAATATATTGCCCATATTCCCTTCACCATCATGGTTTATGGTTTAATGCAGTTATAAAAGTGTTAAAGGTTATTGGGTTTGTCCTTGCGTCTGCCTGTAATCAGAATTTAGACAAGACACATTCCTGTTGGAGATAAGATAGAGTGAGTTACGTGAAAGAGGAGCTCAGTCAGTTTAAATAACCACACAGACTGCAGACAGCGGCCAGTGAATCCTCCCATTGACTCCTCAGCGCAAATGCAAATGTGCCCAAAACACTGGAGGCACACACTGGGCACTACAGCAAACCACAGACCTGCACACACTGAGGTCACCATTCACTTTTACACATGCATGAAACACAAACACATGTCAGGCTAAGCTGGGTAAAGCTGGAAATACTGGGAATAAACATGTGGCTTCTATAATGGAAAAGACATTATATTTTATATGCATACCACTGTTTTCATAGGCGGATAATGGAGCTTTTATATCTGTGTGATGTAGTGGAGTGAAGGCCTGCCAGAGAAATCAAGTCTTGAAGGACTATACAGGGCTTCTAGGGGTTTTGCAGTAAGGTACAAAGTGCTGATTTATGAGTTCACTGAGCTGCAGCCAGACAAGGATTCACTCACTCAAACTGACAGCTTTCTTTCTTTTTTTTTTATTTATTTATTTATTTTTTTTAATTATTACTGTATTTTTTTCTATCATGTTATTTTTCCCAGTAATGCTGGAAAATGACACAATTACAAGCAGGCAATGATCGTTCATTTTACTAATGTTTTTTACTCATGCAGTATATTGCATTTCTAATTATTTGTTGAAAATGATTCACAATAATTCTGCTGAATATACTTTGAATTGCTACAGTTATATAGTTCGACTATTTTGGCCATAAGTACAGTACAGTGTATAGTGTTTCATTTAATTACAATAAAAAGTAAAGCCTGTTTTTTTTTTTTTTTTTTTGGTCAGGATCTTTGAATCAATCATCATTTCATGTACCTTGTTAAGTAATAAGTACTGTATAAGCGTTTTTAAAATGTTCTTTTGAAGTCCTTAATGAAGACGCCTGTTTTTGACACTGTCTGCCTTGAGCTACTTAATTAAGTAAGAGTAAAAAGTGCATATGTAGTGCGTAGGTAGAGGATCTCATAAGCATTCCAGTGAGTTATGCACTTAATGAGTCTTACCTTTTGTTACATGTGTCAGAGCTGAGAGGGAGACATGCTGCTCTTAAGTTTACAGACACATCTACTGGCTGTGGGCCAAGCTGCAGTTATAGCTTTTGGCCTCTAGGGGGCTCACGAGCACAGGAATCCCAAGTCGATTCCACTGTAGGGAAAGCACAGCTTTTATCACGTGATTTCATTGAATGAAGAAACTGAAGTGAAAACATGATTCTTATAAGCAAACCTGTTTACATTTTTGCATCACATTTTAAGTTGTAGGCATTTACTCAGCCTTTCTCTTATTCCTCAGCCAGTAAGAAAAAGTCCATCACTGTCCACATTCAAACTGCATAAGGTGACCAGAGTGTCCCTATTTACCCGGGATAGTCCCAGTTTTGAGCCCTGTGTCCCCTGTCCAATCAGATGTATACAAAACCAGTGGTTTGTCCCAGTTTTATACAAGAAATGTCCCAGGTGTCCCTATTGTTGACCAGTTTGATGTAAACCAGGTCTAAACCAGGACTAAACTAAGATTAAACCAGGACTACATCAATTCTAAGCCAGGACTAAAACAGGACTATCACAGTTTTTAACTAATCTGATCCCTGTCAACAGTAAAGAGCATAAATTGTCATTTGTTTAGCCAAAATACAGAAAACCGTGTTTGTGAATGACCATAAAGCAAAAAAAACAAAAAATGCAGAGACAGAAGTCCCTCAGATTATGACTGACATAAGAATGCACAATCTTACACGCTCTTTTCACAGTTTTATTTATACCAACCATCCCAACCCAAGTGTGAAAATGTGGTCACCCTAAAACTGCACCTTAAACTGTGGAGGAAGGAAAACCTGTCTGTGAACACTTTTAATCTGTCCTTTTGCTGTTGCTGATGCTCATTAATATTTATAAAACCCTATTAAATACATAAATAATAAATAACATTGTTGAAGCTATATTAATTGGTGTAAGTGTTATAAATGTTAACAATTATTTTACTAAGAAGACAAGTATTAGTATGTGCTAAAAAGGTGCAGTCAAATCACCCACAAATGAACAATAATGCAACAATAGTAATATCCATGGTCACCTAAGTTTTAACATGCTGTAAATCAGGAATCGGACAATAAACAGACATAACTAACATGTGTGAAGAACAGGCTCTGCCATTTTCTTGGTGATGACCTGAGCAGCGATCGACAGGAAGACTTGAAGAAGGACAAAAGGTTACCAGTCCGGAAATGAGGCCCCTATAGTACACAACATAGCCTCATAAACACTGCACGCGAGCCACTCTCACAGCCAGATGAGGAAACCGTGCGTATATTGGCGTTTAGCTTTAATCTTCCACCACCTGCATCATCTGGAGTGCACAAAACCCCATTCATTCTGTGACCTACAACACCTAATATGAGAGCTCATGAGTGATTTGAGTGTGGCCATTTTAATATTACCACTGGTGCTTTTGGCCCTAACATGCATCCTGAACTCTGGATGTCTTCCTGCTTATGTAAACGTTGGCTAAACATGTACGCTTTCAAATAAGTGACATTTAAGGAGCATGTTTCTCAGAGGATAGGCCAAATGAGATACTTTTTCCCCAGAATCGTTGAAAAAAAACAAAACTGTTTTCCAATAAAGTAAATAAACAGTCAGAGGTAAAAAGTAACATATATTCATATTTTAATTGCATGTTGGAAAAGATTTACAATAATTCTGTTGAATACACTTTGAAAGTTAAAATGCTGCTCTTATTTTTACTATTTTTTGCACTGTATAGCAAATAGTACAAGTAGTGGTGACTTAATATAAAGTACTAATTGTAAAAGTGATAATGGCTGTCCCTAACAATATACTTTATGTGTACTTTTGTCAGTAGATTTGTATCAGTCATAATTAAAAATCTGTGTTACATATTACTAAATAAACAATTTATGATCTTGTGTAAACTTTTTTTAATATTAATTTGAAATTAAATGGAGACGCCTGTTTTAGACGCCTTCGCCGAGAGCTATCAAGTTAAGTAAGAAGTAATAAAGTAGTGTGCATGTAAAGGTTTGAGCTATGATCTGAAGTACACGTCTCTAGACAGTTACAAAAGAAGGAGGCTGTGACTGTTATGAAAGAGGATAGGTATGAATGCTTCTGGTGGGAGTACAAGCACATTTAAGTAACAAATTTCTCAGAGGAGAAGCCAAATGAGCTCGTCCCAGCATTACAACAAAGTCTTACATAAGAATCCTGGAAAAATGTGGTCAAAGATGTTTTTGAAAGCTGTGGTTTGGACGCATACACTGCGGAGTAAGGCTGCTATCACAATAATACATTTTGAAGCCAGCTATTTGAAATCACAAATGATAGTAGAGAATATAGTGGATGTGCAGTACAGTTGTCCTGGCCTGAATGTTTCTGCATGTTTAATGTGAAATATTATTGCCATGGCAAGTTCTGATGTGAAATTGATGCCAGATCAGACGTACTTAATAAATTGGCCCACTAATTTGGAGAACATCAGAACCAGGATGTATCACATTCACGTTGTAATCTTCAATGAAACTTAACTGTACTGCTAAAATTGTAAATCCTGTTTGCTAATGACTTTAAATGTGATTTGACTTAGTCCTGATTGAATTAAAATGAAATTGTTACCTCATGTAATTCAATTTAGACTTGCTTCAGCCTTGTGTGGGATTCAGCTTTTAGTCTGCAGTTATAAATCGAACAGGATTATAAAAATAAATAAATAAATGGTATCAAGATTGAACTGTAGTAATGTACAAGAACAATGTTAAAGAGGGAGTATTATGCAATTCTACCATGTTATAATGTTGTTCCTTCATACCAAAAGAAAAATTCAGTCATGTCAGCTGGACAAAAGTTTTTTTTGTTTTGTTTTGTTGACAGAATTGAATTTTTCTTTTGCTATGGATCCTACTTGGATGACTGAGCGATTACACAGTCGTTGTTCCCTCATCAAAAATGTGCCTGAATAGGTTTTAGATACATGTAATTTACCAATTTCAAACTTTCTTATGGTTAACTGTATGATTCAATGCACAGCCCACAAGCCTACATCACCTATGCTCTTTCATAAATATATAAAAGCATGATACAAAACTGCACAGAACTTGACAAACCTGAAGCTATGTGCAGTTGTTTCAAAAATTAAAGTGAAAGAAAAAGTACCCCCCTCTTTAAGTGCTTATTTATGAATGTGGTTTGTGTTTCCCGTTCTTCCTGCATCCAAACTGATCAATGCTGTGGCAGTTCATGTTAGTTTCTTGTGTGCACAATAAAACAGGAGCCACTGCCAAATACACAAAGCCTTCCTGCAATTTGACAGCTCCCTTATATAGCCAATTTGAGTGAAAATGCTAATCTCATACAATCTCTTTTAATTTGTTTGGCTTGCAGTGTTCCCATAGGGCTCTCCTCTACTTGGCAGACAAGCTCTCTCCTGCCCTGTGTGCAGAGCCAAACTGCTCCCAGTAAGAAAAAGATGTGGAGGCTTAAAGAGGCTATTCCTGTAAGCACGCAGCCTGATAAGAATGCACCGTAAGATCTCATTTCGACACATTTAGATTCACTTTCACTTTTGGTATTATCTGCTGAAAACTGCAAATTGTATTTGCAAAGATTACAAAGATTGCATTTTATTGCCTCAAGTAGAAAGTACTAGAAAGTGGAGTTCTTTAACACACCAAATATATAATCATAATGAATTTCTTGTCACTTTTACCTTTTCATAATGTACTATGATCATGCGCCTATAATGTCACAATTCTAAGACAAAGGAAACAGCATTTTAATACTTTCACTTACTATATATTAATTCCAACATAAAATAATAACATAGGAGAGATTTCGCAGGTCTTTCCTTCCTGCTGCTGTCAGACTGTACAATGATCAATGCTAGTCATGTGTCATCTCCATAGCAACCATGTGTAATCTCCATAGTAATAATAACAATGTGCAATATTATTTAAAGTCACTTTACCTGCTATTATTTATTTACCCACCACTGTCCATCACTGCACTGTACACAATCATCTCAGAATCAAAACACTTATTGTGCAATGTTCCTGTGCCTTTTAGCTTAGCTTACAGTGTTGTGGTTTTTTTTTTGTTTTTTTTTTTTTTGTTGATTGTAAATACTTATTATTATTATTATTTATCTTGATTTTGATGCATGCTCTTATTTTCCTACTGTTTCTGTAACTTGCGTTGTGACACTGCAATTTCCCCATTGTGGGACAAATAAAGGATTATCTTATCTTATCTTATACCAGCTTTACTTCTGATATAATTCCTAAACTATTCAGAAAATACACATACTTGTTATTAAATTTTGATAACTCTACTAGCCATTAGACCATGTCATCCTTTTATCCTTTTACTTCCTAATTCTACATCTTTGAAACTGTAGTCGCATGTGATGTTCATTGTACAAAATAAGGATTCATTAGTTGACTTCTCTCAGATATGACCTGATCTTTGAGGCATTTTCTTCACAGGAAGCAGTGCCGCCCATAGGTTTGCCTTTCTGGCTGGTGGTTGCTCTACTGCCTTGGGTTTCTGCAGCTGATAGAGGAAGTTTGTGGTCACAGCGAAAACTCCAGGCCTGGTACACCACAAATACATTTGCAGGGCGTGATGGGAAGATAGCGCGTGAAGATGTCATGCCCATGTCACATGATGTACTTCCGCTTTGACGAGGTATAAAAGGCCCGCAGTTATTTTGGTGCATTTGTTTGTGTCATGGGCTAGTCAGAGGCAACTGCTCATACACACCTTGTTTGAGGGAGATTAATGCTTTGAACAAGGGCTTTGAACAGGTTTTGCTCACATAATGTTGAAAATAATATGAATTAAAATAAAATGCTTTAGGATGTGCATTTATTTTTTAAATGTTTTATTTTTTTCTGTATTTTTTATTTATTTTAGTTTATCCTACATTTGATATACATACAGAAGACATCACATATATGAAGTAAGATGTGTGGAATTATGTAGCAAAAAAAAGAAAAAAAAAAAGAAAAAGAAAAAGTTTAATAAGCCAAACTCATTTTCTTTACTAAATAATTTCATATATCTTACTTCATATATCTGATAACTTCTGTATGTATATCAAATGTAGAAAATGGTAAGAAAAAAAGAAAACTGGTGGTGTATAAAACATTTTCCCTTGTTTATGTGATGGATGTTAAACTATAAATGAGACTAATAATATTTACTAGATAAGTTGATTCTCTCAGTAATCCAAATTAAGAAAATTGCTGTAATGGCTATATCCTTATTTAAAAACATAGAGTTAAGTTTTGTATACACACACATTTGACTTACATACAGTAGACACAAACACAAGGCGTCTGATGGAATAACACAAAAAACCTAATTACAAACTTTATACAAATGTTAGTGAACCCCTCTAGACTCTCTCATGTGAAGGAACGGTTGAAAATACGTTGTTGTGTGTGTGTAATGTACACTTCTACACCCATAATTAAGTTAATGCACAGCGTCATGTATAAAGGGTTTGTGTGCTGCGTGTGGGCCACAAACCACTGTATTTAGTGTAATGTCTGTACATAGTGTGCCCACTAATGACAAGGCTGTATGGGATACCCTTCATGCTGTGGGTGAAAACATCCTGTTATATACACAAAATGTCGGATTTTGTTTGTTATTACTTTTTTGATGGAGTGCCCACCACATCTTCAAGGGGAATCTCATGTAAATCATTAATGGAAATCTGTAACCCACTTATTTTCAGTCAAATCAGCTTTGACATGGGAATTGTCAAGACCCAACAAATATGTTGTTTATCAGATCATCTCCAGGGACACCAGCTATACCTATTCTTATATTTACCCCAAAAAATTCAGGCAGGATTGACTTTATTCTGTGTGGAGCTTGTTTCCACTTGAGAGTATGTCAGACAGCAGAGGCCAAAACTACAGAGCCTTTCCAAAGAGTCCAGCCGTTTGTTTGTGCTCTAATGTGTTCAGAAACCAATTCAGATTAAATTTAGAGTCATTTTAGTCCGACTTTTTAGGAAAAATAGGCCAGAATGGTGAGAGTTTTTTTTATTTCAAACAGATTTTATCACCTAAACATTAAGCCCAAAAAATCCATTCTCTCCACAGACCTGTAACTTGGCCTGATAGTGGCACATACTTGTCTCCATGGAGACACTTTTAATGCTATACAGTGGAACATTTCAGGCAAATGAATAACATCAGAAAAGTTACATAGTGCATCTTCAAATATTAAATTCAAAGATAATTACAGATTTTGAGGGTGGAAACATTATAGAAACACCCAGTTGGTTTACATAACTCATTTGACACTGTAATGTGGTTGTATAAAATGTTAAAATGTTCAGTGTTGTCAAGTTTGGCCGTAAGAGGCACAGCTTAATGAAACTTGATTTATGGCTTCCATTTGGATGTAATGATGTGTGAACTGACTAATGTGTAAAAATGTTGTGATGGTTTGTGGTTCCTGTCAGACTTCCAAAAGACACTCATTCATTGCTTGTTGACGTACTCTTACCAAACATTATTTTAAATCCAACACTTTATGTGTTGTTATTATATGTCAGTTTATTTAAACCAAACCTCCCCAGGAACCAATGACCGTGGAATGTCAAAGCGTAGGCTAACTGACTGTTCTGAATTTTATTATTAACAGCAATGATTGTAATTATAGTTATATACAGTAGTTGTGTATTATTCAAATTTATACAGTCATGCCCTCATTTATTACTGCCTGATGGTACAAGTTTAGACTGAGTAATGATATGGTGTTTGAAATTTTAATAGATCCTTTAGTATAACCTAAACTGAACTTTAAAATATAACCATTTGATTGAGGTGAAAGACAAATTACTGTGCCAGACTTGAATTGGGATCATGATGTACAGACATACAGTACATTCTGTTTAGTTAGAAACTTTGTGAATGAGCCGATAACGTTATAATGCCATATTACATTAATCGCTCGGCAAGGGGACAAAACATGTCATAATGTAATAACTGCAGCCAATAATGTAATATTTCAAAAAGATTGGATTTGAACTCTTTGCTGGTTAATTTTTGTGTGAGGGAGTGTAGCAGCCGGATCATGTAATCATTTATTTATTTATTTTATTTTTTTAATTATTATTTTATTTTATTTATTTTTTTTTGGCCACTATTACGTTATGTGTATGTAAATATGTTACATTATATCTTCTGAATTCTGTTCTGTACATTTTTGTGGACAAACAAATCAGTAAAATGACCAAACTTTTCCCACGAACACATTTGCACAGTGACGGTAAATTTGCATTATCCATATGGTGCAGAATGACACTTGCCCTTGCTCCCAGTGCAGGTGCACCAGTTGGGACTAGTTGGACGAGTTGTGGTGCCAGATCTCCAGGGAGAAAACATTAATTGGTCATTTGTTTTTTCACCTGTCTTGGGACTTATGTAAGTGCCGTGAACTGGCAACAAGGTCAAGACTGGTGCTGCTCCACAAAACATGGCTCCTTAATCTTCCCCGCTGTTAGGGAGACAGGCCCGCCACTGCTGCAGTTATGAAATACGCTCTCTGGAACATTCACAGAGGTGTAATTATGGGAAGTGGTGTGCCAACTTTACTACAAAATATAATTAGATAAGGGTGTGTGTGTGGATGTGTTTATGGGCCCTAAGCATTACCACCTACCAACAAGAAGCATAAACACTATAGAACCACTGGTGGCAAGGTGACTGCATACATATTTAACTACCACTAGTATTTCAGTTTTATTAAATTAAAGGGTCTATATTACAGTATTTTCTGATCTATGTTACAACATAGAAACATTTAATTCACATATGTTTAACACACAAACACTGTGTGTGTGTGTTAAGCTGAGTTCTTCTCTCAAACAGAAAACACTCCTTGTGATGTCATGTGGCAATTCAGGAAGTGCTCCACTGTGTTTTTAAACTTCTTACAACATCACTAGAATCATATGAATAATTTCAGCAATGAAACTGCCAATCTCAAATGAACAAAAGGTAAAATGCATGATTTTACTTGCAAAATTGTGATTTTTGCCCTTATTTTCACTTCCATCACTTTGCTTTGTGCAGTCTGCATTTGCAACCATTACTCAAATGAGTCCTTTCACTTAATTACAGATTTTGGCAAATTGAAAGCTATATTCATTTTCTTTTCATAGCTGTAATTATTCCAATGTTTGGTGTGAAATGTAAAAAAAAAAAAAAGAAAAGAAAAAAGTCTTCTCCTTGCATAATCCTGTAGTGTAGATCTTTTTGCTATGCTGTGGCTCAAGTGGGTGCCCCAGTTGGATTAATTCTATCATGAAACCTCAAACATTGACAGACCTTCAGCTTGTTTGCCCACACTTTGTACTGCTACTATATAAATCTGATATCTCTGAGGTGAGTCACATCTGCCTTTAGAAGTAGTCCTGACCCACTTGTGAAGCCATCCAGTATCAAAATAAGCATATCCTAATGTGACTTTATTAATATATTATTGATTTCTTACAGAAAAGTATGAAGAAACAGCTAATGGAAATTGCGGTTGTTTTGCAAGCTAGGCGTCAAGCGGCTTTTCCCACACTCTTCGAAGATTGCACAGTGGTATTGCCAATCCTCTCAAACTTGTTACATTGCAAAATAATGAAGAGGCACATTTGAGTGGAAAGTGATATTAGTTCCTATTTTTACATTGCTTTAGGAATTTCCCAACAAGCTTCAACATATGGGATTTGGTTTTCCTGATAGTTCTCATACATGCAAATGCCAAATCAAAAGAAACAAAGAGGATAAAAAAGGGAGAAGAAAATGTTAAGTTAAAAACACTCTTACCAAGGCACTATTATATCACAATGATAAAAACTCAAAGATGCTCTGTATACCTTGGTGGAAGGTGCTTGTCTCTATGGAAAAGTCGTAACATTCACTGGATTGTTCCACAGTGGCAATACATTTTATTATTGTAGTTATTCAATTAGATCTTTATTCATTTCTAAAAATTACCTTGAAAAACATGCATTCTTTCTGTGCACAAGTAGGTTAGGTTAAAATGTTATAATTTTTTTTTAATTATAACAATGACTGCTTTGTTTTTGGAAAGAAATCTGGCATGAGTCTGGTTTATTAGAACCTACCTTGATTATAAAACAGATTAAATACCACAGAGCGTTGGCTATATCTTCTCCCTCTCCCTCTGTTCTTCAGTCGTTCTATGAGTCTGCACACATGACCTCACCAGGACATTATGATCCGTTGCCTTTTGTCCTCTTGTATCTCCCACTGCCTTTGGAGATATTTTTTCAGTGTACTTCTAATTAGAAATCATAAGCTATGGACATTTTGCCTTTGAGACTGTCTACCACCTCTGTCCGCTCACACTAATCCTCAAAATGGAGACTTGTTTTGCAAATGTACACAGCAGGAGGCAGAGGGAGAAGGCCTTGAGCTGTAGCCAGTCATACAGGATTGTGATGGGTGAGCAGCTTGTATGGGACTCCTACAGGGTTGTTAACGCTCTGGAAGGCAGTGGACTTGAATCCTGGCACTGGCTGGAGTTAATAAGGATTTAGAGGTGGGAGACGGACTATTTAGGCACAGCTTAGAAGCCCTGGTTGACATGGCTTACTGGAATGCCCATGTGCAGAGCCACATGGTCACTCTAGGTTTGTACACAGCATTTAATTACAGTCTTAGTTGCACATTTCTTTGGAAATTTACAATATAGTTTTAACCCAGAACAGAAGTCTACATTAGACTTTCTGTGTAATTTCTTCTGGAGTTTTCTTTCAGGATACATCACCCTTAGTCATCCTCAGCTCTGGCTGCATCACTCCAGCATACAAAAGCTAAAGTTGTGGAACTTGAGAGTCTGACAGAGCTGCTAATCTGATTCATGGTAATGTGACTCATTGAACCTGCTCGAGTCCTGCTGCGGGGCTTGAAAACTGCACTGCGTCACCAAATCGTGCTTCCCACAAATCTGTTCTAACGCAAGAGGTGATGATGTGCTGGTAAATACAGATTATGTTACAGCCTGTTGTGGTGCTGGGCCATTACCCCAAGGTTTGACTTCAACTCCTTTTTGTGTTGGACCTTAAGCAGTTACATGCTCATGTGAACCAAGTGTGCTATAATATAGTCCATTACATGTGTTTTTAATGCTCAAAAACACCTTGAAAACATTGACTGGAGCTTCTTTACAAATCTGACCGATAACTTGTCCTGGCAAAGCAATAATATAATGCACCTCTAGGGTTCACGAGATTAGACAATGCAAACTGCTGTCATCTAATAAAAAATATATCATTTTATTGCTATGCAGGATTGACTAAATCACTGGAATTTACAAACAATGTTATCACAAAATCCTATTAATTGCTCATTTTAGACAAAAAAAAAAAAAAAAAAATCAACCATTGAGGTTATGTTGATTTCAATTTGCTCATTAAAGTTGGATAGTCAGTTCACATCTTTACCTAAAATGACTTTTGCATGTCAAAATGAGTTGTTGTGTTTCTGTAAGAAAACTGACAATTTATTTAATCCTAGATCTAGTTTGTCTTCAAATCCAGATTGTCCTAAATTTAAGTGTGTCATTATCAAACAATTAAACACATTAAGACCAAGAATTCTCAGACAAAACTATATTCAGACCCCCTTTGCGTACATTAATAAATCCGGCAGCAGGATGTGAGAGGGCAGTGCAGGGCTGACTCCTTCCTGTCTGAAACCACTTCTGCTCTGCACACCTCTGTAAAATTAGTATTTAAATACATATTATATTATAAAATAACAAGCCTTTAAATAGTTCCTGAAAAACACAGCAAGCTTTACTTTGCATTATTCATTCACTCTTCAGTAATAACATTTGTAGCCACTATCCCAGAGCTGACTGAAATGTTGGAATAATTACTACAGATCTGCCCCACTGGTCTGTCTGAACACCACTGACCACACAGCCGCTCAAACACAAACCTAACTGTCCTAATCAAATCACCATTCTTGTGGCAAACGCTCTCCCACGAGTCGCTGCTGCCTCAAGACATCCACGAGTGAATAGTAAGATCTTTTGTACGATCAAATTTCACCATATTAAGTTGTTCTGTAGTCAACCACAACATAACAAATGGGATTGGGTCATACCGAACTGGATCCTGCCTGTCTTTACTACTCCTCAGATGTTGAAGTGACACACACATAAGCAGTGCCTGAAAACATGAACTCAAGGCAAAACATCAGCCCTGGTCTTGACTTGTCCGTTGAGACAGTCTTTGGCGTAGCACTGGCACATCACATTCCAAAATCTTTTCATAGAATTGTTCAGTGTGTGTTTCTCTTGTCAAATGAAACGTGCTGACCTTTTACTAAGCCTCTGCGATATTAAAGATTCAAATCTGTACCAGATTTTTTACTGTCTTAAAACGTGAAAAATAAAATTAGGTTACAGCAGTCCAGAGTTATTCCCCGTTTACCTTATGCATTCCAAGTATAAAAGCGTTTTTCACAACTTTCAGAGGCTACAGTTAAGTTTTGCTGTTACAGTAAAGCTAACAACAACTAGCGTGCTACCAGTGCACTTCCTGATTCTCTGAAAATAAAATTCTTGATTAAACAAAAACAGGGCACTGTGGTCTTGCTCACTTTAATAATTCATCCCTGTGTAAACCAAGTCATAGTTAATCCAATCTAATCATTTACATTGAGGGTTGCACTTTGAATTACACATGACACGAACAGTGCACTTTTTGGTCTCACATCCAAAAAAGACTATTACTGTCATTACATTTCACAAAAGAGTTTTTCATATTGATTACTTATTTTCCGCATCATAAATTTGCCATTGTGTGTGCAGTTGGGGCTCAGGTACTTCCTTGTTTGTTTACACCAGTATATCTGGACTTTATGGCTTTGTAAGGCCATGTAAACAACTTAAGCATGACTAACAAACTCGTTATTATCTTCTGCTGTAATTTCTCTCATGCTGTCAATTTCACCTCAAAGTCTTCTTTGAGTGGCCTAGTTCTTATGTAACAATCTGAGTCCCACATGACCAGTACAAGTCTAGATAGGGCCCATTTTATTATCCTGTAGAAAGAAGAAAACCTGCAGCTTTCTTTCCTCAACACCAGTGCCATGATGACTGGAGAGGACATTAACTGTTGCATCCAGCACTGGCACAGACAAGGCCTCTCTGGTCCAGACAAACTTTCGATAGTTTGTTTTGTGACATTATATCTGGCTGTGGCAGCTGCTTGCAGAGACTGTTTGCCTTTGCTGGGCAGTGCTTCTGAAGTGCTGTGGTGCTTGTGAGGCGCACTGTGCCTGGTGCTGCGCCAGTGACCGTACTTTGAACCAACAGCAACAGCTGCTAGGTCGCACGCTCCGCCTAAGATAGATGGCTCTGCTCAATGTCTCTCTCTCCCTCTCTTTGTCTCTGTTTCTCTCCCACTCTCTATCTCTCACCTTCTCTCTCTCTTTCCCTCTGTCTCTCTTTCTCTCCCTCTCTTTTTCATCCTCTTCCTCTCTCCCTCCCTCTCTCCCTCCCTCTCCGTCTCTTGCTCTCTCTCTCTCTCTTCTTCTCTCTTTCTCTCCCTCTCTCTGTCTCCTTCTCTCTGCCAGCGTCCCTCACCACAGTGTTACTTTCTCCTCCCCCTGTTACGCCCACCCAAAAGCAACCGTGCTTCACCAAATGATAAAGAAGATTAGAATTTGCTTGAGAGCCGTTTAAAACACAACATTCAAAATTAAGTCTAATCTATTGCCTGTAATCATCATCACATGGCATTGCTCATGTAATAAATACAACTTGTCTCCATATAATAATGAATAAAGCATTTTTATCGTCTGCGAACTGACAGAAACTAATGCTGGTGCACAGTTGGCATGCTTGTTGTTGTAGCAGTGGTGTGACAGCAAAACCACTCTGACCTCTAAAGTAGTGAGAAGTGCCAATGAACTCATCACTGTGAATAATCAGGATGCTGAGAATGTGTCCACAAAGTGATGAATACATTAGGCCTAATGTGTTTTTAAGATGGCGCAACACCTCTGATCTCCCCCCAAAAAGTTCCTAAAATAAATCATAAAATTGAACGTGATTAAATAGCTATAGTATTTCCAGCCTTGTTTATGTCCTGTTCTGTCCGGTTGTGTATCTTGTGTTTCTATTCTTGGGCACTTCCCTAAAAAACAAGCATGCTAATGGATTACAGATTTCCTCTCTTTTCCATTCAGAGCGTGTTAGCTTGTGGACTGTTTTTTTCTCCACATGACTCGGGGAGTGGGCGGTCCTGTGTACAGCGCCTCCGTCTAAAGCTAACATCAGTAGTGTAATTCAGCGCCTTCACTGTTGTGTATCATATCCAGCTCTATAACACAAAAGAGCAGATCAAAAGACTTCAGATCTGTGCGCTAACAATAGAAGTGCAGCTTTGTTCCTGTCTTGTCTCCTGGAAATCCTTGGAGTTGTTGATATAATGTTGTTTATTATAAAAGGGAAGAGACAGTTAAAAGTACACACCACACCTCAGCAGTTTATCTTGATATTTATGCCTCATCTACTATGCATGTTTCTTCCACCTTGTTATCTTGTAAGATATGATTCGGTTTGACAGGTGAATCAGTGTCGTAGAAAATGTTTCTTCATGTCTTTCAGTCATGTTCAGGTGAATAGCTGCACACTGTATTGAACCGGAGTGGGCAAGTTCAATTTCTGTGTGTTATTGTTACTGTACATGGGTGATTGAGGACGCCAAAATAAAATTTGGATTCAACATAAAGACAGAAAATGAATACGAATGGCTTTGAAGAGATTTTTAGATTTTCTTTTTCACAGATTTTTTTTTTTAATTATTTATAATACTTTAAACTCTATTTTATTGTATTTATTTATGTATTCATTTGCACATGCTATTCCCGGCAGTGTGTATATTACCACCACCTGTTTTAAATTTTGTGTATAAATACATAAAGATTATGTACTTTATGGGAAAAAATACACTCTTTTAAGATCAGACATTCACTGAGATTCTCCAGTGGCAACAAATGTCTAAATAAATACAGAATATTAAAAGGAAACAACATAAACAAAGCGAACGGTCACACAGCGGTCAGTGTGTGAGTACGCCAGGGAAGAGATTAGCTCAGAAGCTCTTGACGTTGGCGCGCTGTGGGCAGAATGTTCGTAAAGAAGATCCCACAGTTGCTCCATTCATGTCGGCTAACAAGATTGGGGCTGAACTGTGTCGAAGGCCAGACATTAATCAGGCAGGTCTGCAGACAGAAGAAAAAAAAAAACACTCCAAAGACTCTAAAGTGTATGAGAGGACTACTTCAATTCACTAAAGCATAGTTACAAGTACTTATTTTTAAGTTTTGTTTAGTTTTTTTTTTTTTTTATATATATATATATAATTAATTTTAAGTTTATAATTTTACTTCCTGGTTGGACACAGGCAGCAGATATTGCAGAGGTAACAGAATTGTTAAGAATACATGGTTTAAACAATCTATACGAGGGCAAAAACCTATCTAAGCCTGTTTAATGTGAGACTATAATAAAAATAAATGACAACACAAGTATTTTGTTAAGTGAATGTTTAAAATGCCAGAAAAATGCCAGAATAATGCTTTCATTGCACTTATACTGTTCCTACATTTTGGATGGAATTTTCAGTGATGACAGTTAAGAGATATTTTATTTTAGATCCCAGCTCTACTTTCTTTCTTTTTGTTCCTTTCTTTTCAGTGTTATTTTCCTCAAACTGCCACTTGACTGATGTGAAACTATAATAAATATTTGCCACAGGTACTATCCCACCATGCCAAGACATAACTACAAAAACATGGAAGCCTGTCATGTGCGCTTGAAGCCTTTTCGTGTTTTTGTGCCCAAGTAAACAGGAACTAATAAATCAACACAAACAGACTTTTACTCCTCCAACAGCAGCCAAGACAAAACACTGAAAATATTTAGTTAAACGTGTAAATTTATGACCACTGACATGTCTGACCCATATTCGAGCCAGTCTCCTCTGCTGTCCAAAGTGCTGACAAGGCCTTACTTCTAACATCTATGTGGTATTAGTTTTGCTCCAGCACTGTGCTTACTGTCTAGTTATTTGCTTTTCCATTTTAAAAAAAGAGGCAATTACTAAGTGTGCTGCTCACTTACTGATGGAGCTCTGGAAATCTAACACCAAAAATAGCAGCACAACGTCTTAGGAAGGGGCTGACTCAGATTGTGGGGAAAAGTTGAGGTTGGGTCCAGGAAAGAGCAATATGTTGCCTAATATATAGTCTGTGGTGAGGTCATTGGAAAAAGATGGAGTCCCTATATTTTTGTATTTACACCTTTTAGCATCTTTACTCTAGTCAAAATGTTTTGCAAATTCTAGATTGGGTAGATTTAAGTATATAATTGTTAACTAGATTGCTGATGGTATATTTCTTTTCTCCTGTTGTTCTTGAGTTTAGCATTGCAACTCTGGAATTTTCCTTGAACAAAAATAAAAGACACAGTATGTAACTTTTTGTTTTGTTTTTCATTTTGGTTGTGTTTATTGCACTGAAAAACTTGTTTTCTTAATGTGAGCAGGCTTGCATCTCCACAAATCCTAACCCTTCCTGGCCTGGAAGTGGGTCTCCACCTGCTTGTTTCCATGGAAATTTTGTTCCTTTGGCTATACTAGTCCACAGTATGGCATAAAATATATTTATCTGCATAGAGAATATTCCAAAGTATGGTTTTAACTTCCTATTTCCATGAAATCATGCAGATGTGTGCCACCAAAGTTACATTCTGTACTTTTAAAGAGATTAATGAAGGAACATGGGAGGGATTGTAAACCTATTATGATGAAAACTATATGATAAAAGTTTAAATTATTCAATGTATCAAAGTTGTGTTGCATAAGTGAAGAGTTAATAACATTCCTTCTTCCGTCTGCTGCCAAACACTAATTTCTTGGAGTACTAAACTAAATATATGTGAATTCCAGCTTTGGGCAGGACTGGTCACTGTTTATCATCTTTAGAAGTCAGAGCAATCACAAACCCACACACCTGTAAGAGTTACTGTGTCCACGGCAACGGGAGGGGCCGAGTGAATGAATGAAAGCCTTATACTGAAGCTTATGCATAAACTACCAGTGCAATGACTGTGTGATTTTAACACCAAATATAGAAACGCCAAGACGTAATGTGCCCACTTTAGGAACGGTCCAGTGGGTTGGAGAAGTGGCATGACATCTTCACCGACCAATCATCTTCTTTCATTCTCTCTCTTTTTTTCTTTTTTACCCAATAAGGCGATGGCAGTTGAAGGGAAGGACTTAGGGTTTGGTAACATCTACTTTTCTGTTATTTCAGCACATTTTCATTTATGATTTCAGTTAAATCATAAATATGAGATTTACATAACAAAAATGTTTTCAATGTATGGATGAATGATCAAAACAAGTTGTGTCTCGGTTGTTATCAAAAAACAGAACACTTGTGTGGCTTGCGAACCACAAAGTCACACCATGTCCTCATGCACACACACTTCCTCTTCACGTCATTGTTAATAACTTTAGACAGACACCATGGAAACAAGTCACAACAAACTATAGAATATTAATGCATCATGTACAGATATAGCAACGTACGTGCTGTCAGTAGGTGGTTGAATTGCTTCTGAAATGATGTGTAATATGATGACAGCAGTTTTGTTGTGGAAACTATATGTAAAGTAATAGTCACGGTGTTACGTCATTATTGGTAAACAGTTTTTGAATAAATGTTCCTTTATTTATTTAAGTTTCATAAGTGAGTAAAACTTTATTCATAGAGCACCATTCACAGATTACTGCTGCTTACTGTTATATGCAAAAACTGGTAGGACAATTTCCCATTCCCAAAAGATATAATAGCTTGTTTGAAATTGGTAATCACTATGGCAACTGTTCTATTTTCCAATCATTCTAAAACTCATGATGATGTACAAAGTGGTAAGCCTATTGTGAGAAAATTCTCAAACTATTTGCTACTTTGCTTGCTGTAACCCATTGCATTTAGAAACATTAAACAGCATTGCATTTACATTGTCAGGGCTTCCACAGAAATAGCAATAAAAACATTACAATCTAAAAATAGAAAACAGTCTACTGCTTTCCACTGCCTCCCAGAATGACTCCGGCCTATAACTAAGCACAGTTTCCCTTTTTTACAGTGCAGACAATTGGAGCGGGGGGCTGGTAAAATGCTCCGTCTAGTCTGACTGTCTTCCGGACCATGACTCAGTCTCAGGGGGCTTTCCCAGTCAAGCATCCTCCATTTCCATGTTACTCCAGGTTTTCTCCTGTAAACAGTGATATTTCTCTTTGCGTAGTTTGACTGTAGCCTGGAGAGAGCTAATGAGTGGGCCGAATGTCCTTACAAGGCGTGTGCTGGGGTCTGGGGACAATGGGCCAGCTGTGCTCATTCACTTCTCCCTCGCTCCCTCTTTATCGCAGTAGGTGTTTCCCGACGTTCCTGCTGACAGACTCTGGCACAAAGGCAGGTAAACAGGAAGCAGATAAAAACACAGGGAGACGTACAGGGCTGACATCATCATTTGTTTTTCTAGTAAACTCACAATTCAGCATTGAAGTGAAGGTGATGTCATGGCTCTCTATTATGCCCATAACAACATAATGGTAAATCAAAAGTCAAAATTATTTATTGATTTACCTGATCTTTTTAGTTGCATTTGGGTAAAAATATTATGTGAAGGTCAACGCGATGAAATCATCTTGCTTGACCCTGACTCGTGTCTTATGAATGATGTCCTCATATACAGTAGTCCAAAAGTGCCCAGGGAAATCCCTTTAAATCCTCTAATTATCTTTCATCAGCTCCCTGGAGTAGCTGTGCGCCGAGTGCTGAATGAAAGAGGGGCTTGAACTATTGTACGAAATAGAACAGGCAGAACTGAAGCGTTGACCCAGTTGCAGTGAAAATATAGCACATAGCATGTAAAGGGAAAAAGGATAGAAATGCATTAGCGGGCCAAGGGTCAAACGCATCTGTAACAAGTGCGGATACAAACAAATCAATGGTTATTATTGTGTGCTATGCAAGGAGCAAACTTAGTCTCTTCTCCCACGTTCAGTGCACACATGAATTAAAGTATGCACTTACAAATCTCTGCACATTTTAGTGGGTTGAATCTGACAAGTCTGGCTCCAGTTTCGGCACCCTTGGCGTGCTAACCTGCTATATTGTTCCATTTTGTACATTCAACACAAGGTAACTGTTTCATCATTCAGGAAATGGAACATGGAGGGCTTCTGAAAGTCCCAGAAGTCACTAGTGTGCGTCTGTGTGGTGTGCACCCATGTCCGCCAGTGAACGGGACGTTTGGTTTGGGTGGGGTCCCTGGGTGAGGCCTGGGAGTAAGATAAGCCTCCAAATCAGGTTGAGATTTGAGCAGCAAGACAGACAACCAATGATAAGAACATGCTCATTGTCACATTTCACGGGGGAGGGGACTGGGAACTTGTTTTCAGGAAGAAATGGCACAGTTTTGCGCTGGTGAGATTGTAAACTCACCATAGCGTTACCATGACAGTGACTTGTCCTGTTGTGGCTGCTGTTGTTGATAGTGGCAACAGGGCAGAGCGGGGCATACCAAACAGGAAGTGTGACTCAAACAGAGAGGCAGAGTTGTAACTTCAATCTGCTCCTCAGTCAGGAATGAAACTGTAACCAGCCTGTCTCAGTACAGTACCATCTGTGGTTAATCTTAAATTACTGATTCTTTGCAGTGACCCATGCTGGGTATGTATGTATGTCTATGGGGGAATGTTCAGCCGTTTTCACTGTGATACATTAGCAAACACTGTTAAACCTGAACAAAGTTTGATCAAAGTTTGATCATGTCTTTCTTATTCTGTAAAGCACGTTGAATTACTTTGTGTATGAATAGTGCTATAAAAATAAACTTTCCTTGCCATAATTTTAAACATGTTACACACACAACACACTGGTTTAATAACCATATAACTGTATTAAACCCTCACCTGCGTCACTAGATGCTTGTGAAAGATGACTGTATAAGACTCTTACACATGTCACTAGTGCTGTGGAGTATACAGAGCCAGATGGCACTGACAACAGCAGCGGCCTGGGCAGCCTCACCACCACTGAGAACACTTTACAACATATTGAGACGTGAGCAAGCAGGAAGCGCCTCTTAAACTCATAGGTCAACCTGTCTCAGCTCTGTGTTATAACTAGTGTGAGCACATGTGGCCTTCTCTATGTGGAGTAAGCCCTTCTCCTGGTAACTGGGCATGTCACAGTGAATTATGGGGAGGTAGTGGTCTGCTGGCAACAACTGTGTTATACTATTATATACTAGTGTGCTGTGCCAAGGTATTGCTGAGAATTGGCTAGGACATTGCAACATAATATGCAGCTTAAATATGCAATATATGTAACTTTTCTGGAGGGGGATACGCTACTTGTTTGTCTCTGTGGTGTTATTGGTTTGCCTGGAATATAACATATGTTGCATTGTATTTATTCAGCTCCGGATGTTTTTATTGCTGTGAAAATACTTCCATGGATTTGACCCTAACTTGGCCTGCAGTGGGAAACTTGTGACAAGCAGTGGGCTGGATCTTGATCCACTTTTGGTTCTTAGGCTGTAAGGGGGAACTTCCATATGAACAAAACATAATGAGGAGGTATTATGCAAAACACTTTTGGAGCTTTCTACCGTCTACCATATTATAATATTGTTCTCTCATCCAAAACATGCCTGAAGTGATTTTATATGTCATCTATACATGTTTAAGTAATATTGCGATCTCTTGCACTATTCAACGCTCATGGTTTGGAGTACGAGCCTGCACAATGCTCTGTCCACAAGCCTACGTAACCCATGCTCCCACACAACCATTTGTCATGGTTACATAAAAGCAAGATCAAAACAAAACATTTCAGCTTCAAAAACCTGATACAATGTGCAGTAGTTTCATTAGCAGAATGCATGCTGATTGTGATAGCACTCTAAAGGGGGAGTGACTTTTCAAAATGATAACACGTATGGTGATTTAAATATGTTATGTGGTAACCATTAATACCCTAAAGATGATTCTGGCTTACATACAATGCAGTTATGTTAAGTAGAGGATTTAAGGGAAGACTCAAGGGAACAACAGTCAGATGCACATTCTATTTTGTCTGGGACCACTGAGGAATACTTGCCTTTGTTTGTTTTCACTCAGCAGAACACTTACACAACACTGTCTTTGTATCTGCCAAGTGTCTGTTTGCCTTTCCATGCACGATACAATTTCACAACTGAGCTTCAACTTGATACAACAAATGGAACTGGGGGAAATTATTAATGATTTCAGATTTGGTTTACTTAACGCTTGATTTAATCTATGTTCATTCTGGTCATGCACATACCATATTAGAGCATTTTTATTTAGTATCACATTTTCTTGAATAAAGTTTTTGATTTACATTGTTGTGATAATCATGTTATAATGTCATAATCCCAAAAGCCAAAAAGCAATGGTACTTCAGCTTAAAGGTACACTATGTAACTTTTCAGGTGGAGGCTATTCACTTGATTGTCTCCATTGAGATGATACTGTTTTGTCTAGAATGTTTCACAATGTGGCTTTAGTCTTGCAATTAGTAAAGTGCATGTGTTTTTATTGTTCAAAAATACCTGGAAAAGCATTCTTACTGTGAATGGGGTCAACTCTCCACAGATCTGACCTGTAACCTGGCCTGGTGGTGTTATCTGCCTGTATCCATGTAGATAAATATGTCTAATCAGTGTCAAACTTTGGAACATTTCAGGCAATAATATCTCCATAGAGATACCCTCCCCTTAAAAAGTTGCATATTGCACCTTTAAATGATCTTCACAACCACAACACGCATTACTGTTTAATTTTCAGAATTTCTTTTTGTTAAGTAACTGTTCTACCTGCATGCATGTAATTAGTACATTTCCAGCCCTGCGTGCTCAGTAAAGACTGTGAAGTGGCACAGACCATAATGAGATGTCTGTGTGAGTTTAGCTGCAAAGGTTTTGCTCTGTTTACATTCCCATTCAGCAGTCGTCAGCCATGCCACACACAGACAAAGAGCAACTCCAGGCTATGTTACGCTATGCTACAAACTGTGTCGGTTGCATAACCAAGTGGCCTAGAAATAAAGCATTAACACATATCTCACCGTGGCAGGTGTCCAACATTTTTCACCTCATTTTAAAGCTACTGTGAACTAGACCATGGTAAAAAAAAAAAAAATAAAAAAAAAAAAAAATGGCTGCTCATATCTGGCAAAAAGGTCAGCTGATAAAACGTGCACTGTATCTCTAGAGTAGGTTTGTCAAGGATTAAGACACATTGAGAAAAATCAACAAAATAGTTCCCAGATTATGGTTGGTATTTCAAGAATTTCAGAGTAAGACGTCACATGAGCTGTTAGTCTATTCTCCAATGCTGCATTTTAAAAGACCTACAAAACTGGCAGCGGTTGGCTTTAGTCAAGATTCATTCTGGAGTTATTGCTGACAGGCAGAAAGTAACATATTGAAATTATGAGTTATAATATTGGGGGAAAAAAAAAAAAAAACTAAAAAAGGTTGGTCTCATATATTGTATTTTCAAACCACTGCACTGTCCAGTTCAGTGCTCGCAGAAGTGCTCCAGAAGAGTACAGTGAGAGGAGAGATGAGAGGTCAAATAGAGCTTTCCTTTTTATTCCTGGCATGTGATGTTGTATGTAAAATGTCATTGTAATTCTTTTTTCTTCTGAACCACACTCAGAAAGCATAATATACATCGTAGATAGCCTGCAGCGTATTATGGCAGCTGTCTGAGCACTGCGGGTGAATTGTTGTCAATAATGAACACAAGCAAAGATGAAACTAACCATTTTTCCTTTGTGGCTGACACACATTGAGTGGATAACAAAATACAAATACTATATGAGATGCCATGAAACTTCTTTAAAAAGCAATGATCCATCCTCAACCAGCTTCAACATGTTTCCCAACCCATGTATTTTTCCTCATCCACACCTAGTTTCAAATACAACTGGCTAAGCTATTTTAAACCCGCTGACTCAAACAGGGATGCGTCCTTTTTTCTTTCCTTTCCAGCATCTCTCTGTCTGCGTGACTGTGGTTGGCTGTGTTTGTGTAGTGTCACTTGCTCACATCTCCATGGCAACGGCTCAGGAGGGAAGCCCATAATTGATTGCTAAAAAGTACTTGAGAGTTTACCACACAACACAGAGGAAATGGAGGGAGAAGTGACTACGCTGAGTGGGCTGGAACTGCTAAGTGTTGTTTGTAACTTTTGGATGTGATTCAAGTACATTTTCCCATGCTTACACCAAAGGGAGGTACAAAAAATGAGAGGGGAAGTAGGTCACGCCTTGTATGAACTGTACTGTTGAAAGCCCGCTCAAAGCTGAGTCTGGTACGATTTATTTCAGTGGAGAAGTGGTACTGAGCAGCTAATGTCTAAAAAGTGCCGATCAGCCACAAGAGCCAGTAGCATAATCCTCATTATAATACACACAAGCTTAAGCCCATTACTATGTGGACCAAAAAGTAAAGTACTGTATATTCAGGATCAGGTGTTTGTTATGTAATCGCTCATGTCGATGCATCTGATTTGCTATAGTCTGCAGTGACCCTTGTGTGCAGCTGTCAAAATAGCCACAACAGCCTGGAGCTGCCTGAGGGGTCTGCATGTGAAAAAGACAAGAACAGCAAACAACAGAGGCACTTGTAGCTAGTGGAGTAGTACTGGTGCAACCTCCAAAACATTAGTTATAAAACACCAGTCTACAAGGTTCCTCTCTGTGCTGGTTCTATGGGCATCTGGTTTAAACAGACTGGCTACTTTTCAGGTAATGAAGTAAACTTTGTCATGCCCCAGTACAGTACAATACAGTATATTGTAAAAGCAGCATTTTAATACAAGTTGGTATTGGTATCAGATCAATATTGAGATATTTGTCAAAGTATATAGTATCATAAAGCATTACAGTAAGAAGGTCCTGGGTTTGATTCTGTGTGGAGTTTGCATGTTCTCCGCATGCCTTCTTAGGTCTTCTCCGGGTCTAAAGAGATTCTTAATCTCAGAGGGACTATCCTGGTTAAATAAAGGTCTGTGTGTTTTCCAGCAAAATCAGCAAAGAGAAGCCAAACTGGTAAATAAGACTAAGCACTGTACAATTTACTTCATCATGCCCAGGACTTAAAGACATTTCACTCTGTGATTTCTGGCCAGGGCCACCAACAAAGACTCTAACGGAAAGAGACTGAAATAGAATGCAGTTTGCTTGATTATAAAACTTTTGCAACCCTGGTGAGCAATGGGCTAACTTGTGTTTGATTTACTAATTTTAGTTTCTAATTTGATTATGCCAGATGTTGTGCCATAACCATGCAGTGATTATATAAGCCATCTTAGGGGTTTCAAAGATAAAGTATAAAGCCATATCCTTACCAGCCTGTGACAGATCCCGAAGTGAAAACCTTAATCTGCCCAATCTAGAAGCAGCATTATGCAAACCTATAAAGTACAACAGACTGCATTCTCCTGTACATGTTACTACAGTATTTAGAAATGTCAGTCAAATCCAAATGCTATTGACAGATGTCTTTCAAAGGTTCAGTACCTGTTCAAATAACTGTTAGGTGTTACTCGCTGGGCTGTCATAGCATCCCACTAAGAACATACTATTTTTGTTGATACCGTGACCAGACCTAGAATGCACTTGTTGAGACAAAGCAACATTTTGTAGATAGTCAGCCAGTGAGTCATGGTGGTTTACGCAAATGGGTCTTTTAACCGATATTTGACAATATTAGGCCATTATAAGAGCTACTCAATGATGGCAGATAGGGACAAAAGAGACCAGTGTTGCTCAGAAGGCCCGTCATGGGAGTCCGACAAAACCAAATGCCATTTAAAACAAGCTGCATTCTGTCTGAATAGTGCGTGTATGTGTCCTCGTGATACAAGTGGTTCATGGGAGAAGGCTTAACTTTTGTTTTGTTTTAAGCATTCACGGTCCTTGCATTTTTGTTTGTTTTGGCACTATATTCTGAATTCACCTCAGCAAACCAGGTTCAGTTATTCTTGCCATGGTCCTATTTATTTATTTGGGTTTGGGGCTGTTTTGTTTTGTTTTGTTGTTTGTAAGAATGTATTACACTTCATCCCACCATGCACATGCCTAATAAAATGTGCTTTTGCCAGTTCAGCAGCTGTTTATATATGGGTTTATATGTATGTTACTGGGAGGCATGTCCATGTGTTTAGGACTTACGTCACAACATACCGTGTCTTTGAAATGTATCCAGCAAGGATGGCGTCATCCATTGCCATCTGCTGTGCTAATTGCTAAGCCCAGTCACTTTTAAGAGCTCTCACAAACCTTATGCATTATATATTACAATGTATTACACACTATGAGCCCCTAAGCACCATGGGAAAGCGGCCCAGTTACTTACAAATGAGAGTATTTAGTAGTTTTTATAGGCTTATGGATTAGATTGCAACAAACACTGATTTGGAGCCAGTGGTTAAATGCTGGCAGAAGTCAAAGATAGACTGCAAAATAATTACTTGAAAAAGTGGAAAACGTACCACAAAGTAAATAAACAAGTCGCCCTCTATTCGTAAATGTACTACAAAATTGCACTGCAGGGTCACTGAGCAGGAAATCAGAAACGGCCTAAATAAAATTCTGAGTAAGTGTCCTATTGGAGAGATGTGGACACGCTGTTTTACGTGTAACACATACTTTGACCAGAAACACTGGCCTCTGATTTCTGTAAATTGATTTCTTTTCATGGCCAAAGCACATAAGGCAGTTCTTCAAGTGTGACCCTAAAGTATTGGGACACTCAACATAGACAAAAAAAAAAACAGTTATGAAACCATGACCTTAATCTGCTTTTTGTGTTGCTCATATAGACCAAACATACTGGACTGGTGCCCTCAAATGTATTTATCCCAACAGTGGTCAGCAGGAATGTTCAGAGTGTCTCATGACCCCATGCCGACACAAAGCCATGGAGGTTAACGTGCGAGTGGATCTAGGTCACTGGATCTGGCTCTATACATTGTCACATGCCTCAACTTACAGAAGCACATAAGTTTAACCAGGGTTTCTGTTTGTCCACACAGCACAGCACTACATTTAGAATATTCAGGACACATTTTATTGCAACTCAGCTGGAAATATGACCTACTTGGTCCAAAACGTTAGTGCAGTGGTTTCAAACCTGATAGGTATAGGAACACAGTCTACGCAATTTGTCATGAAAATTACTTACACTGGATGTAATTACTTTATTCCTGCCACGTATTTGGCAGGGCCTGGTGTAAGAACTCACAATTAGTTGTTGTTTAAAAATTAAATTTATATATTATATATTTATATATATATATAAAACACACTTTATCTCAAAAGCGGCATTGTTTTTTCTACATGTGGGCATACAGTTTAAACAGTTACTCCATGGCCATCCACATCATATGACAACACTTTCATGGGTAATTTACATTCACAGATACAGCCTGAACTCCATTAGAGCAAGACACACCTTTAAAAATAAGAGCTTAAACCTCAACATCACCTCAGCCAAAGGAAATGACCTAGTGCCCACTTCAGAGCTGGGGAACTGCCTCTAGATCCTTCATAGAAACAAACCTGCGGTGTTTGTGTTGTCAGTCTGCCAGAAGCAGCTCTTCTCAGGAAACTCCATAAAAGTGCACCATCAGATCTACAACACTGGAGCTTCGATAGGATCAAGACAAAGCAGTAGGATATCAACTTTATTTTCAACTCTCTGATGAGGAGGGAACCAATTATTTATCCATAAATCATATTTCTACTGAAGGAGTACAGACACAGAGTAATCACATGGAAGAGATCTATTTGAACTGCAAGAGTCAACTAGTAGTCAGTCCTCACTGTTTTCTAATAAATGTTTAGAAGAGACATGACTTAAGTTTGACCTTACCTGGAGTTTCCATTGTGTCTCTGGTATTTTTGCAGTCAACTGTTTCCTGTTTATTAATATAAACAAACTATAAGAATGACTTCCTCTTATTCATGAGTGTCGAAAATGTTCCCTTGCCTCCACTGGTGGATGAAGTACTCAATTTTACTCCTTAAGTAAAAGTACAGATTCAGATGCAAAAAGTTACTCAAGTAAAAGTGAAAGTATCACATGAGAAAATCTACTTAAGCAAAAATATTAAAGTACCTGCTTAAAAATGTACTTTAAGAGTAAAAGTAAAAGATTTTTAGAATAATTTAAGAATGAAATGTAGTGATTTTGATAAAGAATTTGGCTGATTTTAAGTGATTCAACTGATTTCTTAATTTTTCTAAAAGTTGGAACATTAACTCAAATTAAATGTGCTAAAAATAAGTTTCAGCAATGTCAGCAGGGCTCACATCGTAAAGAAAAGTACTGTTTACTTTTCAGTCCAGATCTAAAATGTAGTGGAGTAGAAAGTACAGATGGATTTTCTCAAATGTATTGAAGAAAAAGTCAAAAGTATCCATTGTAAACTTAACTTAATTACTAAATTACAGATACCTAAAATTTGAACAAGAATATTCTATCTACCTTTTCGCTACAGTCCATTCTTTCTACAAATTTATCCAGTCACATCTAGTCCTCCTTATGCTAGCCCCAAGCCATCGTATTCATTCCTTTTGTATGATCAAAACCAAAAATACTTGGTTTAGTCCGGTTCTAGTCCTGTCTGGTCCAGGTACAGTTCTAGATTTTGTTCCATTGTCCCATTTTGATGTGCTTGTGCAAGTGTGAACCCAACCCTAGTATTTCCAAGTGATCCATTCTCTGTTATCATTTCAAATAGTTTTCAAAGGAAAGAAAAAATTACTCAGAATCCAAAGATTTCCTGCTTTTCCGAGAAGTAATCATGTGACCACAACAACAAAGTAATTACACACATTTTTTCCATGAAAAAACAGTCCATTATGACCTATTAAATGTGCATTTAGGCCATTTGTTATTAAAGGTTTAAGTAACTTTTCGGTTGGGGGTACGTCACCGTTTCTATGGATATGTCATTGTTCTGGTTTAAATGTTCCACAATATGACATTCAATAGATCTACCTTACATTTATTCAATCACAGGTGGCTTTGCGGCTCTAAAATACGTAGAAAAACAAAGCAGTAACATCTCCATGGAGAAAAGTATTTGATGGACCTTTCACCAGAAAAATTACACAATGCACCTTAAACAGTGTGTGCTTTAATATTAATAATATACCTACAACACCTTCACTTATTGGTAACACGTAAGGACAGCTACACCTTTATTAGCCCTAATAAATGAATTATGAATCAAGTCTTTCTTCATGCTCTATTAATCCTGTAAATAGTGTTTTTATAATGCTATGTACATGTTGATGAAGGCAGACTTGGCCTAGGTCAAACCATAAACAAACAAACAGTGAAATCTTGTGTACTTGTGTGTGCCTGCAGCGTTATGCACTGAGGCTGACAGCTGAGAGGTGTTGCGTGTGAAGGCTGTTGAGTCTGCAAACCTAGACAGCTTTTCTAAGACCTTATGCAATTCACACATGACTTAGGAGCTTCATTTAAATAGTTTCCCTAAGGCAGAAAAAGTTTTATTTTCAACATCAAGATCAAAACCACTTACCTAACTCAACATATCAACCCTCAGAGGTGTGTGAATGGTAGTGTGAACTAAATGAACTGTAAGGAGCAAAGCTAAATCAACAGTGGCTGGTCTGGTTTCACATAGTGTAATCAAATATGGAAGGGGAGTGTGCTTCCAAAACTTGACATGCTAGAGATGAAAAATGCTTCTTACATAACTCATTGAATTTCACTTATTCTCGCCTTGTGTTGGCATGGGAGTTTTCTTGTTTTGACCTATAATCCTAACACTGTGACCTCAATAAAAGAGTACACTCCGAAGCATTAGCTAAAGGTTAGTTTATAGCAAAACTAATTAGCGAAATAAAATGATGAATATATTTTGTTAAAGGCTTCATCTTTTCTTCAGCAGACATGATTTGTCTCTTACCAAAGGATTCCAGGCGTTTCATGAGATTTGTATTGGTGCTTCTGTAGACTATGAAGTCTTAGAAACTTGACTTGAGTTTTTTCCAAAATTAATTCAAAAATGTAATGTCATAGTTTATCATAGTGATTGCCTTAATAGTAGTAAGGACAAAAGCCACTGTGTTATTATCAGTGATGTAACTTTAATATTGTGCACTGGAGTCATGTTTTTATTTCAGGAGCAGTACAAACAGTAGCTTCGTCATATGAGTTTGTTTGTTTTTTTCTATCCCTGTGGGGAAAGAAAAATATTGTGTAAGCAAACATTACCAGTAATCTAGTCAATCTGGGGTGCTTCTGAATGCTTTTGTCTGCTAGTTATAATCTTTAACACATCATAAATCTCATTATTTTGTATTTTGAACATTTTGAATTGCAATATAGATTTAGAATGACTTGATTGAAAACTGAAAACTGCTGTGCTGATTTCCACCGGCCCTGTGTGTGTTACAGTAAACATTACACCATACACCCCCCGGTTCAGCCCCCCGTACAGCCCCGAGTACACCGCATTGGGTGTGGATGAGAGCTAAAAGAAAAATGTGCATTTTTGGAGCAACAGCATATTTGTTCATTTATTTATTTATTTATTTAGCACTTGTTCAAGTGCAGTTCATACAAACACGTATGACAGCCAAGCAATAGAAATGCATGTGCGTAATGAACAGTTCTGTGGATGGGAGTGGTAGACGCCAAAAATGTATTTAACGACACCACTCCCAGAAGATTAAAAAAAAACAGTTATCAGTTGATCATAGTCAAAGCTTAAAAGTAACAAGACAACTGTTTTTTGTTTTTTTTTACACATTGCATTTATCGCTTTAATAAGTCAGAGGAGTGTCATTAGTTTAAATTTTAATGTAGATTTACAGTGACAGTTTCTACAAGGTCTGTATGAGAGTTTAGTGATTTTTGTTCTGAACTGAAAATTGCTCGTAAGTTCTCTTGTATAAAGGTATATGCAGCTTATCAGCCCAACTAGTGGAATAATGATGGAACAGATCATTCTAATTAAAATGACATTTAATGTAGAAGGCCAATCATAAAATGTACAGGTCAAAAGGATGTTTATATGTATGATGTTTAGGAGCTAAAAAAATAAAAATAAAAGAGCACTTGGAGCATCAGGTGTGGACAATGTTGATATTTTAAAAACTTGATAATAAAAATTTGGTTTAAATAAGTAGTGAAAGCACTTCCACACACATTGTTATAGTGTGCTGAATATGGAAAATCATACTGCAATACAGTGTACATTTATAATGTATTAGATCTTACTTATAATACTAACTGATTGTGCTGTCTTTTTGCAGATATGCTCTACTGCAGTATAATAAATATTACTCAAACATACATGAATTCCTCTAAATAAAACTTCAAAGGAGAAGGGAAAATAAACTAACGTAAACTTAAAAGTTGATTTTGCATATGTATGTGTAAGAATGTGTTAAAATAAATCATGATCCATCAATCCATTCTGATCAGGTCCAGAACAGGTTTGTTGTGAGAAACAAGATCCAAAAATGGTTGCTCACCAATCTAGAAGATTCCAGCCAAAATCAACTTTAATCTAGGGACACTGACCTGCCTCAGAACATTTGATCAGATATCAAGGCTCTATTCCTCGAAAAGTTTAATTATTGAAGTTTATAGATTTTTAAAGTTGGAGCACAGACAGATAAAGTGATTGTAGGTGTGAAAACCTGTCTCAGCCTTTCATAATCCACACACTCTCATGCTACACAACATATTTCATATTCACACCTGTCACTGCAGCGCCTCGGGCCAGAGACACTCTGTTCACTAAGACAAGACAAATCGATTCATTTTAGCCAAAGGTAATGGAACAAAATAATCTGTGTAATCAACAGGATACAGGTTTAAGTGAATGCTGTTGTTTTTATGAGTAATGAAAACTGGACCTTAATTTCTGCAGGACAATAAAAACAGCCATCAGACGGTGGGTGGGAACTCTTGGATTGCAATCAGATTGATTTAGACAGCAAGTTAAGGAAATGTAGTGATTTATTTTATTTTTTTTCACCTTTATTTTACCAGAAAGTCCGTAAGATAAAATCTCTTTTTTGAGGGAGACTTAGTCAAGAGGCACATCAGCAGACATCAAACAGAATGATTAAGAATTCAGTAGTGAAAGATTTAAAACATATAAAATATCCTGCTCAGGAAAAACATCTGCACATGTATTTTCAATAAGATGTGTCCCCACACTGTACTGTAAGAAGCACGGGTTATAGGCCAGTTGGAGGGCAATTTTCCCCAATGTGACAATAAAGAGATTATTTTTTCAATGTTTACATAACAAGTGTAGTCAATGAGCCTCTTCACCCAAATGTTTTTCACTGAAGTGGTGGTGTGTCCGTGCAGACATTTTGACACACATCATCACAGCAGGAGGCTTGTAGCTTGTCATGGTGAAGCTGTGAAGAATGCGCTGGAGCCAGAGGAAAAATGACTCTTTATGTAAGGCTTGTACAAGGCCCCAAGCACCTGATGTGCACTGTGCACATTCTGTTCACCGTCTTTCTATACTTTTCCCACTATTACATCAGCAGGTCGTCCAGATTTTTAAGCATTTTTCTATACTTATGGCAGTGTTTACACCTCATCTACAAAGTGTAAAAACACACATGGTTAGATATAAAATAAGACATGAGAGATATTTCTCAATAGAAAGCACTATATGTCTATCTACTATATCTACTATATGGTAAGACACTCAGTTTGATAGTACCAGTATCTTGCTTTGTAAGATTTATAAGAGACAATTCCCTAATAGAACTGTTTATTTTAGTCAGGCATTTGTAGGCAGCTCAGGGGTCCTTGGGAGCACCATGGTAACGCTGTTACTGCTAGCCTAACAGCTGTAGCTTCACCTATCTAAGTCTGCGTCTATGAAAGGTCAGATGAAACGATAGTTCAGATGAAAAGATGGGTCAGACAAAAGGATAGATAAAAGATATAAGATTGAAGAAAGGACATTAAAGGTTCATTCAGTTGTCCTAATTTACTTTCTGACTGGAGCATTGTTTGGATGAAGTGTCCCAGTACACAGCCTACAGTCCTCCTAAAATATCTTCAATAATGGATAATACCATAAACTTAAATGACCAACCACACGTGAACCAACTATTACTATGCAAAGCTGAAGGAGACAATAGAGTTTAGCATTAAAAAACCTCAACCTTGCCCTACATATACAATGATGATATGTGTCAATGCATAAATATATAAAGGCACGATTAAAGTGACATGACATGATCCCATATGTTGAGATGGCTGCGTGTTCAGTTATTTCAGTGGGTGCAGAGGTGACTGTCACACTATGTACTCTATGCGTTGCCCCATGTCCTTCTAGAAAACTGCCTGAGCGCTGACAGTGGAGTTGGTGTGTCTTACTCTGGGTGACTGCTCTAACAGCCTGTTGTCTCCTCTGTGTCACCGGAGACTGAGCAGCTGTGAACGTTTCCACTGAAGGGTCTGTGCTCAGGTCCGACCGCCACTTCAAACCACCAAACCCCGAAGACATGATTTACTGATGGAGAGGCTGCGATCTGTGGCAGCATGTGATCAGTCGGATCGAGAGAACTGTCAGCACTGCACACTGTAAATATGGACAATGTCAAGGAACCTGAAATCCACAGAGATTGCCAAGATATACTAGTATAGGCTACGTGCAAAATGAATAAACAAATAAACAGATACTGAGTTATAAAGTTTTCTAGAATGTGATGATGTTATACTCTCATTAAAGCAACCCCCCTGACTACACTTTTCTCCACCAACCACGACTGTCCAGTAAGGGAGGGGGGGTTGCAGCCATTTTTAAGAATGCTTTTAAATGCACTCCCTGTTTTTATAATAATTTTAATTCATTTGAGCATCTGTATTTTCTGAACTTTTATCTTTTAAGGTTTTAATTCTAGGTGATTTAATATGCATGTATGCTGCCCCCTCAAACCTCATCCTCTAACTTCTGATTTTCTGGATTTACTCGATTCATTTAATTTATCCCAATTATTAACTCTTCCCACCCACTCAAAGGGCCATACACTGGAACTGTTTTTAACCTTTGGTCTCAGCCTGGGAAATCTTACCACTAAAGATATCTGTGTGTCAGATCACAAAGCAGTTTAATTTGATGTTGTTTTAGCTCCCCAGTCTTTTAATCATGGCCCATCTTATAATTCCCGTGTTTCTAACTCCTCCTTTGCTCTTAATTTTTTACCTCAGCTTCTTTGACTTTTAACCCCAAATTTACCCTGGAGGAGCGGGTCTCCTCCTCTTATCAAACCACTAATTCGATCTTAGATTTTATTGCACACATAAAACACACATAAGGTAAAAAGAATTTGCAGACGAAATGAACGAAAATGGAAATAGACCAATCTAAATGTGTTCTACCTTTCCAGTGAATAATGGACCAAATTGGGTGTTTCAGTGTCTTACTGCTATAAAGGACAAAGATATTATTATTGTTAGTAAACACATTTTTAAACTCTAAAGAAGACATGTTAAATCTGACACACTGCGCTCATGCACTGTACTCAGCAGTAAATAAGTTTTCATCAGACCTAAAGCTCTACTCTGGCTCTGTGAGTGACAGTTCATGCGTGCTGTTTGGGAGCTCAAGGGCACTTATACTTTCTACACATTTACATTGACGTAAACCCAAATCACCTGTAGTGACAAGACTGTCACAACATACACATAATATCAGATTAGAATAACAGGTTAGGGCCATTAAAAAAACATGAATAAGACAGAAACATGCTGTTGTTTTCCCAAAGCTCCATCTGCAGAGAATCACGTGGAATAGACCAGAAACAGTATAAAACCCAAGGGTGGCCTAACTAAGACATAACCACAGCTGCCAATGGTGGAACATAAAGATTGGCGGGCAAATGTTGTGTGATCTACAGCGGGTGCGCACAGCTGGGGACATCTTAAAGTGGTAGTAAATAAGGCCTTGTTAAGTTCACAAACCCAGAAAACCTGAGAAGGCTGTAAAACTCTGAGAACACAGCCCTCACTTCAGGAGAGATGTCATCCTGGAGTAGGCAGGTGTAGGGCAATGGGCTACCTGCTTCTTGACACTCTGAATGAAAACATCAGGACTTATTAATAATACCAAAAACCTGTTATATTCATATTCGTTAAGTCCTACACAAAATGTATTCTTTAAGCCGTGTTATAATGTTATTACCTCCTCAAAAACATACCTGGAGTTGTGCTTTGTTTCATTCACACATGTTTGAGAGTGATCCCTTATTATTAGTCTGTCTACATCTTCAAAGCTCAAAATGCTCTTTTCCACCTTGTGACTAACTTTTACTTTTAGTTGAGTAGAGATTGGCAGTTCCAGGGCTGAAATCATCCAAATGATTATAATGCATCCAAATCGTTATAATCTATGACTAACCAACTGTAACGCACACGCAAACATTTCCAAAGTAATGATCAATAAATCAAACAAGTATAAGGCCTATGGGGACAGGCAGTCCTAGTTTGGAAGGGGAGATCTGACCATGTAAACAATGTTGCTTATGTAGAAGAACCTTTTTTATGAGGCAGAAATCAGTTAGTTATGTGTTGTACAAAGAAGCTCTCACGTTAATCTCACTTTTTTGTGCTGCAGCCAGTACAATGCACAAACTATAAAACAGATTAACAGAACAGACTTTGCAAAGAGGCTATAATTTATTAACTGTCTATATAAGATTTTTATTTTGGTATGTGTTTGAAGTTTATTTGTGCTAACATCCTCTGACTCTTGCTTGACACAAAGCTAAAGAGGAGAGGCTGAGTCTGATCCCTGCTCTAAAGGCCACAGTCACTCAAACACACCACAATGAAGCCTTACATAAGCTCTTTAGTAACCCTCTTTAATAACCATAAAAAACATAAACTGGTGTTGTCTATTTGTAGTGCAGGACAAACATCAACTATATCCTAAAGGTGGAAGTTTCACAACAACTTCTTACTGCAAGTGCTTCAGCAGGTTTTTTAGGTCTATTACAGTAATGGGATATGTCAACAATTGCCACAGTGAGATCAACTTTTACTCAGAAACACAACATGAGATGGAGGTGGACTGTGTATACCATGAATAATCCACAGACATCAAAAGGCCTGCAGAGTCTTTCATATTGTCATATGATCAGATGTACTGGAACTGCAGGTTAGATTTCTTTCATTTTCTGCTTATGCAACTGTGCATTCCCTATGACCCTGTGATGTCACATGCTCCTGTGGGTGCCTGTGGAGCTTTAAAGAGTGTCTGGACTCCTGCTGGGCTGTGGTACTAAGAACTAAAGTATCGCCATAAACCCAAACCCCAAAGGTCATGACCTTTTGTCTTCAGGAATAAGATGTCCTGGTCAGCCACATTTCTGCACACCATCAGATCGCATGCGAACAAAAGCTTCAGTATATTTCCTCTCACACTGCAAAAAGTGTGAGAGGAAATATACTGGATTAAGTATTCAAGCATTATGATGTATAAAACCAAAGACCAGACTCTACATCTCCTTGAGGTAAAATGCCTCACAACAGTACATGTGTGACGTAAGTTTAATCTGAAGAATGCTGTTTCTCCACATGAAATGTGGACTAAATGTGAGTCTAATGCTGTTTGATAGACAGGTACAATGCCTTTAAACATAGACATAGACATTTTTGTTTGGTTTACAAAAGCCATGCTGCAAATTGATGAATAGTTTTGGACTTAACATTCTAAGAAGTGACATAAAAGATGAAAACACACATCGACTTGAGGGACAGAGACAGACCTTTTGAGTGGAACTGACAACGGGTGACGCTCATGACCATCATTAGGACAAGTGATCCTAATGATAGATGAGCAGCCCATAGCATCTCCACAACTTTACACAGACAAGATTTCATGTATCTTGTCACTTCATTTTTTCATTCTTTATTTTGGCACAGCCTGTAAGGAAATCCCATACAGATCAATCTTAAACTAATATGTTTCTGTTCAGACCAATGCTATTTTTATGCCTTGAAGGATATTTTCTATTGAAGAATGTTGTTGTTTTTTCTCTTATGTAACCTACCATGCACAATTTCCAACTCATCATAATATTTCCAGAAAAAGTAGCAAGAAATACAGTTGTAGCATTTGTGTCTCTTAGTCTGCTTTTAGGTTGACATATTTGGGTTGAGCCAGCTTTGAGGGGATAAACAAAGTACATATGTGCATGACAAGGAGTCAGACAAATTATACTGGTGCATGCAATGCTGACCACATTTAAGCCCTGCACGCTTTTTCCAGCACAGCTCCAAAATCTCATCCAAACCAGATGTTTTGTCGTTGCATAACACTTAATCCAAGACAAACTTTGCTCACTGGAAGAATCCAACACTTTTTCCCCACCTTTGGATATTCCCACACTTCACATTCTTAATGAAAAGACATGGCATGATTCTTGTCTCCAGGGAAAACCTTATATGGACATGGTTCTGTAATGGTAATGAAAACACCTCGGCTAGAAATACTTCTTACTAGAACAAGGCCATACATATAGAGATTAAATTAATAAACATGCTCAAACCAGACTGTGTTTTAGTTAAGTCATTACCTAATTTGGAGATTTACTGTTTTTTTCATTCTACTTTTAAATATATACTGATACAATAGTAAATAGACCAACCAGACCGCTTTTCTTGTCTCTTCCTGATTAGTTGCAGTTATAAAGCATGACCTGGAGGGAGATTTTGAATGTGTTCTTTTCAGATGGAATCCACATGCAGAAGTTGAACTCAAGAGCACACGCATCTTACCCTCTCTTGAAATAGAACAACAGTTTCAAAACAAAACCATAAATCAGACAACCCCAGACTCCTGTGTAAGATGATACGGAGCTGTCATGTCTGCTATATTTGCATAACATTACAAACCTGTCATCAAAAGGAGTAGTTTTAATAGAGTGATAATTAATAGAAGTACTCTCAATTAAAAACATATGGGTGCAACAACAAACAAGTATTACTCCCTAAAACATTAACATGTATTACTGCTATAGTAGGACAGTGTTTCTCAAACTGCACTGCATGTACCACTGGCAGTACACAGGTTGACTCTGGTTAAGGTTCATTATATTGTCCCCATAGGGCAATTTGTCCTCTGCATTTGTCCCATCCTACATGGCAGCTGAATGAGAACTGCTCAAGGACCCATCTCCAAATCTGGGGCTAGTCTTGGTCTGGACTATCTTAGCTGAAGAATTGTATCTGTTGTGCATGTTTTGGGTTGATGGGGAAGTTTGGAGTGCCCAGCGGAAACCCATGCAGGCAAGCTCAACACACATGGGAATTGAGCCCAGAACCTTCTTGCTGTGAGGCAAGAGTGTTAGCCAGGGCTGATATATGCCGGGGCTGAATGCATTTTTACTGATTGTTTTATTTAGATACACATGTATTAATGTTTTTGTCAGTGAATTAATCATTATTCAGAATGGCCTTATTCATGGTTTAGTCTCATTTCAGACCTAGTTGGTTCAGTTTCCATGTTCAGATCCAATAAAGTCTGGCTGGAATTAGAAAGCCAAATATGATGTTACTTGGTACTTGGTGAGAAACACTGATATGATATCTTTCCATCATTTTTACAATTACTGACAGTATTTTTATTTTTTTTTTCACTATCTATACTGTTATTTTAATAACAACCCCTACAGCACTATAATTGCACTTTGAGCTGTGTACTGTGCCCACTACTTGTGAGACGAGACTGCAAAAAACTTTCCTTTAGATTCCAATTCTCAGATTCTTCCTCTGTCTGCCGAACCCAAGAATATTTCAATTCAAAGTTTTCTTCCCATTGTTCCTGTTATTATGATCTGGAACAACAGGAAGTCTGAGTTGTGATGTAAGAGAGGGCCCAAAGCAGTGGGGGGAATACTGAATGTACTAGCACTGAGTTATGGGTCTGTAGGTGTCCAGCAGTACTCTGTCCAAAATCTGCTCTGCTCTATGGGGAAGCCACAACATATCTGGTTACACGCAGACTACTGACTGTCTGCCAAAACCATCTGAAATGCTACCAACTGTTTTTCATTTTCCAATGTACTCTATATGCCTCTTATAGTTTCACTGTTATTAGTGGTCACCTAGTTTTTGAATTTGGAAAAGTTTTTCCAACTTTTGTTTTTCAGGTATTTAATATTTCCATTGCCTAAAGAGGGACCCCTTGAAATTAAAAACATCCTTTTATGGCGCCTAGATGCAAATTTGAATTTGTAAACTTTACTTATAGAGACTTTGTAGAAAGCAGGGCAGAATCGTCTGTAAAGATTCAAATCAGAGCATTCTGATGAAAACAATGAACTATAAACTTGTTAAAATATTTACATGAGCTGAGTTTGAGAAGCACAATAAATGCATTCTTTCAGGGTTATAGTACTTAGAATGAAGGAATAGTACTTTACTTTAAATTGGGCTGTTACTTTACTTGTAAACACTGAAAAGCTGTTTACTTCTATTTGGTATTTTAGATTTACATGATTTATTTTAGGTGTAGTGTTGTACTGCAGTTCTAGCTGCAGCTAACATAAGTTACAGTAGTATAGTACAGTAGTACTTAGTATTTATTCATTCCTCATTAGTACAAGTAGCAAACGTCCTTTTACAAGTAGTGAAAGGTCCAGTCTATTATATTATCATTGTTATATCAATTATCAACAGGTTTAAACTCATTTCACCTTAGTTTTGTTATGGAAAACCAGACTTTGTGAGTGAAATGTGAGTATTCTGAGTTCACATATAGGGAATTTGTCATGAGTTGTTGTAAAAAGTACAATAATTACTGGCTGACTACTTGGCTAATCAGTCGCTCCTTTATTCTGTAAAGTATTGTATAAGTGTGACTGTGCAAACTTACATTACTTATCACCACTTGTGGTGCATCTAACAATTTAGGACAACTTCCGATACAAGTGCTGAAAATTCTGGTCTATTGTATTATCATGTTATGTTTTATGAATTATCAATAGGATTAATAATTCTGTGAAATGTGAGAATTTAAGAGATAATCTGGCAACTATCATAACAATAACAATAACATTAAACAAAGATGTATCATGTAAACATAAGGTTTATTGCCATTGTGCAGCTGTATCCAAACATTGGACACTTCAGAGCAACATCACCATTATCTTTACCAAAAAACATAGAAAATTTCTCACTTCTCCCTGTGATTTTATACACATGGTCCTGGGTTGTATCTGTCATCGTAAAAAGAATTAACAGTCTTTGGTAGCTAGCAAACAACAACAGATTTCAGTGTGAAAATCTCCCTCTTCTGCTACTACTGGCACTGTTGTCATGCCATCGTTAACAATACAGACGCATACAACAATCAGGAGTGCATCTGACATAGTAACTTCTCACTAGCTTCTATTTGATCAGGACGTTTCATCATTATATACAATGTAGTAACCTTTTACATTTGAGATTTATAGGCAGACAGAATGGACAGATAGGCCTATTGTTCCCAGAGATCTTTACAATTGCAACAACCAATTTTTCTTTACAAAACATGAAAAATAGCAGTATTACTTCCCCCATAAGCAGCAAGCCCCAACTGCAGACAATACAAGATTACACTGTGTCACTCGTTATGGAGATTAATGAAGGCAGCCTCCACCTCTGTGTTGTTAGCATGTCAATTACCATGATTAAATGAAGCACATAGCAGTTATAGTGTACATCTTTGTAATGAAATGCAATGACAGTCCATGACACTTGTATTTTTGATCCACATATCAGGGCTCTTCTTCAGAAACATGGAGGACCATCTCGCTTTGTACTCCTCTACCAGTGATCACCCACATTCCAAGATGGCGTCAGCAGGGCCAGCCCAGTCAGAACCATTCTCTTGGTTTATTTTAGAGAGGGTCCGGCTATTGGCAGGTCAAGGAGGGTCCCCCTGTCTGTCTGGACAAAGTGCTGAACTAGTCTAATAAGAGAGACTAGGTATCTGAGGGCGGGCTGGATTCCACCGCGCCTACCTCAGAGCATCTCGAGTACTGTGCTTATCAACAGTTCGTTCAAGTCCCATCTAGCAATTACAAGATGTATTGCCTTCACCTATGGAAGGATTCATCATCAAAACATGGAGGTCCATTACTGTACGCGACGGCTCTGCTCGCCCCAAAGCAGAGCCACTTATACAGCAGAACCAGAGCTGTGGGTGCACATCTGAAGCTGCTGGTGCTCCGTGTTCACCTGCATGCTTTGATTGTCCAACTGAACGTCTGTAGGGATGCGAGATTGAAATTTCTCAAGCTGTTCGGGGCTAGCCAGGTTCTTCAGTAGGTAGTTCTCCCTCTCCAGCTGGTTGTTTTTCTCAGCCAGTTCCTTGATCTGCTCCTTGAGGATCTCCACTTCCTCTCGGACTGCGTACATCAGGTGGTTTTTCACAAGGTCCTGCAGAAAGAGAGGAAGGTTAAGGCTGGAAGCACATGCTGAAAGAATAATTACCTGTCAACTACTACTTCCACTCCATGTGAATAAGCACTAAATGTTCTCCAGTGATAAAGTGATCTGTTTGACCTCAAGGTATTCTCAATAATTCCTGACAGACTTGTAATGAGTTTTGTCTTTGTGAGCTTCCTGACACCACCTGCACCAGTCTGTCCAAGTTTGGCTCTAGGTGGCTTTTACATAACAGGTACTTCCCTAAGCATTTGAAGAATTAGTTTTTATAATTTGCCCTCTAGCCTAAAATATCACATTGATTTGATCAGAAGAAACATTACAGTACATGTAAAAATAACTGAAATTAAACACATAAGGACTATGAGATGCATTCATGTGCTACTGTTTTGTTTTGATCTTACCATTGCTTGTTCAATCTTGTTGTCAATGGCCACAACGCTAGCACCAGAGGCACTGTAAGAAAGAAAAAAACAACATTAATCGCCTATTCAATTACAACACTTCTTCAGTCAAATGCACATTCACTGCTCCCTGTGCACTGGCAGTACATTGGAAGTTGAAAGTCAAAATATACAGTTTCTCCATTTTGGTGGTACACATCCTATAGTGACATATGCCTACAGAATGAACTGCGTTGCAATGGGGATTAGAGAATATGGGGCATTGGCACACTGGCCCAGTCAAAAGAGCTCAATATCTGTTCCAAGTGTTCAAAGTGCAACTGCACGCAATGTCTGACAAATGCCTTACAAGGGCATGAGGCAATAAGCAACAGACATCAACATGACAATTATTTCTTACGATATGAGAAAGTGGGAAAAAGTACTACTACAGAGCAGCAGATGACGCTTAGAAAACAAAGCATTCACGTGTAATAACTAGACCACAAGCCAATTATAAGAGCCCAATGCAGCGCATCAAATGCATTCATAATAAAATATTTACCTGTTGTCAAGTTTGACGGATACTACATCCCCTCCGAGTAGCGAGGAGAAGAAAGAGATCGAGAAGTTATGCAACTGGTAGACGGCCACTTCCATTGGTGTCTTAGCGAACATCTCTGTGCTCATGTTGAGTACTAGACTCGTGTGAAAGTAACTTTTCGCCACGTTTGCAGCTGGCGGGTCACTTAAGTGAAGATAAAGCGGGTTTGTTGTCTCGCTGGTTGATCGCGATGCACTACCTCAAAGCCGTAGGCTGAGTGCAGTGCTGTGTCAGAGTTGCGAGCTTCGCTTGGCTTTGTACAAGCGCCTGTCTGTTTCTATTTCTGCCAGCGCCGCTATAAGAAAGGAGCGGAGTGACGTCAAGTGACGCGCGCGTCTCATTATGCAAATGTGGCCCCGGGTCAGACCGCTGCTGTGCTCAAGGTACAAACTGGAATTAGGACTTAAGCGAATATTTAGGAGTCTGATTACTATCGTTTTTAACATTTACATAACGAGCCCGGAGGGCGATAACAAAGTGTTCTCACAGCCATAACAACAGCTGTCCATCTTAAGACAGACCGTAGCCTACGTGCATTTGTTTTAAGATCCTGTGCATTTTCTGCTGGTCTGTCTATAGACCTCTCTATGTCCTGCATTTCGGCATTTAGAGGAACAAAAATGAACGCACAATTGTCCCTGTCCTCTTTGGGCACCCATATACCCACCAACAAAACTGGCAGAAGCAGCTCCTTTCAGCAAATCTACAGTGTTGTTGTAACGCAATAATACACTACACTGAAGTCTATGTACCATATAAATGTATGCAATCAGACTGAGATTCACACAGGCTAATGTATCTTATATTATATTGTATCTTTGCAGTGCTGCTTATTTACGGGGTTGGGTAGACCTCTCTACTAAACGGTATGTACTCTCATTAACCATTTCATTGAACATGGTGTTCCACGGCTTATTTTTGTTATTGTTCCTTCACCATATGGCCACGTGCATGTGTGAACCAGCGGGTGTATTTTTCCATAGCCTCATTCTGGTAACTTTCCTCAGCCAGAACTCTACCAGCCTCTAGTGGCCACAATGTAGAATGCAACTGCGCGGGCGGTAAGGCGCTTTTCCTCGTGGTTGTTTACAGAGGGAATTTTCCGTTCACTTTCTCCCCAATTTCTAGCAGAAACTGTTCCGGTAAATGAAGATTGTTTGTGCGGACTAGAAAGCATATGGCGAAAGCGCATTCCCATTTAGTACAAACTATTCTGTTGGTCTGTTTAATAAGCTGTAAACATCAAAGGACCCCTGCATAGGCATGTGTTATTACTGTATTGTGCTGCTATATTTGGATTCAATAGGAGATCACAACCGCCCTGCACTGTATTCTGCAATCTGCATTTTTCTTTGGTGCTTACAGGCAAACTACTTAAGCTCCAAAGAACCATAAACATTTTGGAGTACTAGACAAAAGACTAATGTAATCTCTGGGACCTGCACACTCATGACTGTAGTATTATCAGATTAAACTGATAATGAGTTTCATATATTAGCCATTTGTGGCACTCAAGTGCATAAATATACCCCCAGTACACAGCAGTGGGAGTACTGCAAATACATAAAGGCCTAATGCATTAAAAAAAAAAAAAAATGAAATACTCAAAATGACCAATAGTACTACTATACTAACATTGCCAGTACTGCCTAGGGGATAGTATCTCATATTTCTACACAGTAAATGTCATTACAATGCATTAGCAAATGTATAACTGTATTCTTTAGTGTTGATTTCCACCACACACACTGACAATTATATCATAAAACCAAGTAAATAATTAACTTTTGAATAAGTTAAATAGCGTGACCATGTATTCGATATATTCACTTAATAACTAATTTGCTTAAACACAACAAACAGTAATATAACTAACTAATGTAAGTGTATAGATATATCTGCTGCTGTAATAATGTAATCTCCTATTTACCAGCCTCATGGAAATGGGCCAGTATTCTCATCCCACTGTAGAAGTCCTATTTTCACATATCACAAATTTGTAACTTTTTTTTTTTTTTTTTTGCAAATGTAGAAACAACAGTAAGAGCAATAAGAGTAGTAGTGACTGGTTGTAACAGTGGTTGTAATGATTTGGGGTCTTTCTAGATTGCAGTTGTTGTAAATATGGAATTTGGAACTTTATTTTTATTTTTTTTTACAAAAGTTTTTTCAATAATTGCAAAAAAGAGGAAAGTTATTCTGCATTTGGTGCAGTCATGTCGTGCCACATTTGAGTGGAATACAAACTGCCTGTCCTTTCCTGTTGCCAGATTTGGTGAGTCATTCTGAACCGGGCTGAGGGCCATAGTTTTCATCAGATGTCCCACAAGAGCAGCCCTTATATAACTCTGTGATTCACTTGTACCAAGGGAGACTGCACAAGAATACAGCACAGAAATGTACCCACTTTTGCTAGGAGGGACACTGTGAGATATGGATAGTATTTAGTGAGTTTTGTGTTAAGCAATGTGTTTTACTCTGCGCTGTGCCTGTTCTATCGGTGATTGCACAACTTAAAATACTGTACAGCTCCTGAGGAACGGTTATATCAAGAAATAAGGAATAGTTGAAAATGTTGTAAATTAGTTAGGTTTGTAGGCTTGGGCAATATGACAAAAAAATATCACTTTTTTCCTCATAATGGCACATTTTTTTATTTTTGTCTAATTAAAAACAAACAAAAAAAGGTTTCAGACTATTTTCCAGATCATAATCAATACAGACTTTTAATTAAAGTCCTTTAATGCACAACTCTACTGAACTCTACTTAATGCTTTTACTGGCTGTAGATCTCGCAATTAAAAAGACCCAAGCTGATCATTGAACCAACTGATTCTCCATCTCAATTAAAAGTTGATAAATTGCACCCAAACCCTGTAGCCATCTTAGACCCACACTCACCGGCGCTCTGGGGGCCTCTTGAACAGGCTGGGGGAGTAGGGGGGGGAGTAGCTCAAGACCCTCTCCGGATAGGCCTGGTAGTGCTGGTGATGGCAGCAGAATCTATGGCCAGGGTGCCCCAGGCGGTGGGCACAGATAGTCCTGGGAGAGGCTAAATCCTCCTGAGGAGCTTCAATGTAACGCGCCTGCCTCTGTCCCATGTTTGCTATCTGCTGTGGCGATGCGGCGAGGAGTGGTTTCGCCTCTCATTGTTCTGCAGTGTGTTGCGTTGCTCAGTGGCACAAAGGGACAATGGAGCTGCATGTGTAAACACATAATTGTCTGTACCACACTCAGACTGGCACTTACCGCTCTACACTAGAATACAGGAACAATACAAATGTGCTGTAATTTAGGGAAGAAAATGTAGGTTTTTAACTGCACCTGAGTGGAGCAATCAAAACCAAGCAATTAGATCTAAGCTAATTACTGCTGTTAAACACTCTATGTAGTTACACTATTGTTCAGCATGAGAAAACATGACTGCACATTTACACATAAAGAAATAGAGCATAACATTATGACCATATGCCTATTCTTTGTCAAAATGTTCTTTGCAGTGTTGTCTAATCACTTTAGAGGCCATTGCAAATAGGGCACTTGAGCACAAATAAGATGAAACCTGCATATAGGTATAGCATTACACTTATATATATTTTCTGGTATTTTAGTATTATACTATAACATAAATAAAATCACTGAAATAGCTAAATAATAATAATTAAAAAAAAAAAAAAAGGCTATAGTGACTTCCTATTCAAAACTGTCTATGTGTCATAAAAAGTGTAGGGGTGTAGTAGGTAGGTGAACACAGATTTCCTGAGCACTCAAGCATGCATAGATCAATCAAAATAACTCAGAGTAGCCGTATGGTGAGGGAACACTGTTTCAATATGGCTATATAATAAAAGTCAATTTTACATAATAAACTACCTTTATAGTTTCATGTTGAGACAAATGAAGTGGAAAAAATCTTACATAACATTAAAATTGGTGTCTGTGGTTGTTAATCTCAGTAATCTTTTCATTTTAACTCAGAGGATTTGTGGCTTTTGTTCAGCATTAGTTGTTATTAGCAGCGCAATTAGCTGCAAATAAAACGAGACACAGCACACCGGGCCTGTCTCATCCTCAGCAGCTCACAGACTTAACAAGTCTGAATCTGTAATCAAACGGATCACACACAGGCCTTGAAATAATCACATTTATCAACACCTGGTGACCACGCCTGCTGCAACAACTCGAAATGTCTGCAACCACAAACCCACATCCATGTAACGCTGATTTTTATTTATCTGAAGACAAATGAGTAACTGAAAATACAATTACATACCCTCCCTCCATATTATCTTTCCATTATTTGATCCTAGCATTTTTATAGTTCTCGACGCTGGTTTGTAAAGCTACTTCTGTGAGATGTGGTTGTCTCTTGTCTCTGAGGACAATATTTGTCAGACAAATGAGCTACATGTTTGTACAGATCATGCTGATAGTCCTGTTAAGACCAGTGTCATCATTTAATCCTGGGTGGAGTATATCATTCATTTCAGCAGTTTGACTCTGTTTATAAAATCAAATAGTGAATCAGCCATGCGCTCTGTTGGTCACTAGGTTACATAAAATTAATTACAATGATTCAGAATAATACTTTTGGATTGATATATATTTATGATCCAAATTATATAACCTCAAAGCATTATTCTTATTATTATTATTATTATTTCTAATTCAATTATAACTTTTTCCTTAGTGACATAACGCACGTTTATATTTCCAGACAGACAGGAAACATTCACATACTTCCCATTTGACTTCTGTTCCTTCTGTCATGAATCAAGTGTGCTAACCAGAGTCTTTACTGTGTTCAGAAGAGAGATTTAAACAATTGTGAACACAGAACTGTACTGAGCAGTACTGAGAAAAATGTAATAAATTGAGGGGCTTGTTTTAAGTTTGTGTCATGGTACCAGTCTGTATCAACACATTAGAGACAACCTAAATCCATGATATAGAGGTTTAGCTGTTTTTACTTTACTTGTGTAAGCAGAACTAAATAATCCAAATGTCGTCATGTGAAAAACTGTGAAGTACAGTGAAGGTATGTAGGTACTTTGTAGGTCACATTGTAGCCCTTGACCTGAGTCGCTTAAGAAGTAACAGTATGTTCTAGCAGCCCATAACCATAACACCGCATAAGGATCCGATCTGTGGCTAAGTGCAAACACGCAGAAGACCACAGGACCAGAGATGCACTGGAAAAGGTCAAAGGTCAAAAACTCAATTGGCCATGAAGTGTTTAATCACACTAAACCCTGTCATTAGCCACGCAAAGGTCCTTTGACTTGCTTAGGGTCACAAAGCAAGTCAGTTTCTGCCACCACTCCGAACCAATTAGGATCCCATATATATAAGAGTCTGCGTAGGAATCAAGTCAAAATAGGCTGTGATGCTAGGGGGTACACACTTGGGAGGGCACCTGAGTTAAACGCACTGTTGACTGGACTCAATCCCAGAACAAAAGGTCAAAGAGGTCAGGGCCATGTGTCCAACATTCATCTGCCCACCGTGTGCCTTCAGCTGTCTATATACCGCTGTGTGGTGTGCGCTGGTGTCTAATCTGAGTTATCTTCAGCTGTGGAATGCTAACGGCAGGCTAACGGGTACATACTGGACCCAGTCCGTCAGTGTGTACCTCCAAATGGAGATCTCCTGTAAGTGATGGGAAAAAGAAAAGGTCAGACTTAATGTATTGTGATGTACGGGTGGGGAGGGTGCATACGGCTGTTCAATGAGGGCTCATTTTACAAACACTGCGCTAATGAAATGCTTGCCGGTGTCCACATGTTGAGATGTGTCCAGGGAGGAGCCCAATTCAGATGATGGTCAGACAGCATAAGCCGTCCTATTACATCAGGATCACACACTGGTATTTTGAGGACGCTGACAGATCATTACCACAAAGACATACTGTTCTAGGGTGTAGTGCTTAAAGACTTTATGAAGGAGTCAAAAGGCCCTATCTCGCAATGGTGAATAAAGAATGTATGCTATGTGAAGACACAGAAGACCAAATGCAAGTCCAAAGAAAAGGAGACATTACAGTAGAAACTGCTAAACTGTCCTCCTTGGGGCCAGGGTTCCACAAGGTCCTGTATTACACAAAATGGATTCTCGTGAGCTTTTAGCACTGTTATAATGTTGTTACTCATCAAAAACATACCTGGAGTTGTGTTTTGTTTCATTCACACATGTTTATTTATTATTTGTCTGTCTCAAAGCTCAAAATGCTCTGTTCCACCTTGTGATGTCATGTAGTGGTAGTTTTCAAGTTAACAGCTCCTTTTACCTTTAGTTCAGTAGGGATGGGCAATTCCAGGGCTGAAATTACTATGATTCTAGTGAAGGTGTGTGGAGTTTAAAAACACAGTGGAGCATTTCAGAGAAGAACACACCTAAATATTCAAAATCTATGAGAATGAAACTAAACACAACTCCAGGTATATTTTGAAGATGAAACAACAGATCAGAAAACAGGGTATTATGGGCCCTTTAATGATCCCGTATCTACCACTTTCAATCTACTTGTTACTCAGCCTCAGATAATGAGCCTGACGTATATTCTGTGAGATCTGAACTTTGGATCGGCTCACCTGGCTCTCATTTTTGTTTCATCTTGGACGGCCAATGTTTATTTTCCTCTCAACTTTGTGCTTTGCTTGTATAGATTAATATACACCACATGACATTCTTTTTAAAATAATTATTCTTGGACAGTTTCATTTTAGTTTACATTAGCTTGTCATTTTCCCACCATTTTATTTGATCAAGTGCTGCAGCTGTTTGACCCAAGTCACTGCAAACTGGGACATCACAGGAGGGAGCGGGCCCCTCTCAGCTCCGACTACACGCTTGTTTGTGCCCGTGTGTTTTTGCTTTCTGCCCTTGTCCTCTGCGCTCTTGTCCCTGTCCTTATGTACACACACATTCACACGCACATGCTGGGTTTTATGCCTTTTGAGGACATCACATTGACTTGTATTCATTTCCTGGAGCCTGATCTAACTTAACTTTACAGTAGTTATACTTGCTTAACCTAAACCCTAATCTTAACCTATTTTAGCACATGTATCTGAACTTTAAATCATGTTGTTCATCTTTTTTTTTTTTTTTTTACATTTCCAACAGCAAGTTACATATTATGTGCACCATACACCATTAACTGTGTTTTTGTTTTGTTTTGTTTTTTCAACAATAACCCCAAAACAACAACAAAATATATATTGCTAAAAAATAAGAAACAGCTGACAATGCAAAGACAGATAAATAAATAGTGACAAAACAAAATACAAATAAAAATCAAAAATAAATGATATACAACTATGCTAAGGTATGGTGCCCATTTATGGAATCAAGTCAAAATAAAGGCTGTATTTCAGAAATGGCTGCCATGTTTTGTTTTGTTTTGTTTTGTTTTTTTATTTTAAAGGTCTTTTTGTCCCTGAAAGTGTGGCAGGTCCCCCCATGATGAGTGTGTGTGTGTGTATACAGATTTTAGTCCCCACAACCTGCTAAAAACCCAAGTCCCTGCACTTACAGCCCGATCAGCGCGTCCTGGATCAGACTGGACATGGGACATCCCGCTAACTTATGTCACTGATGTCGTCCAAACTGAAGCTCAGAGGAGAGGTTCCCATGGACGCCTGCAGACTGCACCACTGTGAGTTAGGACTGGGCCCGGGTCACCTGTGATAACTCACCACAGCATGGCTCCCACCCCACTGATAATAGTGGAGAGGTGTCATTAAAGGTTATATGCAAATGAGGTTGCTGTTATAAAGATTACTATTAGTTAGATTACAGCTAAAAAAAAAAAAAAAAGTCATGTAATGGTATTATAAGTTTATTCCTATCTTGTGGCTGCAGGTCGAATCTTTGTCATATTTGCAAAAAAGTAAAAGATTTTTGCAACTTAAGAAAAGGAGACTAACATTACTATTCTTGATACGGCATGTGCTACCCTTGTAATGTCTTCTACTACTTCTTACATAACTGTAACTGTTCAACAAAAAGGAAAGGAAAAAAAAACAAAACATATCATTTAAAAAGATAAAAGTGAAGTATCCAGTTATATTAAATTTAAAAACTTTATTAATTTTAGTGACGTTTTGGCTTTCATTTATCATTGTTTATAAATAGCTGTGGTCTGCTAGTGTTACTAAGAAACCCAGGTCAAATCTAAAACAACCACAAGATGCAGTGAGCCTTGTCTTGCACAGAGCTGTAAATCTGAGCCGGACACACTATGAGTCACTATCTCACTGGGCCTCCATCAAAAGAGCAAACACATTTACATAATCTGGATGAACAATGGAACGCACTGTAAATTGTCTTTAATGGCTATACTGGTTTAATGTTCTTTCAGAAAGTAAAATGACCTATACAGTCCTATACAGTGCAATGTTTTGTTTTCTTGTCATCTCATCTGTAAAGTCTAGGGGGCTAATAAAAGCCTCTCACAGCACTTGCACTGAACTGATCTTAAACGTGAGATTCATGTGCAGCATCTGTGCACTGGGACACTGGACAATGTTGTTTTCATATGTAAATACGGACATGCATTTAAGCCCATTCTAGTGCAGGTGCAGCTGCAGCATGCACACTCTGCCCTGCTGTACAGGAGATCTTTTGCCTAATATAGTAACTAATAGAATTGTATCTTGTTGCTTTTTGATTTGTTCATAAACTATTAACTTATTATATTCATGTATTCATTTGAAGCAGGAAGCAAAAAGACAGTGGTCACTTAGAGTTCTCTCTGATATGCAAATATGAACATTCATTTTATTTGTTAAAGCCAAACCGCCACTAAAGTGACATTCTGAATTCAAAGTGTGACTGTGACGCGCTAACCCAGGCCTGACATAAGGAACCATTCTTTCCTCTATAGAACATCAGACTAAAGCCATTAGTCTAAGCTCACTAACCACAGTCTGCTCTATGTCCCACATGCAAACACAGAGGAGGGCCTATAGGAGAACAACATGTTTCTTCAGCCTGAGTGCACCGAGAGGGTCGCCCAACGGGAGACACCCAGCACAGACAGACAATCTCAGGGCCATATGCACTGAGCCCTATACACTTTAAAGCACAATTAAGTGAACAAGAACAGTGCATCCAGATGTTGGCCACCCGCTTGAGAACTATAAAACTAAAAAGAGACGTTCTCACAGTCTTGTAATTACATGCAGTAGTGGTAGAAAAGTATACTCCTTTACGTAACTTTTAGTACAGTAGATTAAATCAGAAAAAAGTGCAGTGTCAAATGTGATCACAATGTCAAAATATACTTGCAACTTATTATTAACTTACTGAAAGTTATATTTTGATTGATTGATGCATGTTTGAGTAATACTGTATTGTCCTGCATTTAAGGCTTGAGCGCTCAGAAAATTTCAGTCAGCCAACCCCATACCTTCGCTCTGTTCTAGCGATTATTCAAAAAGTTAGGTGGGGCTTATCAGTTGTGTGATTTTTAAATGGGATTCAATTGACCCATTTCTATTACAAAGCTGTTTAAAATCAATATTGTGCTTTACAACAAATAAAAATACATAATGGTCTACGTATGTGAGTTTCATACTAAATGAAAAACCCTAAAAAGCATAATTTGTCTTTTCTAATAAAGATTTCCAAGGTTATGACAAATACTGTTCAACCCGACACTAGAGTACAGAGTATGGAGTTAATAGCATGTCTATTTCTGATGCGTGTCTGAGAAGGTGTGTAGAAGATTGATGTCACATAAGGCTGACTCAGGGCTCTAATTGCACTGTGTTATATGTCTGCCAAGTCTGTTATTAAGACACAAACAATTAACCAAGAACACTGTCCTTGTTCAGTGGTGCAATCAATGAAAAAGTATTCAAATATCACAGGTACTGAATTAGTGCTTACTAGAGAGCCACTATTAAATGTAAAGGCAGTTATTTACTTTATAATAAATGATTTCAAAAACAATTTAAAAACATTGTGCATGACATTATGAGGAGTTAGTAGAAAGTAACTACAGTTGGGAATGTTTGACCTTCACCCAAACCTTTTATTCAGTTTAGACATTTAAGTTTATAGGCCTGTGCATTCTTCCAAATTTGAGAATTCTCCTAATAAGTAATAGTATATTGAAGAACCCTATTTTGCTATTGTACGATTTATTTTTTTTCTACCTCCACCAACATATGTGATTGCAGCAGTTAGGCGTGGCACGATAATACATTTTAAAGGATGATATAGTGCTACAGAGAAATATATAATGATAAAGAATAATATTGAAACTACTTTATGCCACTGACACAAAACAATGAAGCAAGATTACTCCAGTAAATCTTTTGGAGTTTAAAAAAAAAAAAGCCTCACTATTGTAAAGAAAATGTATGTACGATACCAGTCCCAGCTTTTCGTACTAGTATATTTGTGGATTATGATAATTACTGTGACAGGCCTAGCAGCAGGTTTGAGTGGTGCATTAGACACCTCTGTAGTGTCCCACTCACTGCTCTTAGTATCAGGTAAACAGTGTGTCAGACTGGCCCGGCTCCAGCTCACACCACAGTACAAGTCCAAAGTTCACTTATGAAACCACAACTCACTCCTCTGCTATCTGGCCCGCACGCACCGCTAAAGGAGAGCACTGAAGTGTACAGACCATAAGCACCAGTTCTATCTGAGGAGAACAAATAAACACATAATCTCTGCTGTTTGTGTTAACACCAGCAGAGAAAACATAAAACCAGGAATGTACCAGTGTACTCTGGTCCCAGTCAGGGCGTGTAGATTTATTGCGTTTGGCAATGAACTGGCCACATACCTGTGAAATCTGATACAAAACTAGCATCAAGCCAGCAGTGTTGAAGTAATATACCTGTTGTCATATAAGTGAGATTTTTAGGTAAATTGATAGTATTGTGGTAATAGTAGAAATGGATATAAAAGTCATAGTACCACTGTTTGAAAGCAAAAGAAAATTGTATTCTCTCAATTCATCAGAAATATTGTACAGGTTACAGATTTCAATTTTCTTTGCAATGGAACATACCTGGATGACTGAGGGATTGCACAGATATTAGTAGAAGATATAGTAATGATATTATAATGAATATTGCAGTATGTAAAGTAGCAATAGAAGCAATGTTGTATGTTGTAGTTAGAAAAAAAATGCAATTAACAAAGCAAAAGCAAAATGGTATTAACAATATATAATTCCTTAAAGGGCCCATATTACAGTATCATGTCATGTCATGAATACAGGAAATGCAGGAAGTGTTTTTAAACCCAATTTTCATTCTTCTTCTTTTCTTGAATTTGGATATTATTGGATATATATTGGATTTGGATTATTTCAGCCTTGGAATTGCCAATCTGAATGAACTAAAGGTAAAAGATAGTTATAAACTTGAAAACTAGGTGGAACAGAGCATTTTGAACTTTAGAGAAGTGGAAAAAGGGTTACTCAGACATGTTTGAATGAAACAAAACACAACTCCATGAATGTTTTTGATGAGGTAACAACATTCATGGCTTCAAGCTCACGAGTCAGTTTTAGATAATGTAGGACATTTAATGAATCTTACTCAAGTCATTGTCATCCTATCGTGTGTATTCAGTTTATTCTGTCTTATGTAAGTATGAATTATTTCCCAATAATTCCTTATTTTGAAAAGTGTTGAACTGAAGCGTGCTTTCACACGCATCTAAATGTACTATGACTGTGTTGCGTGCACAGTAGTGCTGACGTGACGCTTTATCAGATAGAGCCTGTGCTTTTGATACAACTGCGTAAGAGCCTTGATTGTTGTGAAAATGTCTGATGTGAAGCGTGCCTTTAAACCCAAAAATCTCCTGTGTCCCAGTCCTGTTTCTGGGCTTTGACAGCAGTATTTCCCTATGCATGAGGCAAACTTGGACCCATGCCAGCTCTGGCAGGTGACGTGAGGGCAACACACAGTGCAAGTAGAATTAAAATATGTGTGTTTTGTGGTTAACTGATCACATTGCACAATCAGCAATCACAGCAACATACAGAGTTGGAAAAATAGAGGAAGATGTTACACGGTCAAAAACATGCAGTCCTTGAACTCACTCTGAGTCAGTAAGTCAGCTGGGGTTAGGTGTAGCTGCACAGGGCACGGGATAAATTAGAAGAACAGAAGAAGAATATACCATATGTGGCATAAATCAACTGCATGTGAATGAACTTGCTCAAGATGATAATAAGATAACTTTTCTTTCTCAGTAATCAGATTAAACCTGTTTTAGTTGAGAAAGGTCCATGGAATCACGTAATAAAAAGGAAGAAATAAAGCATAAATCATCATAAAATTGGAAATTTAAACTGTTGCTAGATTGCAAACCTTTGTTATGTCAATCAAAGTGTTAATACATATTTTCAGACATTTTAATTGTATTTTTTGTATTTTTCTTATTACTGTGACTGGTGGCTACATCTTATTATCTGTATTTGTCCTTACAAGCCAGAGCAAATACATCTTATGAGTCATTGTCTGCACTGCCTAAAGCTGCTCTTCTTTCTTAATTCTTTATCTCAGAGGTTTCATTTGTGCCGAGACCGGCCTTTGTGCTTGTGAGCAGTAAAAGTGTTGACCATGTGTCACCCTGACCCTGCTCCCTCTCTAGGTGCTGCTCCTGTCAATGACCTGTCTCCCGTCTTATCTAATGCACAGCTGTAGTCTCACCTATTTTCGGCCCTGTCTCGTGACTCTGCTGTAATGTTGATCCAGCAGCGCAAAGGCAAACGCTGTACGTGAGGACAGCATGTCAGGGAGGTGAAACAAGACCGGCCTTGCTCTGCATCAGTGCACTTGAACTTTTACGGTGTTTGTTCTGGGTGAATCATCAGCTCGATTAGAGGTTGATATAAAGAATAGGTAAAAACACATGATACATAACAGTGTCCTCCTTGTAAGTATGTTCAAGGATAATTAAATGTAGGCTATATGTGTTTTGGGCATTTTCCGATACTATTAAAGGTGCACTGTGTAACTTTTCTATTCTGGAAGGCATAACTTGTCTCTATGGAGATTTATTTATTTATTTATTTATTTATTTATTTATTTATTTATTGAGATGTTAAAGCTTTAATAAGTTAAATGCAATACTTGTTTTACAGTATGACTTATTTTTTAAGTTTACTTCAACTTCAGTGATTTCATTGGCCCATGACACAACACAGTTCATGAGAATGGGCAAGGACATAGGACAAGAATAAAAACAACGTGGTAAAAAAGATCATTTAAGTTAATTATAGTTTATTTAAAAGACCTTTTTTTGTCTATTTAATGCCATATTGTGAGACATTCCAGGCAAAGCAATATCATCTCACAAGTCTAGAATAAGTTACATTATAAGTTATTAGGGCATTTATCAAAATAGCTAAGAAAGAACGGGGCGGTACATTTTAGGCTACATTATTCACCACTGTCTGAAGTATCAAAGACTAAGCAAAGAGAGACTACAACCAAAACAGGAAAACACAAAAATGAGGAAGAAGGCCTGGAGGAGGCGGAGGGTGAGTGTCTGCGCGGGGAGCAGGAGAGGGCTTTCGCAGCTGTTGTTAAACACTGTTTCCTCTGATACAGGCTTTGGCTGTACTCCCAGTACTTTAGGTAAACCATCAAAAACACACGTACAAGGAGTGGCACCCACCACTATCTGATAAGACTTTTACTACACCGGTATAAGTATTTATTAACCTAATATAATGCTTTCAATTTAGAGTAGGCTTTGTCCAACACAGTCACATTTTTCAAAGCTTTAATGATCAATCAATTTTTCAAAGCTTTAAATGAGCCAATTTTATAAACAAAAGTTATTTCCTGCACAGAATTAAATAAAAATAATGTAGTTAACACAATACATAAAAAAAGAATAAAAAATAATGGAATAAAAAATAAACAATAAAATAAACTAATAGGCATAAATAAAATCAATAAAAATGAATTGATAAACGAGGACCAACTCACACAGTGTTAAAAGCCAGAGAATAAAAGTGGGTCATCATTAGTGATCGTGTCATGTTCTTAAAGATGATGACACATACATCTCTGTTCTACTGCAGCACTTACCAGTGCTGAGCTCTGCAAGAACTCTTAGTCCTCTTATCCCAGGCTCAACAGTTTGTCTTTAAGTCTTTAATCTGTCTGCTCATGTCTCCTTGTCTCCCTCAGACAGCTGCAGTGGCAAGTTACAAAGTGGACAGGACAGGTGCAGTGTCCTACAGGTTACATAATAGAGGGGACAGATGCAGCGTCCCTTAGACAGGTGACACAGAGGAGGAGGCAGGCGCAGTGTCCCTTAGACAGGTGATACCCTGCAGAGGACAGATGTGGTGTCCTTTAACTTTAGAACTTCAGTTAGCGCTACACTGTAATTATTCCTTACAGCTGCAGTCTCCACACATCGACTTATTTGAGGTGGAAATAATGATGAGATTCATTAAAGTGTCAGTGGTAAAGTGATAAGTTTGTCTGTGCTTGTTTGTGGCAACAGAAATATGCTGGTACTTTTAATAGTCCTTATTATCATTTAATACATTACAGTGAAGCAAGTTTCTGAGAACTTCACCTTGCTCACAGAAAGGCATTTATACAATTTAGATCAATTGTTTACATAATTTAAAAACAGAAAAGCATCATCTTCATTTTATTATGAATACAAATATGATTCAAACCTTTCTCTATCCTTTGCTGAAAGAAAGAATAATGGATTTTTGTCTTAACATGAAGGCCTTGTTTGTAATCTTTTCAGTCAACTAAATTTTAAAAAAGTATTTACACTATCACTCTTATCTTTATTGCAAGAGTCCATTTAAAGCTTTAAAAGTCCGTCTTCAAACCTATATGATTAGTTCTGAACAGAGAAGTGGGTGGCTTGATTTGTTTGCCTTTTAACCCTGCTCGCTCATCCCGTCTGTTACATAAGTCCATGGTGAGAATGGTCAGGTTTATAAAGAAGTCATTGTGTGTATGTATGTAGGATTATCCATGCTTGAACTGTCGGAACAGTCATCATGGCAAATCAAGAAACTTTACTTCTGACAGGACATTAGACTTGAGTTCACATGTGGTTTAGAAAATCCCACAGTGCATTAACTTTTATATACAAAGATATAGTGTTGTATCCTACTGAATGTAGTATATGTTCCAGTCCATAGCCTACACTTGGCCTTATGATGTGTGGTAAACAAGCCTAGGGCCACCCAGATAAGCAGAAGGTCAGGATGCGGTCAACCAGCAAAACATGCCACAACAGCCTGACCACAGCGTAAATGTAAATAAATGTCAAATGTTTTATATTCTTTCTTTTTTTGTTTTTATTAAATTAAATACCCTAACAATTATTGAGCATTTCAGCAACTAAGATGTTCCAGTATATTAAAGGTGCACCAACTTTTCTGGTGGCGGCTACTTTAGCCTACTTTACATAAATTTAGTAAAGTAGTTAATACTCTGTACTTAATACTAATACTGTGGAACATTCCAGACAGTGTTTCCCATTAACAGAGCAGTCTACAGTGGCTCCCCATATTCTAATTCTTAAAGAAGCTGAACAATAAATTTGTATTAAAAATATACCTTTTGCTTGTTGTATTATTATAAATCTATAGTTTAATCTTTAATAATTCCCTTTTTAATTAGTAGAGGCAATGATGAGTGACATATTTACCCCAAAAATGTGTATTCTACAAAATGATTCCATAAGGATTCCCTGTGCCGCTACAGTCTCATCTAAACCTGTTAGATTTTTGTTAAATGTCTTTGACAAAAGGCGACTTAATGATATTGTAAAGAAAGTCTCTATAGGATTAGCTCTTGCACACAAAGCAGTAGTGACAGCTTATTTGAATAGCGGGTCATGCGTTTCCCTGTCCCCTAAAGCACAAGACTCCTCTCATGACCTCCGCTCACTTCCACATAGTCTACACACTATCCGCCAAAAGGTTACAACCTGGGCTCTTACATAAAATCACCTTGTTTTTTTTCCGTCTCATGGGTGAGCCTAGCACGCTCTCCACTTCCCTATTCTGTATGACACTTAGCATCAGCACGCTAATAATGGTTCTTTGTATGCACGGTGGGCTAGTGAAAGACAGTGCTGGCAGCGTGCATGGAATATATCTGATGGAGACAGATAGCTGAATAGGAAGGATGAAAGGCAAAAGTATTAATCAGACATGCTAGCACAACTTTGGCCGCACAAATCTTTTTTACTTTGAGATAATAGCGCTGTTTAGCCTAATTCTTCAGTAGATAAACAAAGTGTGCAAGAAAAATCTATGAGTCAGTCCACTCCATGACACCACTGGAAGGAATGCAATGCCCGTTCATTAAATACCGCCACCACTAATTAGCACAGAAGCACGGTGAGAAAGAGCGCGGTGACACCCTGACAGACACCACTGGTCCAATGTGTGACGGATCTTTTAAAGTGTCCAAGTACAAAGGCACAACTTCTTGGACAAGATGCTTCTTGTTCTTTTGGCCCAGTGGAGTGTTTCCCTCTTTGCTCTGTCAATGCTTAAGAAGAGCCAGAGAAATCCAACAGTCCAGGCATATTTCTTTCCAACTTCCAAAGCACATTCTCTTCCAAATTTAGTTGGAACAGTATGTGAAATGCTGATTCTACAGGATATACCTGTATTCTGTAGAATCAGATTACAAGTTTCCGATTACAAATTGGTTATTCAGTATATAAAATGGGCTTTTATATACTTACAAAATGTTGAGAAGTGATTATAGGGGAGAATACATATATTACTTACTTTGATGTTTAAAGGTACACTGTGTAACTTTCTGGTGGAGGGTCCGTCACCTGCTTCTATCCATGGAGATGTTGCCTCGAATATTCCACAGTATGCCATTACACTAGTGGCAGCAGGTGGCGCTACACGGCTAAGTTACATGTCAGATCAGTGGAGAGGTGAGCCCACAGCAGTAAGAATGCAAGTTTTTTTAGGTAAATAAAGTGTGAACTTACTTGACATTGATTTTGTAAAAGTATTTTCTACCCTGCATGATCTCCGAATGTGGCACACTAAATATCTCTGTGAATAAGAATTGTTTTCAAAGACACATAAAGATAAATATTTTATCTCCAAAAATGCATTTAATGAGGAAAGGAAAACTTGCAAAAACTAAGCGTAAACAGCTTACCTAACTAGAACAGTTAGGTAAAAAATAGTTGTGCAAGTTTTGATTAATGGTGCAATTGGGAGTGACAGCACAGGAGTTCCCAGATGTGTGTTACGTTCTGGTTATAGCCCTCCTCCAAACCTCCAGTTTTTGTAAAGCCGCTTTGGTATTGTAGCTTTAAATTGAAGTTGATTGGGAAGTGGGCTGCTCTGATTTCAATGTGAACTGCATGTTTCCTGCCAAACGCCCATTTAGCACAATGACCTGATGAGAAGCAACAGCAAAATGGAGCGTTAGCCATATGCACTCAAATCAAAATGTCCCTCAAATCCAAACTCATTACCACTCCGGCCTTCGCACGAAACATGTGGTTTGGGGACTTTTTTGGATCAGGGCTAAAAGGTCAAACTACTTGTGTCTGATTTGCTTTCCCTGCAGTGACACTGAGGTACAAATATGTTATACTAAAGGCCCACAGTGCAAGACAAAAACTAACAAAACAAGCATTCATTATGGGCATCTTCCATGTGACCGTGCTTACCTCTCCACGGACCTGACTCGTAACTGGGGCAACCTGTGGATGGCAGGTTGCTGCACGGAGACCAGCTTACTTTGCAAGAAATGTGTCACATAAAACTGATCTATCTTTATAGAGAATGTTCTAAAGTTTAGCTTTAATCTTCCTGCCACAAGCAATCTTACACAGTGCTGCATCTTCACAACCAGAAACAGTTTTATTAGAGTAGGCTATATATCAACAAAACGGGTTGACATTTTAACATTTTTATTACCTTTTTGATTTACAAGCATTTTTCTATCATGTGTTCTCTAAAATAATGTCAGACATCCTTAATAATGGTTCATCAACTATATTTAGCTGAGGCTGAGGCAGATTATAGTCAGTGTTATGGCCCTTAAGTCATTAACACGTCTGCACTGTCAAGTACGATATGTTCCCAACCTGCGTGTGAATACAATAATAGGCTAATGACAGGCCTGCCCCACAAAGCAACTGTCTGGCTGTATTGTATAGCGCTCATTGTGTAAGTCAAATCTGACTCAGAGTGGGATAACCGCACAGGGATTATGAAACCAGGAATGCCAGGGTTTAAGTGTGAAAACTGCCTCTAGAAACTGAAGAAACTCACATGAGAATACCATTGCATGACACGATCCAAAAAAGCAATCCTTTCCATGCAGTAATGTTGGCATCCTTCATCTGAGTCTTAATAGAAGGGCGGGTTACCACGTTCTCACCCCTAATGCTGAGTGATAAAAAGTGAAACGCCAATGAAAGTGGTGCAGATTGGAGATTTTATAGCTCTCCAACCAGCTCCCTGTAACACTCAGCCTGGGTGGTATCCTATAGTTCAGATAGACCCTCCCCATCGCTGATAAAGATATGAGCTGTTGTATGCTTATAAAGCCTGGGAATGACATATAGTCTATTTGTGCTACCATTACTCACCACTCATCATTATATCAAGGGCACTAAGGCAGCAGCAGCACAGTGTCGTTGCCAGTGCTGACAGGAGGGCTGATTATCTAAATGGGCGCCAGAGCTGGGCCAAATAGATAAGGCTCCAAGGGCTAGGCTGGTCACTCACCCACAACACAATCACAACAGCTAGTTTTTATGTAAGCTCACCCACTGCCAACAACTCCATCTCTGAGGAGGGGAGAGTCCCAGATAAAAAAATGGACTAGCAATTAAAAGATAGTTGTACAAATAACAAGATCAATATCAGTAGAGATAGAGATAATGAGTAGCCAAAACTCGTACTCAAGAGTAAAATTACTTCAAAATAATATTACTCAACAAGTGCAAAATATGGTCTGAGAAGTTACTCAAGACGAAATGACGATGAAGAGAAACTGTCCAAATGTGAAATCCGATTTATGATTTAAGGTCAAGGTACAAAGAACGAGAAGACATTAAACAAACAAAATATTGTATTCCAAGGTCTTACCACAAAAATGAGAAAAATGAAATCAAAGGAGTGGTGCAAGAAGTACAAATGACTGACAATTTTAGATATTTTTCTAATTTTGAAATCATACATAACAAAATCAAAAATAGACTCAAAAACAGACAGTTTAGCAAAGCTTGTGTAACTTGTTGTCTTACTCACAGTGGGAAGTGACTCTCAAGAAAGAGTACTGTTACACTGTAAAATATTATACTCAAGAAGGAGTAAAAATATGGTGTCATAAAAGTACTTCACTCACTTCCTTACTATCATGCATTGCTGCTCATTACTGTACATATGTGAGAGTGGAACAAAAGGGCTTAACCTGATCCAGCGTTGGTGACGTGTCAGCAGAGGGTCGAGGCTGTGTGTGTTTATGCTCAAGTGTGAGTGCTGTCCAGCCAGAGTCGAGCTCCAATCTCAGCTCTCTGACTCTCATTAGTTATGTAAATAGATAATAAAAACACAGCCACGTGTGTAGAGTAAAAAGCAACACAATTTGGCATACTCACAATATATTTCATTTTTAATTATTTGAATATTTATTACATTAATCATAAAGGTAGCAAAATGTAAAAATAACAACATAAAAATTTTAAAACTGAAACATGAATGACTCAGTAGCCTATTTAAAGACACATCTGGCCTATAAGCGTTACCTCAATAATATTACATAAGTTATTTGTATTCATATTTCATTCAGCCGCATGACAAATCGAACACTGCAACAATTTTCAGGTTTTTGTCCCCATGCAAAGTTGTGGATCAGACGAGTGAGCCGGTTTACTGCGTTGTCACCGCAACCAGACCTGAAACCACAGCCTTGCAGGTAAAGGACATATGGCACAGGGGCGCGTGTTTATTCCTCTATCGGAGTTACACAACAGTATGGCAATGGCAGCGTTAAGTACGTCTGTCTGTGTTTGCTTAGTGGTTAAAGAGGACCGTAAGGGCATAAACAGGCTGATCACCAGTTTAACAGCTTCCAGTGGCCTATAGCAGACATACAATACACACAAAGAACATCCGCAAAGCAAATGTAACAGCCAGACATCTCCACACTCAAGGGCACACACCATTAAAAACATTACTGTAGTGTTAAATTGGTCCCTCGGTGGTTTATTGTTTAGGCTACATGCTTTATACCACTTTACAATCAAGTAAAAACAGGTTGTGGGCTAGATCTGGCCTAGACTAGAAACTCTTAAAAATAACGCACCAATACTGAGCAGTAATACAGCATTAATGTGTAAGAAACAAACTTTTCTCACACTATTTTACAGAGCTCGAAACTAATAACATGCAGTTACTGTGAGTGAAGTTTACGTTTATGTACAAAAAGTCAAGTTTATTGGGCTGAAGACTCAATGCGGTAGTGGCCAACAAGAGTGGCTTTAGTTCAGTTGATAGAATTACATTTTGGAACCAACCTGGACAACTGAGGGATTACACAGACATGCAATTCTCAGGTTATTGTAATTGAGTAGATTTTGGGGTAAATGTCCTTTTTTAAGAAGATTTTTAAGCATCTACTCGCCCTATGGCTTTAAAGGTCCTATATTACTCAAAAAAAAAAAAACTCTTGTGAGCTGTAAGCCATGTTAGAACGTTGTTACCTCATCCAAAACATACCTGGAGTTGTGTTTTGTTTCAGTCACACATGTTTGAGTAATCTTTTATTATTAGTCTGTCTACATCTCCAAAGCTCAAAATGCTTCCTGTATAACCATATGACGTCACAAGGTGGAACAGGGTGGTTTTTGTTTGAGAGATAAGAAGATATAGCCTAAATATGTGTTTGTGTGAAAGAAATAAATCACAACTCCACTTATGTTGTGTTGTATAGTTATAGGGCACTTATGGCCCTATAACTATACAACAACAACAACCTTAAGAATATGAATGGTAGATAAAGTTATCATGTCCAAATAGCTGCCTATATTTAGCTTGTGTGCGGAGTGTGCTGTGTCTTGGTGTTTTGTTTAGAAAGACACTAACTCACACACACTTCCCCTCCAGACCATTTATCAGCCCTTTTTCTCTGTTTACATCCTCCCAGCTCACCTGTAACCCCTCAAGTTATGTAAGCTCTCTCCAAGGTTTTGTGGGTCACACTGGCACTGGCAAGAATCTCGGGTTTAGGTGCTTCGGTGAAGGATTACAATCACACAAAACTCAATGTCACTGCCACTTATTGTGAAGCATCTTTGAGTTACTGTGAAAAGCTCTATATAAAACCAATGTATTATTATTATTATTATTATTATTATTATTATTATTATTATTATTATTACTTCTTATGAATGCACTTGCTATTATATCTTGTCTTGGAAAATATGTAAAAATAAGTAATTTAAGTTTGAATACTTTAAAGGTGCATTATGTAACTTTTTAGGTGGAGGGCTTGTCACTTGCTTGTATTGCTTTGCTTGGAATGTTCAACTGCATCAATGATCATAGAGTCAAGGGGTCACTTCTAGGCCAAGGTCAGATCTGTGGAGAGGCAACCCCCCTCACAGTAAGACTGCATAATTTGAAGGTATTGTGTTAGCAATAAAAACAAATTGAATAATATAAATACATAGATAATCTGAATTTTATCCTGCGGAACACTCCAGGTCAAGCAATGACATTTGCACATAGGTGGCATATCCCCAACCATTAAAGTTACATTTGTTTTAACCAACATTTCTATTTTGTATTATTTTTTTTAATATATATCTATATAAATAATGCGATATTATAGTGGTCTCTGATAGCTTAAACAAGATAATTCTGTATAAAGAGCTACAGAAGAAAATGCACACATCATGACGGGTGGGGTCCATTCTGTCAATTGCACTGACAGGACGATGCAGTTTTAAATATACTTCCAGTCAAAGTGTCTCACTCATATTCATACTGTAAGCATCAACACCATTCAGGTACTGTCAGTGTTAGAAATGTGTCTTATTCAGCCTTGTCTGCACTCTTTGTGTCCTCTCTGTTGCAGCTGCACACGCTACAGACCCAAACATGACAGTCTGCATACTGGGGCATTAGCTAACACAACACTGTCATTCTTTCCAGGTTTGATGGACACTTTTACACACGATAAGGATAAACACTATGTATGTATGATGCAGCAGTGGAGGCCCAGGGCATGGACTCAACAAAACACCTCGTCTGACGCACGACTGATAGCCAGCTGCAAATTTCATATCAACATTAATACAAAAGTATTAAAGAAAACATACTATGTTTTTTACTGATATTTAATATTGCACTACATTCATATACATAGATAATTCTTTTACATTTTATTCATTGTATTGCTCAATTTTGAAACTGGTTCATTGGCTTCCTATTCAAAACTGCAGAACTGATTTTCTGGTGACACCATGATAACTTTTTTTGGTGCTATTCTAAAGAGAAAGCACAAGTAAGTTTAGGGCTATGGACGGAGATACATCCAGACATATAGACATGAATCACTCAAAATATAACTCCTTTAAGATGTCTTTCCTGTCTCCTGGTCTTATTCTAATGAAATATTACTATTTGAATGTAAAATTATCAGTGTCCATAATATCACTGTTTCAACAAAATCAGATGACTTGTGCTACCCGGGCCCTCTCGAGATGTGGAAGTTCATGGACAAAGTGTTCTTGGCTGGAAGTTTATTTGTCAGGCAAACAGTGAGCTGGCACTGAGAGGTGTATAGCCACACTGACCAACAGCAGAGGTCAACCCACAGACAGGGCCAGCATCTGTTACTCAATCAGGTTTGGACAATACAAACACTATTGGCACGCCATAGTCATTCACATGGGTCAAATGCAGAGGATAATTCTCCCTATGGGGACAATAAAGTGTTTGAAAAACAAAAATGAAATATGTGATAGCAGGAATAGACTTAAAATGTAGAGGCACAGCCATCATATGACCCCTTTTAAAGTTTGGTGTGCGTTTGGTAGATAAGTCAGTGGGTACAACTGATACTGTCTGATAAGTCTCTTGGCAGAACATTTCTTAGATAACCTGGGTAAATAAAAACTAATAATACAAAGTAAATTTGGCATGAACCTGGCTGTGGTTAAAATGCATTTTATTGATTGGGAGGGAGTGACTAAAAAGGAAATAGATAAGGAAGTAGGTTAAACTGAAATTAAATATAAATCTTCTGACATTTTTAATAATGATATCTCAAATTATCACGCTGTAACTGAAGATACTCCTGTCTGATTTATTAACATACATCTATACATTAGCAATGATAAGCTTGATTTTTCAACCTTTCGACCAGTGTAGCATACAAAGGTCAGTTATTTCAGATAAAAACAATGCAGAATACCTAGATATTATTGTTATCATGTAATGACATAACCAGCAGTCAGTAGGCAAAAGTTCAGGGTAAAACAGGTGTGATGGCGTTGAGGTGCAGATGTACAGAAGTGCAGAGTGCAGCCTGCAGCTCTGCAGAGGCCTGCACTGGGAGATGTGATGTGACACAGGAGTCACTGAAGAGACGCTGCCAAAGCACTGGGCCAACTGGCACACACAGTGTGAGGCAGCACTTTGAGCAGCTCACAAACACTGTGAGGTGTGCTGCCAAATGTGCTTTAGACACACCAGGGAGGAAGGTTGGAGTAATTGACCTCAAGCTATTACAAAGAAGGTTTTAATGGAAACAGTACAGCAGTAAACATAGCCATTGTGTTCTGGTTTGTACAAAAAACTAGTTACGCATAAGCTTATAACCATCTGCCTCCTGCTCTGCACATTTGAGCCACAACACTTGATCTTTTGGATCCATTCACACAGGACCACTTTCACAGCCCATGTCCATCCTGACCCTAAACCCTTCAAAATCACCTGAACACTTTATACAATTAAATATGAAAAAATCACACTGGGTATTCGGTCATTTAAAACACATTTCCTTGTTATGTAGGGTCTCACTAACAGCTGTGTGAAGGTGCCACTTTTCACTTATGTTGTTTGGAACAGGATAAATTATGCGTTGGCTGATGATTCAGGCCTGTTTTGCTGTTTCCCACTTTGGCTCATAATGACAGCTCCCTTTGGAAGACTGTCAAAATGAGCATTCTGCACCATATACTTAATCCATAACAGTAAACACTAGTGTCAGCCTTTTAGGAGATGTGCTGAGAAACACCATTAGTCTCCACACTCCATCTGTTATTATTCACTGCTGTGCAAGAGTTTTAGTCAGGTGCGGAAAAAGCTGAATCAAAAAGTGCTGAATTAAATATGGGCAGGTAATCATCACATTGCGGGGACCAGAAAGCTCCATACACATTTAATTAATGGGGACCTGCCTCCTTCATGGGGAAATCCTTTAAGAATAAATTATATTGTTGTTAATAAATCAATAACATGGTTTAAAATTAAGATATGGTTTAAAATAGATTAAGGTTAGGGTTAGGTTAAGGTTATGTAAGAAGTTAAGGTTAGGAATGGTCTCCAGACAATGAATGCAAGTCAATGTAATGTCTCCAAAAAGCATGGAAACCCAACATGTCTGTATTATTTATGTATTATGTGCTTATGTATGGATTTATTTATTTATTTATTTATTTATTTATTTATTTATTTATTTATTTAAAGTTGACTCACTGAAATAGTATTTATGTATGTTTTGTTTTTCATGTTTGTTTTGTTTTTGTTTTTCATGGTGAGGGGTTTATTGTGAAGCTCTTGGACAATACTATCTTTACTATCTTTACTTATCTTTTTATCTTTATCTTTACAAAACCTGTTAATTATAAAGTGTATTCTTATTTTTTGGTGACAGTTTTGTGCATTTGTGAATACTGATTTGCTTTTGACTTTTAACACTTTTTAGACTGTAACAGGCGTGAGTTGTGACTTATTATGACAGAATAACGTATGTTTTCTTCATTGACGGTCAGTATTGAACAAGATGCCATACCTGTGAAAGTAGAGCAGGATGGACAGCATGGTCTGGTCGATATTGCTGTTGCAGATGCCCTCATTGAGCAGGAAGCATGGATCCCTCACCACAGACTCCAGTGAATCCTGCCTCATGATGTTGTTGAGCTTGTCCGTGTTCAGGTTCTGGTACCTTAGCTGGTGGCGAAGCTGGCGGAAATGGCTGACCGTTGGGCTGGTGGGGCTACCTGGCAGTGCCCCCAAACCGCTCGGACTCCCCCTGCCTCCCATAGACTCATCAATGCCATTGGCCAAATCCAGGCAGCAGCTACAGCAATCCAGACCAATGGGAGACCGGCAGTCATCTTCTGACATCTTCTGTAAGTTTGAAGGATGTGATCAGCAAAGACAGGTGCACAAGTAGTAGAAGAAAGTAGGATGAAGTAGCCAGGTGTGTCTTTTCAGTACCCTAGAGTTCCCTGAGTTCCTCTCAAGTGCTTTGGCTGCTTTTCCCCCTTTGTTCCAGGTCAGGCGCTGTGTCGCTGCTCCTGCTCCTGTGGCAAACAGTGAGTGAAACTAGTGAACGCCCTCCGCTCTCACACAGGACTCCAGCAGGGAAGGAAAACCCAGAAGCCGCCTGCCTACTGCTGTGACTTTTTTCTGCGTGCACTTCTCTCCCCTCCTCTTGGCTGTTGGTGTGCCTAGAAACAACAGCAGGGAGGAGTCTGGAGACTGGGAGGGAGTGGAAAGAGATCGTGATTGGTCGGAGGAAGTGTCAGTTGAAGATGAAGGCCCGCCCCCTCTTCAGTCCAGGCTCTTGTGTAGTCAGTGGAGTGGAAGGAGAGTAGACAGAATAGGAAAGAGGGGTTTTGGGCCATGCTTTAAACATGTGCACTTGTAGCGGGTCTGTTCTGCTCCAGAGCAAGGAGTGGCCTGGAGAGGAACACTGTGACCGCAAAGCCAGGATCATCCATGCACCTGGGCCAAGGCTTTGAGATGGAAGTTTGGACAGATTACAAGTACTATGTGGGAGCCTTAATGCCACTTCATCAAAACATTTATTTATGTTTTTTATTTTAATATATTTACGTGTTAACATATTTATTTATTTACTTTTAAAACGCATGCACTGATACTCAAAATACATATATGCAACTGTAATATGATATATTTAGTTGCTAAGTTGCAGTAAGAGCAACTATAAAACATTTATAAACATTGATGTTCTATGCATCTATAACTACATTTTACACATTTGCATTATCAGTGCATATGACCTGCAGTTACCTTTATTTTCCTAGTACTCTTTTCCTAGTACTCATGCTGTTGTCTTGGCTGGGAAAAGATTTGCATTGATTTACTTCTAGCGCAACCAACTTGATGTACTAAGCAATTTAAAATGTGCTTGATTTTGAGAATGATATCAATCTTCAGAGAAACATATCAAATCAAAAATTAGCAATCTATCAGCATGCGTTTACATTAATTGTGCTTTTGTGTCTCAGAGAGTTTGTATATTTATGTTGGAAAAATCCACTATTTTTTATTGCCTTGCATAAGCAACATAAACAATCTCTTATCAGGTTTTCCCCCCCATGCTTGTCTATTCCACGTCTGCATTAGGATTGGGAAAGAGCTGCTTGTGTCTTGCTTGCACACAAATGTTTCACAAGCTCTGGCAAATAGCAGCACAGCGGAGGCATTATTCTCGTCAAGAGAGACGCAGACAAGGACAGGAATGCAGCACTGACCTGGGCACTGACCAACAAGTGTCCTGCATGTTGTTTACAGATGGCCACTCATCAAGCGCACCACAACAAGTCAATTACGAATAGCACGACGTCTTCCTCCGAGGTATTTTATTGTCGCGTCCTGCCACAGTAAAATGTCATGTAACACATTGTGGAGCAGCGCTGGGATCAATTAAGCAGAGAAAATGGCTGACTATTGCTTTATTGAGTGTGTAATAATGTCCCCGGGCAGAGCAGGATGAGCGTGATACAACAGCACGGAAATCTGAGCAGTGGCTGCCCTCTTGTGGAATTACAACATTATAACATTTACTCAAACAAGTGATTCTCAAGTTGGAAGTCATAACTGAACATAATATAATAATATCTACAGTGTGTACAGTAACTGAATGTATGTAGGCTGTAACTGTATTCTGTTTTGTGTTTTCTTTCCTCAGGTGAAACAAACATTAAGCTGTTTTTTAATCATATGCTGCGTTTTACACTATAATTTAAATGCAACTCGATGTAAAAGTATTCCAAGTATTCAGTCTATGGACCAGAATATGTTATAAAATGAGAAAAGAGATTAGACACCACCAGCTACCACCACCATTTACAGTTCCACATTGGTAAGTGTCTAATCTCTGTTCCCGTCTCAAGTGGCCTAGTGGCCTCATCCGTGAAGAGCACCTGTGTACTACATCCTTCCATCCGACTCACTAGAGCCCCATTCAAGCGCTCACCTTATCTTTTTTTTATTATTTACTTTTCTGTAACTAAATCCATTTTCTAAGTATTCTTCCCATATCTGGATATCCATCATAATGAATGTTTTTATTGCACTGAAATTCCAGAAACTAGATACAGCTGCTATACCTTTCTGATAAATTCTAAAGGCTCCAGCACCATCATGTGACTGTTCTGCTCTATGCACTGCACCTTTCTAGATTCTGAGATCCTCGGTCTGCTCCCCTCTCTGTCTCCTCTCACAGCAACAGTCTTCAGCCCCCAAATACACCTACAAAAACATCCTTATATGGAATAATCTTATGTGTATAAAATCTATTCTATTAACCATTCGTGTTCCAAAAAAAAGTTTAAAAAGTGTGACTGCATGAGGTCAGACCAAATTAAAAAGAAGAGAAAGTGACTCATTGACACAGCCTATCATTGAAGGGCTTGCGTATTTGATTGCGTCAAATTCCATGTGTGTTAATAGGTATGTCCACTAGATGGCGGTGAGTGCAAACTTAATGTTACTGAGTGACACTTTGGACAATAAGAGATACATACTGCATGTTGAATTGCAGCATAGAGTATATATTGTATTAGTAAGAGAGACCACAGAAAAGAACAAATGTATGTAAGTTTGGAGTTGAGTCTGAAAAGTTGCTGTATGGGGAAAGGTTTCTCATCTGCATCAGTCCAAATCCACACCAGAGTTGAGAGAGAGCTTGCATTTAATCCTCATCTTCTATCTTCCCTCTGAGGATTGGCTGGCCATTCATCTTTAAGAGGCCAGTCCCAATGCAGTGGGTTTGAAGTGAAGAAAAAACTCTACTTGGCCAATCTGTCATGGCAGAAATGCACAGCTCCTGAGCCCCAACCCCGAGTGGTGAGTGAGCTGAGGAGCTGTGAGGAGATTCAGGCCACCAGTTCAGCTTGAGAAGTAATTACCAATGTCAGGAAACACTGGTTTGAACTCTGCCTCCCCCACAGCAGCCCAGAGGTGTGTGACACAGTTTGATAATGACTATGACTCGCTTCATCTTATCAGTATGCAGATTTTGAAATGCCAACTCTCTTAATATTTAGACTTCCAATATTGCAACCCACGTCCTCTCAAATGAAATCCATTTATTATATTACAGTTGTGTAAAAACCCTAATTTCATATAAACTTCTGCAATTATCTGCCTGTGTTTGTTGTACATTTTATTTTAGAGTTATATTGTGTGGTACAAATATGCAGTATGTTGTTGGGGCGGGGAAATAACATTCTTACAGGCTGCCATTTTTGTTCTGATTTTAATATTTGGTGTAAAAGTCTAATCTACGCCATATTCCCTTGTTTGGTCAGTAACTACAAACATATTTAATTCATACTTCTAAAATCACATGTAAGCCTTCAAATACATTCCACTTGTTCATTTTTACATTATCTTTCAGTACTACGTGTAGATGTACTATGTTCAAAGTGCTGCCTTTTGAAGTGCATTTCTCTGCTCCTATGTCAAACAGATTTATAAGGAGCTCATATTCTTTTATCTGCACCATTTTAAAATCGCTACACTCAATCTTTTCCTTGATAGTTTCTGTCATTTCCTCTTTTGAGAAATATTTATATCAGGGATGATAGGAGATAGGAAATCCACACACAGCTAACACCTGGAGGCTGATATAAGAGTTTTATTGGACTTGTTTCTCACATGCTTTGGTTTTGCGCTGTCTGTGGTATTGATCACTGCAGAGTTGTTAAGTCACATTCACGTCCACATGTGATTAGCCAGCTGTGTGACGGGGCATCTCAGAAAATGGAGGAAAATCAGAGAAATTAGAGAAAAAAAACAGTTTTGATGACATATAACGATGGCAAAACCACACAGCACTGAGCACAAAATTTAAGTTAGTTTAGTTTTTAGAATAAAATGAACTTGAAAATATAGATATGAGCAGTTATTTCCAGTTTACGCAAATCACTTTGTGTGTGCCAGTGTTATCTTTGACAAGATTTTTATTTTATTTTAATTATGATACATTTTATTCATAGTCAGTTTGTGGTACTGAGATTGAAAAGCTAAACTTGGGTCTATTTTCCACGCGTTATGCTTTGATTCATTTATGTTTAGTTGTTATAATTACTTGTATTTAGATTTTATTTAGTTTTAATCAGCAAGAAATTGACAAAAACAGTGATAATAATATTTTAGTCAACAAAATGAAGACTATGTATGCTCATGGTTTGGATGTGAAGCCGCCTCGCCCTCACTCAATTCAATTCCAGGCTTATGTAAACAGCAGCAGCACTCAGTTTGGGTTAGGTCTATTTTCGTCGCTCACTATCCTATAGATCAGTATTGATTAGCCTTATCTGACTCTAACGGGCCACATCCTCTGGGTTATTCAGAGCACAGAGCATCAAAACAATGCATGTGTTTGTTTACAACTTTATGTACTTTCTCTATGAGCGCTGAGGGACATGAGGGACAATATAGTCTGATCAGACAATAGTGAAAACAGGTCTAAATGTGACTGTTGACTATAGTGTGTGGGAAAGCTCTGTTCTACAGTCTGTGGTTGGAGTGGACAAGAGGAGACGTCAACAGTGTTCACGCTGCTACACCATAAAAACAAGTAACCTCTAAAGGTCAAATTAAGGTTAATTGAAAATGACTCATACAGAGTACCAGATGAGTTATTATGGGATGGAGGGAGACAGCAATCCGTACAGCTTTGCCCTCAGACAAGGCGTTAAATATTTCAGTGTAATTAAAAAGGACCTTCTAACTCTGTTCCTTCTGTGAAAACTGTAACTACTTAAAAGTCTGCTATATTTTTATAAAACGTTATTGCTATCCTGAAAGTTCCACAGTATGGTATTAAACACAATTATTATTTTTCATTTATTAAATTACAAGCCTGTTTACTGCCAAATACTTGATTTGATGATGAAGTTACCTTCTTACATTACATAAAGGTAAATAAAAAAATATAATCATTCCAATGGTCCTTTGAAACTGAATTAATGTGATCCAAGCTCTTTTTAACAATCAAAATCTGGTTGTAAATGTTCCATAATATATTAAAATGTTTGATCAACACAAATAATGTCTCTGAATTTTAGGCTGCTTTCTCATTTATATTCCTTGTGCAGTGTTGTCCCCTGTGACCAAGCAAGTATATTTTTATAAAAGATAAAAAGACACAGTGGCAGGCCGCTCTTGTGGTTGCTGTCACTCACTCTTAATTAAATCCCGTTGGTTCAGTGAAGAGCTCCTTATCTGTTTTTGTACAAACACCATTATGTTGAGCACGCAGACGACAGCAAGTGCTCTCCCACTGTCACACTCCACTTTCAAAGGAAAAGCACTCACACTTTTTATTGTTTTTAATGTTTATAATGTACCGTTTAGCACTAATGAGCTCTCAGGTTATTAGAGGAGAGAAAAGAGCCCTAGGCAGTTTTTTAATGGAGATAATGTTTAGTGTAATGTCTGTGAAGTAGAGCTCAGGGAGAGGGAATCATTGAGATGAGTCATTTGAGTGTATCTAAAGAAAGTATTTGTGATGCACAGTGTATATATATTATATATTATAATTACCCCTATCAAAGAAGATTTCAGGCTGGGAGTTCAGCAGGGGTAGCTCTTCACTACTCTGGACCAATCAGGGAGAGGATTTGCAAATTTGAGCTCCAGATTTATTTTCTTGCCCAATGACTGACTGCCTGTCACACACAAAAAATACATATTTTTGGCACTCGCCTTGCCACATCGCTAAGTAACTTATAGATTCAAACTGAGATTAGTTTCTGAAAATTTCATAAACAAAATGTTCTCAGTTATCCATCAGACCAGTATTTGGTATAACTAATAAAAACTAATCAAATCTTTTGCCATTTTTAATGTAATGTATTTCATCTATTTGAACATCTTTTCTGATCTATTCCTATTTGATTTAAAGCCGTGTGCACGTTATCCCAAGGGCTATTTTCACTGAAGTCGCTTGATGCATGATTTGAAGTATGACTGAACGTGAGCTAAACATATGTTGTATTTTCTCAGAACCAAAGTTATTGACCGAATTCCAGCAGTGTCTAAGTGTGAAACCATGTTGATGTCTCGTCTTCCGTCTGTGCGGGTTGGCTCGCACTCAGGCTTACTTTAGTTACAGACTCGGGTGTGGATTTCCTCGAATGCCACAGTGCCAGGGGCCCCGGGAGCCCTGGAGGCTAGTGCAACAGGGTGAACAGGTTTCAAAGACTTCCTAGGTCAAAGATCAAGACAACTGTAATGGATGCCCAACTGTGATTTAGTGTAAGCTTTCTGTTTGACGTGACTTTGGGAGTAAATCAGCGTTGAAATGTTAAAGGGCAGCTGCAAAAATACTTGGTTTTCACTGATGTCCAACAGCTGATATATAATGCAGGGCCAGTTGAGACTAATGTGTTTTGATGCAAACATGGTGTTCATGAGTATGTGTCTGTGTGTTGTACATATGGTGAAGATGAAAGTGGCTGGCTACACTGTGTGGAGAATCCGAAGTGATCCTAGTCTTTGATGTGAGTCCAGGGTCATAGCACGGTGGTCCCGGGGAACCGTTGGGGGGCTGCATCACAGAGGCTTATGCCTCTCTCACTTGACACATGGGATGCTCAGTTTTATCATGTGAAATGTTGAATTAATAAACTTGTGCATGTAAAATACAAAAGCACAATTAAAAAGTAGCTGATGTGGTGCACTGCAGATGGTAATGAGGATCTCAATAAACATCAACAGCAGCAGGTGGAGCAGGTCACTGCAGTTTAGTTATTAAACTTCAGCCAGCCCCAGGTCAGCTGTGGCCTCATCTTTCACCAGAGCTAAGAACTAAGTGCAAGTGTTTGCTAAGAGAGTTTAGTCCCTTGTTGTGGCAGTGAGCTGACACTGAGCGCTGAGTCTGTGGAGGACTCATGGGCCCACATAAACAGCTGACAGGCAGAACAGCAGACTCAGGGGAGCTGAGTGTAATATGCACTGTCACACCTGACACTCTCATGTCCCAGACACAGCAGCTCCACCAGCCTGGCCTCTGTTTTCACTACAGTGTGCTCAAAAGGTCACTTCTATTAAACACTGAGCTAAAACCAAGTCAACATGCTTACCGACAACAAATGATTATATTTAAGAATTAAAATGGTATGGTTGATATTGATACATTAAGAAAAGATAACAATTCCCTTCCAAATAGACTGCATGGTGAAAATTAAACATTAATGTGAGCTGCTATTCTACACTGATATTGCTCCATAGACATTTGCTTTCCTTTGGTGCATTCTCTCACAAACCACAGCCCTACTACCACTGGACGGAACATCTAACCTACCAACTGAGTTAATCACATTCTACTTTCTCTGTTTAGTAGTTTACTGGACTGGTTTGTGACAGCAATATTGAAGAACCAAGGGTCAAAGAGTCACGTGTGCATCTAAAATCTGAAACAACATATTGAACATAAACCTCTCTCGTAGGGCTGGGCGATATGGCTAAAAAGTCAAATCTCCAACTATTAAGATTTTAATTGATTTTAATTTAAATCAGCAGTCAGGGACTGCTTGTCTTTCAAATGGTGGAAGCTCTTTACATTTTCATTCTTATTATATGCTATTATTTTAGGAATTGTAACCTTCCTTCAGTTTGGATAGATATCTAATTGTAATTGCATATTAACCCTGCTTTGCAAGTAAAGAGTAAACTTGCTTCATAATAATCCTCGATTTGATGATTTTGCTACTTTTCAAAATCTCGATTAGTAAAAACCCAAATTATCAATGAATTTTATTATTTGCCCAGCCCTACTCTATCATACTGACATGTCATTAACACTCCAAGATGCTCAGTCTTTTCTAAAAAACTGTGTTTATTGTAGCGCACGTTTGCTCCCTTTTATCTCTCCCATAAGTCCCTCTCAGTGGTGGTCACTGCTTCCTGGCATTTGCATCCATATCTGATTCAATCATTCACAGGGTCAAAGCTGGCCAAAGCTGGATTGAATCCATCCTGATTCAATTTCAGGTTGGCTGCACCACATGTAGATTCTTCTTGGGCAGAGAGGACCCCTAGAATATCTCAGCCCTCCAGAGCTCTGTCCATGTTTCCTGGGCAGACGGCACTGCAGATGCTATGAGGATACGAGGACATTGACATGATGTGACCAAACCCCCAGCCCTTCCCAAACGCTCAGAGTCTGAGGCCAATGGAGCAGTCATCACGACCATGTATCCAGACTGAAGCAGTGGACAAGGAGCAGGGAATGAAAAGCTCTACACTGGTTTGTACGTTACCATGACACTGACATCCTCATTTTACAGGCAGCCTAAACAAACTATTCCAGTTATATCTGCAGTCGCTGGGCCAAACGTTACATTACATTGTACAATAAGAATATAGTGATACAGAATTGGCATAGTGATAGCGACTCAACACGCATGTGATTCAGTGTTTGTAGCTATATAATTTGTACATTGTAGGTGGCCACCTGTGTGGGCCTTAAAACAGCATATACACAATGGCTAGTTAGTTACAAGGCTGACACTTTGATAGGCAATTCTGTTATACATTCATTCAATTTAGATTCACACTTTTTCACTTGCCTTTCTGTGTTTTATTTTGTATTAATATATGACTACCAATCTCAAAACAGGGTCCAAAAAAGTAGGCCAGAAAGACCATTGTAAATATATGTGGGCTTAAGATGCTGATTCTTTTATTTTTCTTCAAAACCTACACATTTTAAATTCATCTCTGTTTATATTAAATCCCCAACATTGGCCCAAAGCTCTGACTGTATCTTAGTTTTCATGTTAACTCCCACTAGCACTGGTTTCATACCTCATATCATCACTGTTTGTGTGAGACACCTCCATTCCACTTTCCCTCAGTGTGAAACAGCTGTTGCTTTAGGTTAGGGTAGGGTAGCAATAATAGAGGGAAGCAAAATTAATTCTGAGGTAGAAGAAAATTAAAAATCGAAAGTTATAAAATTTGTTAAAAATAGAAAGTTAGTAACATTTTTTTTCTTCTTTTCCTTTTTTCTCATCATCCTCATTGTCCTCTTCTGTTCCAGTTTAATAAGTGTACAGACACACATCCATTTGGCTTGGCATTATAGTTACGATGGTCTATTTTAGAGTCTTCTTAAAGCTCACATCATGATTTAGAAGGAGTATATATTAGTTATGTTTTTGTTGCTAAACAAATATCCCCAGATGAACAGAAGTCTCCAACAGTGTCCATATGCTTCCCCTAAACTCCTTAAACTGAATTTAGAATCTACCACTGTGTTGAGAATGCCCAAGCTCATAAATTATTACTCCATAGTTTCAGTTACCCCTCTTTTCATTAACAATTTACAAATCCCTCTTAAATTTGATATAGCACTTTAAGCAGATTTTTCTAAATGAGGCACCATTTCTATGAAGCAGGTAACATGGTGTACCATCCTAGTGTCTGTATTGACCCCGGTGGAGAAAGCTCATTTATGGGTGACATTGATTAAGTCATTTGAATTCTACGCGGCATGTTGGGGAAATCATGATTAGTTCTAAATATGTCACATTCCCTGCTGTACAAAATCCAATCTTTCGTGATGTGTGTTAGAGACGTACCTGGCTTGTTCATGTGGGAGGGAGCAGGTGCAGGCAGACAGGCAAAGGCCACCTAGTGCTTTACCTTCATCTCGTCTCCTTTACTTCTATTGAATGCACTGCTTGTCACCCGGGCACTAATCAAGAGATTGCTGGTTTAAGCGAACACAACACCACTATAGCACATCTGTTGGACTTGGAACAGTGTTTGATCTGTTACTTTAGCAGGCTGCCCACGCTGACATCCTCAGGAGCTGACAACATGCTTCTTCATTGATTATTTTCTCTCTCCACATGTCTCAGGTTGACCCAGCAGAATGATTTTTATTTATTTATTCCAGCATTATGGCTATAGCAACCATTGCAAAGTGTAGCCATTTAACTTTTGAACCTTCTCGCACCAGCAAATGAGTAAAATAAAACATATAAGCTACATGGAAGACCAAGCCTCCATATCGTGTATGAAATAGTAATGACAAATTGCACATATTATTTTGGTCTCTTTGGTTTGGAACTATGTATGTTATTCATAGGTCTGTATATGACACTGGGAGTTATAAATTGCACGTGTATAAACTCAAACAGGGAGCACCTTGCTTAAACATTTTTGGTGAAGTTGCTCAATTACAGTAGACTCCATCAGTAGAAGCTCCATGTGCACAATTCAATGATTGATTAATTGAAAGTCCAACTAATTCATAAAAACCATGATGTTAACAACATCACTGAGCTAATTATATCCTATATCATGTGTAGCAAACAAACAAGTTCGTTAATTAGCACCAATACAGCTATGCAACCACACGCTTGGGTTTGACAGGTGTATATGAGCCTACCCACAGTTCCCAGTGACAGCGACACCGTGAGGCCGAAGTGATGGCGAGCGATTGGTGAAGCACATGATTAGTTCCACTGGCACTGGAGCAGTGTAAGTGATCCCAGCTGTTGCCTTGGGGTAAGAGCTATTCCCGTCTGCCGTGGGCTGGTCACATGTCTTTGGGGAGTGTTTAGTGGAGAAGGAGCGGGAGTGAGCGCGCCGTTACGCACAGTCGATTTGGCCAGTTGCAGGATGTGTTTAACAACTGTTAATGAACAGACGGAGGATCAGGCAGATCAGATAGTGTTTGGGGCGGTACTACCCCGCGCACAGTAGAGCAGTCCACTCAGGTACCATAACAGACGCGGACAGTGAGTGATCTACAGTGCCGACGCTCGAACCCTTGTTCAAACTTCTAGCGATTGGCATTTTTATTGCGAGCGCAGGTCAACATCTAAAGTGACTTGACACGGCGTACTGAGGTAAGTGATCCTTTGTTTTTCTTTCTGAAGTGGAGAGTATGTGTGATCGGATGTAAAGGTTACGGTGACGTGCTGTCACTGTCAAGTTGCGTGGCGTAGTGTTTTGGAGTAAATAAGCGACGGGCGCTTTGTATTCAAGATGAAACGAGCACATTGAGGAGGGCGAGGGGAGGCTGCCCAGGCAATATGTTAATGGAACATCCCCATTACATCATTAGGCTACTGTATAATGTCAAGCTCTTTCCTTCAGCTTTCAATGAGCAAAATATTTGGTTTAAGTTTCTGTTTCTGGTCTTTACATTTCATGTTTGACTTGCAGGCAATAATGTTCTTATATTTGACCCTATATGACACGTGTCCACCCTATATTGTGCAAAGATATAATGAACATTTTACACATGCGTGTAACGATGCCTTCTCGTTAGATAATTTGATATTTTTTGTTATTATTTTTCGTTGATAGGTATTCATTCAATAGTTTAGACCTTAGATCATTATAACTCGTGTAAGTAAAAGTATGCATGACATTTTTAGTTCCTTACTGTAATGGATTGATCCAGCCTGATGTTCCTTGTTAATGCTGATGACTGTGTGTAATGAGACAGATCTGAGGGTATGGGATTGCCCCACACAGTGACAGTTATGTGAACACAGCTGACAGCTCCTTCATCATACTACAGGGTGTAGCTACACTGTAGGGCTGCTAGTCTTTCTCTATGAACCCTCAAATCATGACCAGAGCAGTGGCTTCCTGCAACTGATGAAGCATCAGGTTGACGTGGTGTTATAGTTACAGAATATTATTTATTTTTATTTTTTTTCTCTCAATTCAAAAATCTGTGTCAACTGTGCAATACTGTTGTTTGCATTTCCCCTCTACATTGGCACCCTTTCTTTAAAACCGTCTGTTTTTATCTGTGTGTGAGTGCAAAGTATGGAAAGATGGTGGAAGCAGTGCATGTGGGAGTGAGTGTTGCTATATTTTTCATTTCCCAAAGATTGAGCCAGTGTCAGAGTGACAGAATAACCTCCGGGTAGGCAGTGCCGCTCTGACAGGGCACCACGTTCCCTGGCAGCACCACATTACTGCCCCCTCTCTCCATCAGCGCTGGAGTCCGCTACAGCACTTCTCTCATCAGGGATTCAGTTATGGGCTCCTCCATTTTAAGCCTGGTGCATGACAAATAGGCAACATGACTGACACATGGGTTTATTAAGTTGGGGAAAATGGTTAACACAGATAGGCTTGTATCGTTGTGTGACTTGGCTTGGCTCCATTGAAACAATATTAACATATGCTGAAGCTTTAAGACTGATGGCGGATAACTTATAAAACTTCAAATATTGGCCTACTTTTTCTCTTGACTTTATTGCAATGAAGTATTTGGGAAAAAATGTTGACTAAAATTTTGCACAAAAACAATATCACTTAGCTACTTTTTGTAGCTAAGTGATATTGTTTGAGAACCTGTTTCCTTAGAAATCATAACTGTGCTAAAGTGACTAATGTGTTGTTTGTGACGCCTTGTAGGTCGTTTTGCTAATTGCTTGTTTTTGTATCAAACTGAAGTGTGACAGTAGCGTTCAGTATGTGGGTTATGTGACAGACATGTTTTTGTGGGCAGAAGGAATACAATGTCATGTCAGAGACTGTAGTTTGTTGCTGTGACAGTTTGTCAACATGTCTATGCAGAGAAGAGACCTGGATGCACTGCTGACCCGTGCTTTACAGAGGGTCTCTGCCGGGGAACACCATAGGGTCCAGTTCAGCCCCCTCTTTGTTATTTCTCAGCAGATTTGGTTCATTAGGTATATGTGCATGCATGTGGGCTGAGTGTCCAAACAAGCTGTCAGTCACATTAGCTGTACTGATGGAAGCATAGTTCTATCCCCAGAGAATGCCTTATATTCACTAAGTATGAGCACACATGCACACAGCACACACACACACTGCCCCAGCTGGAGCTCAAGGGCCCAGATCACAGCAGGTCATGGGAGAATCTGTAGATAAACTCCTCCTCTGGGAGACTGGTGCCTTCAGCCTGCCCTTCAGGCGCATGTGAACACCATGACCTAAAGCTCATAGACATACAAAGACATTCAGCTTACTGTGTCTTCTAAGGCTGTTGTCTTTTAGCCTTTGCGTAGTTTAATCAAATAATCAATTGATCATGTCTAAGACTTTCTTTTAGACCAAATTTTTATCAGTTTTCCAAAATTTTTATGAGGAATATAAGCCACGGTCACTTTTAGTCAATTAGTCAGTGTTCTGTTTGAAAGAAGTCAAGTATTTCTAGTCAACTAGTAGTCCTAGTGTCTCATGAGAAGGGAGTGATTAGAGCTAATGTGCATACTGTAAGGCAATAAACAGAACGCTACAAAATGCAAATTGTATTACTATTACATTATTAGCAAAGACTCATATGTATGCATGTATCAATTTCAAATGGAGTTGAAAACGTGCTTCCTGCTGTGATGTTTCTGAATTTGTCCCTCAACTTAATCCAGTTATATTATTAAGGCAGTTTGAATTGACACGTAGCATCTTGTGGCTAATGGTAAGGTTTTTTCCCCCTTTTTACGAACCACATGCATTTACTGACAGAGCGTTGACATCTCAAGTAAAAAGTACCAAATTGCTGACATTTTCAAAACTTTGGATCTCAGTTCAATTAAATTTTGATTGCACCCTATTTACAATGTCTGTTATTTTGCAGTTATTGGCTGTAACAGTTGCTGTCCTTATTATATCCACTCCTATGGCCGGCACGATTATTCTGCATATAACAGGGGAGTTGTTTTGTATGGAAAAGGGAGTGAGTCTTTCTTTTCTGCAGACAAAGAGCTAAAGATGCTGACTGATGTTTGTGGCACTCAGTGGGGACCTGCTCAAAATAATCCTAACTCTTCACAATGTGTTTACCCACCAGAGAAAAACAGATGCCAGCTAACTAACTGTAATGTGGGCTCCATTTTGTAGCTCTGGGCTGTATATTGACAACATATAATTGCTTTATTTGAGTTTGCGCTCAACAGTAATGAATGCAATATTTTCTATGTTACTGCATATTAGACTTGTTACTGTAAAAACTTAGACTTAGACAAACTTTACTGATCCACAGGGAAAATTATTTGGACACAGTAGCTCACAGCATATTATAATAACAAAGAGAAACATGTGAATCGTATAATAAATTGTTAATAAGTAGCAGAAATAGCAAGAGACTGGTGTCAAATAAGGTATAATTATATAAATGTGCAAGTACAAGTAAAAATAAAATATAGAAGTATAGTAATAAAAATATATCTCAAGAGGTCTATATATCTACAAGAGGTCATAAGGAAAATAAGGAAAGTGCAAAAATAATATGATGATTGACAGGACATAGGGACATAAAGGACAAAATTGTACCTTTCCTGGAGAGTCTTATTTACATATAATATAAAACAGTTTGCACTGTTGTTCTGATGCTCTGTATATACTTGACTATTTTTATTTTTATTATTTTTTATTTTTTTTATTATATATCTTAATCTTTTTGCATGCTCTTACTTTATTCAAATAGTGATACTTTTTTATTATTATTATTATTATCCTTTTCTAACAGTGATATCTCTACTTTGTATTATTATTATTATTATTATTATTATTATTATTATTATTATTATTATTATTATTATTATTATTATTCAGTGTTCTATGTTGCACCTTATCACCAAAGCAAGTTCCTAGTCTGTGAATTGTGTTCACTGACAATGGCAATAAAAGCTTTTCTGATTCTGATTCTGATAAAAAGAATAATTATAATTAATGAATGTGTTGTAAATTACCTTCAAATGGCTAAAGGGTGTTTTTATTGAAATTGTTATATTGATTTTCAAATAGTTATTACATTATTTTCATACAGATAACTGGGATATTCACGATACTCTTATATAACTTCTGTACCTAACTAACTTGACTCCTGAATGTTTTTTGATAACATGGTCAGAGATGATAGTTATCAAAGTACAGTTTCTGTAAAGGTTCCATTCCTTTTATCTACAGGCCAGCAGAGTATTTATTTCTACCATTAGATTAAATTAGACTTGTGCTGTCACTGCCCTTAAGCATGATGAATTAGCTCAGGATAGAGATATATTATTTTGCTATGCTGAGTGTGTATAGGGACCATTAAAGTTGAATTGGATCTGAATTAAAGATGACAGTGACCCGCGGTTGTCCTCTGTCTCCACTCTTGTTCTTCTATAATTGCTACATGTGACAGTTTGACAGTGCCATGTTGTCATTTTGAAATTACCTTGATAAATTAGACCCATAGATAACCCCCAACATGGCTGCGTAAGGATGTGCACACCAGTCTCTCATGGTTATTTTTAGACCCATTCAGATTCAATCACATATACCCAGTCTTCTCCCCAACATCATTTAAATCTTCCCTTTGTTGTTGCTAATCATCGCTGTAACAGGCCAGATCCATTCTCCACACTCCAGTGCTGCCTGAGAGGCTTCATGTGCTCCGCTACGGAGGGATTTGAATTTAAATTTTTGTTTTGAGAGAAATGGAGGGGCAGTTTGTCAAAAGCAAAAGCCAATAATGATCCATTTTGAGGTCACGTCACTTTGAGATTTGAGGTCTGGTCACTTTGACATTTTTGACCTCTTTCACTTACTTAACCTTGCTTAACCTTAAGGACACTATGAGCAAATTCATTATAGCCAAGGTCATCAAAGTGCATCTTAATTTTGGTTATTACTGGCTGTGTTTACATGCACACCAAAATCTCATAATCATCACATTATTGAAATGAGAGATATCAGATTTATTTATTTATTGTCTGATTTCTTATTGAATGTTCACATCTAGGTTTTGACAAGGAAAAAATTAAAAGAACAGCTTAAGATTGAAAGTAGCCTAATTAATGGTGCTAAAAATACTAAATATCTGATTACTTTAGTTATCCAATTTTTGTCCCCACTGTAAATATCCCCACCGAATGTCTCAAAATAACTATAAATTTGAAATTGTTTCTAACTTGTAAATGTAATGTATCACAGTCTGCTACTATTCAAAACATCCTTACAATTTTGAATGTTAGGTAGAAGTTGCTCATTACTGTTTGCTTTGTTTGCTAAGCGTCTACCTGAATACCCACCACTGTTCATTATCTGTATAGTGTGTCTTCCACATCATTAAATGATTATGTCCCATTACTCTGGTGTAATTATACTTGGATGAATCAAGCGGAGAAACAGATTTCACATTCTTTGTTCACCACTGCGTGATTTGCCCCATTTATTTTAAGATGTGAAGACCCATATTGAGAATCTCATTGTCATAAATTTGTCTGTACAAAGGGTAATTTAGACGAAGGGGCTGTTATGAGTCTGGTCTTAATTAGAGGATTTGTACTGGGTAAAATGGTAAATTAAAAGCTATAGCGAAATCGCCCCTTCCTATCTCCAAAGACAAACATTTCCTGTTGTTGTCAATAGTTACTGTACAATTGTAGTGTGCACCAATAACCCATAGTCCATAACTACCAGGATATGCTTATAGTCTGACAAGCCCCGTCAAGACTATGCAGTGTTGATTTTAAAGGGCACATATTACGCTATTTTCTGATCTGATATAATGTTGTTTCCTTCCTTAACACAAATCCTGCATATTTAGGCTTAGTTCTTCTCTCAAACTGAAAAAACACCTTGTGATGTCAAGTGGTAATACAGAAAGTGCTCCCCTGTGTTTTTAAACTCCATACACCTTCACTAGAATCATTTGGGTCATTTCAGCCCTTGCCATTCTCTTCTGAAGTAAAGGTAAAAGGTAGATGTTAACTTGAAAACTACTGCTTCATGACATCACAAGGTGGAGCAGAGCATTTTGAGCTTTGGAGATCAATCAATCAATCAATCAAACTTTATTTCTATTGCACCTTCCAACAACCAAAGCCGACCAAAGTGCTGTACAACATTAAAAACAAGATAAAAAAAACAATAAACATCATACAAATAAGTTAACAAAGCACATTACACCATTAAAATAAAGAAGGTGTCACAGGGCCACTAAGTGTTAAAAGCCATTCTAAATAGGTAGGTTTTAAGTTTGGCTTTGAACAAAGGCAGGTCAGTGATGGAACGTAACTCAATGGGTAAAGAGTTCCAGAGTTTTGGACCGGCCACTGCAAAAGAACGATCACCCCACTGTTTGCACCGGGACCGGGGGACCTCCAGCAGATGTTGCCCAGCAGATCGTAGACCTCTGCTGGGTTGGTGAGGGGTCAAAATCTCACACAAGTAGGAAGGTGCAAGACCATTGACTGCATTAAAAACAAACATCAAAATTTTAAAATGAATTCTGAACTGGACTGGGAGCCAGTGCAAGGAGTACAGGACAGGGGTGATGTGGTCATGTTTCCAACTGTTAGTGAGCAGGCGAGCTGCAGCATTTTGCACGGGCTGCAAACGGTGAAGACCAGCTTGATTAATCCCCACATAGAGTGCATTACAATAGTCTATGTGGGAACTAACAAAGGCATGTATAGCTTTCTCCAGGTCACCATGGCTCAAGAAGGGTTTAACCTTTGCCAGGAGGCGGAGCTGAAAGAAGCTTGCTCTGACCACAGAATCTATTTGTTTATCAAATTTTAGACTGCTATCCAATTTCACCCCCAAATTAAGAAATTAAGAGATGTAGACAGACTGATAAATAAAGGGTCACTCAGGCGTGTGCGAATAGAATAAAACACAGCTCAGAGTATGTTCATTCTTGGCAACATGGCTTAAAGCTCACAAGAGTTAATTTTGCGTAATATAGGACCTTTAAATCATCATAGTTTAAGTGGTGCATTTGCTCTTATATATAATTATTTATAGCTTGATAATTACGTTTGACGGAATTGTTACTGTTCTTACAATATAGATAAAATAGACCACAGACTGAACAAAAATGCAACAAATATGCTGCACACAATCATAATGTTGGAGAAGTTAGGTTCAATACATCCACATGGCTGCCATATTTCTGTGTTATCAATGAGACTACATGGCACCAGTGTAGTGTCTGGACAAGCAGCAATTCTCCTTCAACTGTCCTAGGCATTTCAAACATCCTCTTCAGTCGCACAGCTGTACTCGTGCTTTGTGCCTCTCTCTGATCCCTGGCCTCAAATCCTCCACACACACAGGAAATCTAAGAACACAGCAACAAAAGGAAACTCATCTACACCAGCAGCAGTCTGAGTATGGGAAAAATCCAGTCAGGCTGGCCACCCCCAGCCCGCTGCAGCTGTGAGGATGTGATGAAGATAAAAACAGGAATAACTTTCATTTTTGAAGCTCGGGTTGTGTTTGGTTATCAAGGGAATGGTCTTACATCAGCGTGAAAGCAAAGGATTCTGGGTAGTGGTGGAGCTTTGACAATGTTTTTTGAAAAAGTTCAGATAATAAGTGGTGATCTCAGCCTTTCTGTGTTTTAAAACAAAAACAAACTGCTGTATGGGAAATTTAACCTAACCCTAACCCTAAGAAACAAACATGGCAACAAAGTATGTAAAGTTAGCAGTTCATCAGTTGTAGGGATGCCTTATACATCCAATATACTTGCTGCCGAACTTTGAATTTCCTTCCTTCTATCTGTATATCTATCTATGAGAATATGAATGTGTGTTCTATCCCCCTCCATAAAGCACAATTGTAGTATGAGACTGACGATGTGATAATAAACTTTGGGCTTCTAAATCAATCTTTAATTGTGCTATATGAACCATCTAATTAGACTGGCACTTTAGCAGAATCATATTTATGATCCAGAACAACATAATTAGTATCTCAATAATGAATGATTAGTGGAGTGTCTCACTGAAGGGCATTGGAGAGAGGTTGAGTTTAGTCCTTGTCTCACTAGATTAAGACATCAATCGTTTTGAACAGAGGCCTCCTCAGACTGACAGCTCGGTGAAGAGGAGTGGACGCTGTATTGAGTTTTAGTTTCTTCTGCCTCTGTGTGTTTGAATGGGCCCTGGCATAAGGCCCCACTTTGTAATTAGATCCGCAGTGTTATGACTGTAAGCAGTGGTCCACAGGCAGTATGCTCCCTCCCCATGGTGACTCTGGAATATGTGAGATAGGCCATAATAATAGGCAGCATACAGTCTTCTATTGACACTACATGGACTTACAGCTGACTCTAGAAGTTATTATCATAAGTGCATTGGATTACAGTTTGCTGCAAACTGAGCAAAAAACTTGAATACTGGATAAATTGGGTATTTCTTGCCAATTTAAAATTTCCGTTGGTATATACATACATACATACATACATACATACATACATACATACATACATACATACATACATACATACATACATACATACACATTGTCGGTATATTTAAAAAAAAAAGTAATTAGATCCACAGTGTTATGACTATATCCATTCTTATAGACTACATTTGAAAGGGGAATATATAGACCCCCATCTGCACATAAGGAGATTAGGCGACCATATGTCCACCTTACACAGTGTGTAGTATTTAAAATATACTGTGTACATCAGCAATTTCAGGATAAGACGGTTTGACCCTTCACAAAGGAAGAGGAGGGGTGTTCTGTCTTCAACTGCTTCTGTTATGCAAAACAATGGCATCGCGTTTGATCCTTATGTCAGTGAAGTGGACTGGAGAGTCACCCACACTAATTATACCAGTGAGGGGGTCTTGGCCGACTGAAGGCTTGTCATGTGCATCTATTAGTCGACTAATGTCTCTAACGAGAATCAAACAATCATCATGCAGTCAGATTTGTTTTTTGATTTTTTTTTTTTTTTCCGGTGGTGCATGTGAAACTAAGGAGCTCACTGGTCACCTATCATTTACAAAATTTCCCTCACCTCAGATTAACAGATTTGTAAATTTAGTGCTTTGCTCACTGATTCTGCAGAAAATTGTAGTGTTTTAACTAAAAGCTGAAGTGCTGGTTAAAATGTGGTAAAGCAAATTAAACATTTTCTGATGATGCTTGAAGTTTTCAAATCAATGTTGTATATTATTCTGTCTGAGTAAATGGAAAGTTGTGTCCATAAATTATGAAGCTGTGTTAATTATGTATACTGGCTTATTTAGTTACAATAGGCAATAGGAATGCAAGTTTGCCCCCTCCCTATATCCATTCTTATTAGGTATAAAAAATATTGCCAGGTCAGGTGCACAACGACTTGTTCCTTTTCCCTCATCCCTTGTGATGTAGCTAACACGTTATGTAGTTCCAGGAAGCGTTCAAAATGGAAACCTTTAACTCCCTCTCATTGGCAGTGCTGAGTCTGTTGTGTTGTTTCTTTGATTCTTGAATGAGGCTTTAGTTGTGCTGTTTATCTGGGCTCCAAATCACAAGAGCTCTCTTTGCTGCACTCAACTCGGGAAACACTAATAATTAATGTCAGTTTTTAAATCTCTTTCAACATGCTCAAGGAAAGTGCCCCAGGAGGGAACATAAAAGCCTGGAAGACATCAATAAAAAACAAAGACATAAAGAATAAAGTTTGAATTTGGGAGATTTTAATGTTTTTAGCTCTCACTTTGAAAAAAAAAAAAAAAAAAAAAAGGAAAATCAGTCATCATGACCCATTTTAAGTCATTGCAGCACTGAAAAGCAATAAAAGAAGCAAAACATATATACAAGAGGGAAAAATAAGTTGTGCATCCAGAACCATCAAATTAAATGAAAATGTTCACAAATGAAAGAAAATGTAAACACTTCCTTTTTGTTTTGCTTGGATAGAAAGTTGAATTTTGTATGATATACAGTAACTACAAATATGTGTCAAAAAACTTATCTTCTCAACTTTTTATTGTGAGGTTGATTACTTGGGTTTGTGTGATAGAACTGTTTATGCAAACTGCCACAAAAAGTACTAAACTACACGTTGATAGGTTAGTAAATCTGATTATTTGATAAATGTATCTATGCACAAGGTGTATACATACTGTATCTGTGCTTATGTCATTTGAGTAAAATAAATGTCTTAAACACTAGGGCTAATGTAATTAAAACGATTACATTCTCAGACAGTTTGATATGGACATGCTTGTACTTGTAAATGCACTTATCTTGGATAATGCCTGAAACATTTCACTGAATGGTCCTTTGGATTTTTGGTGACATATCCTAATTGTTTTAATGGATTTTTTTAAGCACAGTGACAGTGTCACACGTATTGATTTCTGATGCACAGATATGAAACTGTGTGTGGGTGTAAAATATTAAATAATAAAGTCGATTGAAACTGTGAGTTGTGTTCAAATGTAATTGGAATTTAATATTTCATGCTTTGTCATTAGTCAGACTTGTATCATCAGTCTTCTGTGTAATTAGTGGAACGGCACGTTCTTCTTCCACCACAGTGCTCTCATGAATTTAACCCCTGCTCTTCCAGGGCCTCTCTAATGACACAAGTATTATTATATGCAAGTATTATCTTCTTACTTTATCTTAACTTCAAAGTTAAAGAGGTCATCATTTGAATGCATGCTTACATCTGTACTTATGGCATCACAATGTGTAGGGAAATTCCTTTTTCCTTATTGTGCATATGACAATAATCTTGGATCTAATCATGCATAATCTCCTGATAAAGATATAGTGACCCCACATAGGGTGGGTCTCTGAATTTGATATTTGCTTAACCAAACTGTGTGAAATTCTATATTTGTGTATTTAGTCACTCTTTCTTTTAATATGCTAAGATAAAAAGCTTTTGAACTTATACTTAATAATAATTATATCATCAATCAATAAGCATAAGGGTTTAGACCATAATAGCGTTGCAATGTAATCTATCATTTTACATCACTTTTTTTTTTTTTTTTTTTTTTGCTGTTTGTATATTTGTACATGAACACTAGATGGCACTATTGATATGTACTCTTACCCTAAACACAAGAGATGCTCCACCTCTTTCTGCACAGAATCCCACACAGACTCTCCATCTGTGAGATTAATGCATTTTTCAAAAAGCTTAAACATGTGAGAATTTTTTTGTCAGCATGATTTATGACTTTCATATTGGTAACAAATGATAATACTTTTTTTTAAATCACATATTGTTAGACACCTTCACTCATATGCCCAGGCCTTAAAGCTTAGCAGCATGTGCATTTATCCCCAGTGATGGGTTCATATATTGCTGTTTTTCTATGCACTGCTCCCTGCTCCTTTCAAAGGTCTTATTCGATATGCCTTTCTTTATGATAATCATGTAGATGCTGTTATAGAGGCTAAATCCCTCAAGTGGAAAATGGTGTTAAAAGATACATGCTTTATTAATATTGAGAAGGACTGAAGAAGTAGAAGCACTCAGACAGAATAGACATTACCATATTGAGCAGTGTAAAGTGCCCAAATCTGCACTCAAGGGACCTTAGTTACATGGGTTCTTTTGTTAGAATAAAAAGTCCAAAAAATAAATAAATCAAGAACCTTAAGCTAACAGTATGTTCCCAAATTGACCCTTTTCAAGCCTTGTCATTGCTTTGTGCAAGCTCTGTTCTATAAAATGTCATATTGTCATTATTAAATCTGTAATTTGTAACTTTTCTGGTAGAGGTTCAGCCTACTTCTTGTCTTCACGGAGATGCTATAGTGTTGCCAAGAATATTTCAGCATGGCATTAAACATAATTATCTCCATAGGGACAAGAAGGTGATTATGGCAGGTCAAGTTATAGTTAAAGTGGAAAGGTGACCCTACTTACAAGAGTGCATGTTCACAAGGAATTGAACAATAAAAATCTCCATAATTAAATAAAGGCAAAAAAAAAAAAAAAAAAAAAAAAGCATAATGCCGTACTGTAAAACATTTAAAACATTTAAAGCAAAGCAACAACATCTCCATGGAGACATCATCAACCAGAAAAGTTAGTCCACTTTTAAGTAGCTTGTATCTGCACCCTCTTTCTATCAGCAATTTATGCTTGTTTCTGCATATAAAAAAAAAAAAACCTTTTTAGAAATTGCTGGGCATTACTATAATGACGCCACAGTCAACACACTGTGTTTCATAAAAAATGCATGGCATATATTATAAATATGAAGATATTTTTGAAGATACGTAGTAGTAAAGGTTCACTCAAAAGTAACAATTAAACATGACCTCTATGCAAGCATAAATTATTAATAGTCATTATTAATAGTCTAGTAGTTGTAGTAGTAGTTGTAGTAGTTGTAGTTGTAGTTGTAGTAGTAGTAGTAGTAGTAGTAGTAGTAGTAGTAGTAGTAGTATGAATTCAGTTTACTTATCAGCTTTACTGTAGTACAGGGGTCAAATGAGAAGCAAAAAATATTGTGGAGGGCCGGGCCAAAAGTTTGAAGTCTACTGTGGTTATTAATTTTATTTCTACGTTGAAATCAGTAAATGGCTTTGTTTACAGAAGCTGGTAAGAGTCTGTGTTATTATTAGGTAATGAGAGAGTGAGGTTGTTTTACAAAAACTGAATTTATTCAGTGAAATTATTCAAAACAGTGGTAAACGTGAAACATTTGTAAGTCTTTTTCAATCACATTAACCCCACAATGCTTTCTGAGTTTAACTTTCTTAACTTTCTATAAAGACACCACAATGTCTTTGTATGCCAAATAATATTTTAACAATTTTTGTCCAACTGCTAAACTGTGCAGAAAAAAGTCAAAGTTAACATGTTTTAGTGTTTAGTGAAATCTAACCTCTGTTGAGCTTTAACAGAGGCTTCAAAGTAAAAGCACTGCGGTTTTAGTCCACGCATTATGTAAATTTTGAAAGTAGGTTTTATTTTCTTAATTCCAAGCAACCTTTAGCGGGCCAGTCAGAGTCGCCCGCGGGCCTTAAAATGCCCAGGTCTGCTGTAGTAGAAGTGCCACATTAGCTCAAAACGATTGTTTATCGTAGTTGGAAAAATCACTATTGTAAATATGCTGTGGCCAGTGATATTATTCAGTGGGATGCACACCAGCATGCCTCCTTGTACTGCTCTAGGCACTTTAAACACTGCTAAGAATATACACTGTGTTCACTGTGTCACTATAAAACTAACTTGTCATCTCTTCAGGCCCAAGCCTCTGTTACCCAGCCTGCCACCAGCACCAATAAAACTTTTGTTTGTTTATTCACTCTAATTAGAGTACTTCATTTGAAGAGCCTTGTGTAAACTTATGCATCGTCAACAAGAACAACACTAGAAAAAACACATCAGAATGCAGTGATTTTCCTCTATCACTGTACATTGTTCATAATTAATGGTTCTTTAAATGTGTGAATACTATGAGGCTGCTTGTTACGGCCCCAGGCCTCCAGTTCTGACTTGTTTTGTGTGTTAATTTCTTTTGGATGCCCCTGTCTGCTGTAAGAGCCCTGGTCCCTGATTGGGGCACTTAGCCAGTCCTGCCTCACCCCTATTTAAGAAAATCTCCTGGACCTGTGCGGGGCTGCTGGCCTTTGTGGCCAATCTGCCATTTTGTGTGTTTTCTGTGTCGCTTTTTTGTCAGTCACTTTGATTTGTACTAGAACGTGTCTGACTTTGTGTGTGAGACACTAGTTTAGTTTTATGTCTTTTTTCTTGTCACTCGATTCTGTTTGTGGATTTATGTGACTTTATTTTGGGACACTTGTGATTTAATTTTTTTTATGTGTGCCTTAGTTTAGTCACTCGTTTTTTTTGTTTTTCTGTTTTTTTGGCACAAAAGTTGTTATTGGTCAATCTTGTTATTTTGTTTCTTAGTTTAGGTTATTTTGTGTATACATTTTAAATCCCCTTTTGTTAAATTTACCTTGTACAGTCCTGTTAATTAAATTACTTTAATTTATACCATTTTTCACTTTGGTTTTTGTTACTCCCCTTTCCCTAGCAGAGCTGAGCCGTAACACTGGTGCACATATAAGGTAACCACAGGAAATGAATTAAACATTTAGTATAATAATATATTGTAGTCAATGCAGTAATGTGCATCCAGAAAGCTCCACTTCCATTTTAGATTTAAAGGTCCTATGTTGTCCAAAAATAAATCTTTAAGCCATGTTATAATGTTGTTACCTCATGAAAAACATACATGGAGTTGTGTTTTGTTTCATTCACACATGTTTGAGTAACCCTTTATTATTAGTCTGTCTACACTCCAAAGCTCAAAATGCTCTGTTCCACCTTGTGATGTCATGAAGCAGTAGTTTTCAAGTCAACAGTTACCTTTTAACTTTAGTTCAGTAGAGATGAGCAATTCCAGGGCTGAATTATCCAAATTATTCTAGTAAAGGTTTATGGAGCTTAAAAACACAGTGGAGCACACTTGTGTCTTAAACATGTGTGAATGAAACGAAACACAACTCCAGGTGTGTTTTTGATGGGGATATTATAACATAGATCAGAAAATAGCGTAATATGGGCTCTTTAAAAACACACAGGAGAGTGGGTACCCCTAAGAACATGCCCAGTTTTATGTATAGGTCTAAAATTAAGGACTAGGCGAGGGCCTGCCTAATGAGTAGGTCCTTGTGAATTAAGATGGTGTGGAATTGAATGATAACAATGTTAATATCATTTAATTTGAAAAACTAAAACAAATTGAAACTACCGATTACTGTGAGTTGAATTTCTCTTATAGTGCCTTTCTGTTCTTTCTTTGTCTGAAACTTAATTATTCATCGCACTGTCCTGGTTTTGATGGTCTAAAATAGATCTTGGGTCTGGCTGGAATCTGCTGTTATTAATGGGAAATAATAGCCTCCACATTTTAAACAGTGCAGTCCATGACATATGTGTATTTTAGGTACAGTGTCTTCACAGCGGTCAGTGCAGTGGAAAATCCTTCTCTCTGGGAAAAGCAAAGAGCGTGTTCCTCAGGCCTTTTCTCCTGTTTGTAGTCCGCATGGTCATTCAAAACCATTTAACACATTAGACAGATGGCTTCACTGATGTATGTATTTTACTGTTGGGAATACAAGATCAGCAGTGACAATTGAAGGGAATGAATGGGCTCCCTCAGTACTGCTTAATGCTTTCACTTTTTTCAGTTGTAAAGAAAAAAAATCCACTTTCTTTAGCAACAATCTGTTGTTCCTTCTGGTGGCTGGTGTTGTGCAGTATTTCATTTCATATCTATCTTTTATTCTATATCTTTTTATTAAAACTAGGATTTTTTTTTGCTAAGGACATTCTTTAATCATTGAGACAATTGAATGTGTGAATTGAATTGTGCAGAACTTTAGCTTTAGCCATCTTGCAATTATACACATTTAAAATGATTACAATATGTGTTTTTATCTTCACAGATTAACTTCACTTGTTCAAGCTTTTTCTACTGTGACAATAGTCTTCAACAGACAGATATGTTTAGACATTTATTAATTTTTTTCACCCACTACCCACTAAGAGTCACTGATGTTGGCTGATTTTCGAAGAGAACCAACAACCTGCTTGCTTAGTCAAGTGCACAAAGTACTCTGCCCCATTCCTGAGTTATAAGTTTGAAGTGACTGACTTGATTATTTGTACACTGATTGAACTTATATGCATTTACCACTGTGTAACCACTTGAAATATACCCAGATTGCAACTACAGCCTATTGAAAAGCTCTTCGATAGTAACTGTAAGATCTGCTATTTGGGCTGTGACTGCTCCTCTTGCTGTGAAGGACAGTCCATTCATTCATGTCAGTCCCAGACGCCCAGTGCTCTTCAAACAAGTCCAACAAAGCACATAGTCTGTGGCTGGAGATGTGGCAGAGATGTGTGCTACATTAGATTAAAGCCAGTGTGCTCAGGGTATAGTGTGTGGTGGTTCATTTGTGCCAGTCTGTGCCTGTGTCTGTCATGTGCATGTATATGGTGTCTTTGACTCCAGGGGAAAACCCAGCCCACACTATGCCACTGGTAAACTGTACAGCACAAAGGAAGTGTTTCAGAGCAGGCCTCTGAAGCTCAGAGATCAAATATGTGAGTGTGAGCAATGGGCGCATACAGGCCTTTTGTCCTTTATTTGACTCATGGGAACCATGTACTCTTGTGTGTTGTGTCACAGCTTTTCCACCATATCATTGTGATAAGTCATTATGAACAGATGTGAACACAGGTGATCAATATGTCACTATCACTATTTCAGTACTCTTCACTGTGTGAAATGTGACAGCAGTTTGAACGATGCCAAAAGTGCATCACAGTATTTCTAATTGAGGAAATGGCAACAATTGCAAATTCCATTGCTCATATTTTAGCTGCTTAATCTCCACTCTCCCTACATCACCAGCTCAGTGGGACCCATCACAGGCTGTGTGTCCACTGAAAATTACACTCAAGTAAACTTGCAAACACAGTCACAAAGCCAATGTAATCTACCTGACCTGTTATTCACACTGTTTGCCTCTTTCAGATGTTTACACAACATTAATTACACCACAGTGACTGTTGTCATTCTTTTGCTACTGCGTCAAAGATTGTTTGAAATGTGCTCGCTGGCACCACTTTGGTGTGTGGGAACATTCAAATTCAAGCGTCGGGAGGAAACGTAAATAAATATCCAAAGGATTATGGCAGGAGCATAATTCCTACAGATTTCTCAGCAGTTTTAGCTCACATTTTCCAGTCTGCGCTGGATTGCTGTATGAATATTTAAGACAGAAAGTGAGTTTTGGCTGCAGAGCCAATACACTTCTACAGAAGAATCATTCTCAGAGGATGTCCTTATGTTATCTGACATTTCAAATGAGGCTTCTAAAATGTGTCATTTAATACAGCATTTAGATTGATTTACAAAGACGCTGGTTTGATTTGTAAAGGTGGAAGGATGTTGTGTATTTTGTACCCAACTAATGCAGCAATAAAGCACATTTGTTGTAACCTTTGTCTAAATGGAGAAGGACAGTATGTTTCTTTCTTTAGAAGTTAGGTCCTAATATATTCATGTGCTCTGTTAGAGGTACAGTGGTGGTAGCAGTATGTGATGGCGGCTCTCCACTGTACCGAACCTTCAGTGATTGTTGGAACAGCTGAAGACAAGCTCAAACTGCATTATTTATGGACTTGTCTGTGTTCAGTGAGCCTGGGTCTGATTGTGTTTTCCTCTGTGATGAAACTCCATCTATAGAAACAAATCAATGTCATTTGGTCTGATCAAACACTGGGACACATCCCAAACTCCACTAGGTAACATCTAAAATATTGAAAAGATGCAACGGAAAACTCACTAGAAACTCCCACTTGCCGGACGCACTTTCTACCTCCATTTCTACCTCCATTTTTTATTGACTTATACAAACCTTAAATCTTATCTCTCATACATGTGTATCCAGCCCACAAACCCTTTTGTGACTCTCTGACCCAGCATTTTCTTACATATTTAAATGTTCATTCCTATTTTAGATCTCTTTGGAAGTTCAAATGATGTTTTGCTGCTCAGCGCCTTCCTTTGCACACTAGAAAGAAAGTTTTTTGATGTTTACCAATTAGAATCATATTAATAATGTAGTAGATCTGAACTACGGTGCATTCAGGCATTGGGTCGGTCACTGGAGTTGTTTGTTTCCGTTCTTATATAAAAATCTCAAAGAGATGGAGGAAGAAGGAGTTTGCATGTCTCATGTTACTGTGAGTTTTTCCTGACAGGCTGTATTGGTACATTAATTATGTGCATCAAGAGGAAGTTCTCTCTATCTGTGTCTCTGTGTATGCTAGCTAAAGGCCATAGTTCTCCATAGTCATATTGGAATCTATGAATGTGAGTTTGTCAAAGTTTGACTTCAACATTTAGCAGTGTCAATGGAAGTTCCAATCTGCCTGGCAGCAGCAGTTACCTGGCTGACTGAGCAGGAGGAGAATCATTATCTACAGCAGAAGAGAAAAAACAGCCACAGGCCTAAAAGTGTCGTCGTTGCTTCTTTTATTCTGAGAATTAACTCAGTAATGGGCCTATACGTCCTCTCAGGGTTATCACAGAGGTTCTGCCTGACTTCTATCAAACCAAACATGTGGCTGAATCTAAATTGTGCGTAACAATCTTTTCTGTGGTGGCCTTGTCCATCCTGAATTACAGCCTGTGATGTTGTGATGTTGTTAAGTCTGGGTAAAGGAAAGCATGGCCACAGAGCAATCTGGATATGACTGGATCACCATCATAGAACGTGGGCTGTAAGACAAGTTGAACCAGCAATGTTGCACACAGTTTAAACTATGAAGATAATGTAGAAACAAATGGGAAAATGTGTAAGTTATATTTCAAGTTGAAATTAAAATATTGCCCCTCCTTGAACCGCCACCTTAATGTGGTGGAGAGGTTTGAGTGCCTGAATGATCCCAGGAGCTGGTGTTGTGTGTTAGTGTTTTTGTTTTTCCCTCGAGTGATGCAGAAAAGAGGGAGCCACTGTCTGTGTGAATGTTCATGTATGTTAGTGGGGGTCCTGGGGGACTGGTCACACTAAGAGTGGTTCAGAAGCCCCCATGACGAGGAATATATCAAGGCCAGTTACGTCCCCCAGATTGGCGTTACCGGGGTCCCACCCTGGAGCCAGGCCTGGGGTGGGTAGCACCTGGTGGCTGGGCCCGGCCGGGCACAGCCTGAAGGAGCGATGTGGGGCCGTCTTCTCGCCCACCACCTGCAGGGAGGTGGGTCCACGCCGTGCAGGGAGATTTAGGCGGCAGTCGAAGGCAGGGGCCTCGGCGACCAGGTCTCCATGGGATGTCACCTCGCTGGGGGGGAAGGAGCCCGAGCTTGTGCGGGAGGTTGAGCATTATGACTAGATATAGTTGGTCTCACCTCCACGCACAGCTTGGGCTCTGGAACCTAACTCCTTGAGGGGGGCTGGACTCTCCATTTCTCTGGCGTTGCCCGCAAGGAAGGGGCGGCAGGCAGGTGTGGGCCTGTTCATTGGCCCACAGCTCAGCCGCCATGTGTTGGAGTTCACCCCGGTGAACAAGAGGGTTGCGTCCCTGCACCTTCGGGTCGGGGACAGGTCTCTCACTGTGTCGGCCTACGGGCAGAGCAGCAGTGCAGAGTACCCGACCTTCTTGGAGGGGTACTGGACAGTGCACCAACCGGGGACTCTGTTGTTCTACTGGGGGACTTCAGTGCCCATGTGGGCAACGACAGTGACACTTGGAGAGGGGTGATTGGGAGGAACGGCCTCCCTGATCTGTACCCGAGCGGTGTCCGGTTATTGGACTTCTGTGCTAGCCACGGTTTGTCCATAATGAACACCATGTTCGAGCACAAGGCTCCAGGGGTGGGTGAGATCCATCCTGAGTATCTTAAGTCTCTGGATGTTGTGGGGCTCTCTTGGCTGACACGTCTCTGCAACATTGCGTGGCGGTCGGGGACAGTGCCTCTGGACTGGCAAACCAGGGTGGTGGTCCCTCTGTTTAAGAAGGGGGACCGGAGGGTGTGTTCCAACTACCGGGGACTCACACTCCTATGCCAGGGTACTGGAGAAGAGAATCCGACCGATAGTCGACCCTCACATTCAGGAGGAGCAATGTGGTTTTTGTCCCAGCCACGGAACACTGGACCAGCTCTATACTCTCCATTGGGTGCTCGAGGGTTGGGAGTTTGCCCAACCAGTCCACGTGTGCTTTGTGGATCTGGAGAAGGTATTCGACCGTGTCCCTCGTGGGGTCCTGTGGGGAGTGCTCTGGGAGTATGGGGTTCGGGGCTCTTTGCTAAGGGCTGTCCGGTCCCTGTATGATCGGAGCAGGAGCTGTGTTCGCATTGCCGGTAGTAAGTCGGACCTGTTTCCGGTGCATGTTGGACTCCGCCAGGGCTGCCCTTTGTCACCGGTTCTGTTCATTGTATTTATGGACAGAATTTCTAGGCGCAGTCAGGGGCTGGAGGAGATCTGGTTTGGGGACCACAGAATTTCATCTTTGCTGTTTGCAGATGATGTAGCTCTCGATTTACCAGTCAATCTACATTCCTACCCTCACCTATGGTCATGAGCTTTAGGTAATGACCGAAAGGACAAGATCATGGATACAAGCGGCCGAAATGAGTTTCCTCCGCAGAGTGGCTGGGCGCTCCCTTAGAGATAGGGTTAGGAGGTCAGTCACACAGGAGGAGCTCGGAGTAGAGCCGCTGCTTCTCCATGTCCAGAGGAGCCAGCTCAGGTGGCTCAGGTATCTGTTCCGGATGCCTCCAGAATGCCTCCCTTGGGAGGTGTTCTGGGCATGTCCCACCGGGACGAGGCCCCGGGGAAGACCAGGACACGCTGGAGGGACTGTGTCTCTCGGCTGGCCTGGGAAAGCCTTGGGGTCCACCCGGAGGAGCTGGAGGAAGTGTCTGGGGTAAAGGAAGTCTGGGAGTCCCTGCTTAGACTGTTGCCCCCACAACCCGGCCCCGGATAAGCGGGAGAAAATGGATGGATGAATTAAAATATTGGTCTTTCTTGACATAATCTCTCATATATTTTAAGAATTAAACCAATTCACATGATCCCAATAAAAATGAGGGGTTACATCAACCCATCACCATCAAGATTTACTATTTGCTTGAACTTTTCAGTGAGATGACTGAGTGTAACTGACCATTAGAAACCCACTTAATCTATATTGCAATCACCTGCTTTTATAGAGCAGTTCAGCACAGCATGTTACTGCCAACGCTATGAAGATAATCTAAGGACATGGGTACTGTCTTTTGACATACTGCTTAAAAAGAAAGTTGTTCCAGACAAGGCAATTCATCGTGGTGGCCTGCCAAAGAGCTGATTTCATGATGCTGACTCAGATAAATAATGAGACATAAAGTCACTCTACTGATTAAGAGTCTGAGCTTGAACACTTTTTTTCCCAAATAGACTCCAGGATACACAGGCACAGTTCTATAGTTTGCCCCACCGACTCGCTTCAAGTTCAAGACGAATTTTAAGTTTAAGAATTGTGAGTTTCAAACCTCAGCAAAACTAAATCTGCACAACATTTTTAGTTTTGCTGTGGTTTGAAAGTCATAATTCTTGGTGACAAGAAAAGGACATTTACCATAGCAACAAGTCATACCTCGGACACCACCTGTTCCACCTGCTGCCCACAGGGAGGAGATACAAGTTCATATGGGCTAGAACCGGCACAAGGGCGCCAACTCCGTAGTGCTAGATCACAAAAACTTAAACTACAGCACACTTTCTTCTCTATATATGTTCTTCACAATAATTATTCAAGCTGAGGACACACTACATGATTTTTAGCCTGATTTTCCTCTTGACTAGTTGAAGGCAGTTGCAGCTGCTTCAGTCTCATGCACTTTACAACTTGAGTCACATTCGAATCGTAAAGTGTGCCTTGGGGAAAGACGCCACTAGACATCAGTCTGCTCAGAAATTCGCATGTTTTACTCATTTCTTTAGCTTTTTTCTGGGTGTTTGGGGTTCAAACTTACATACAATATTTGGAGGATTACAGAGCCAAAGTGTAAAATATTACCCATGTCCATAGTTTTTCTGGTTATGCTCTGCTCTGCTTGTGTGGCGCTGTGTGAAAAGCTGAGGTCTGATATCTGTGTTGTGTGAGTTAGGTCACATCAGGAAACATGAGAGCCTTTCCCTGTGATTAAAGTGGACACAGCGAGGTGTGGTTGGACTGATAATTGTGGCCATGTAGCAGTGTGTGTTTGTAGGTAGATCTGGAAATACATCCTTCTCTCTTACTCATAAAAATGAGGCTTGTCTGCATTTTTAAGCTGAAATTACAATTTTGCCTGCAATAAAACTCCTCAACATGCTGAATAAGTATAAAATATTGACTACAACTTTTTAGTGGTCAAAAATGCCTTGAAAAAAATACTGTGAGTGAGCTCACCTCTCCACAGACCTGAACATGGCCTAGTGGCATCATCAATATGTTAAATGCCATATTGGGGAACATTCCAGGCAAAACATCTTAATTGAAACAGGTAGGCAGCGGACGCTCCACCCAAAGTTATATATAGCGCCTTTAAATCTACTATGTCCACAATAAGTTCTAAAATAATACATTCTAAATTTGAGCAGTTGATAGTTGCTTGATGAAAAAAAGCTGTCCTTATTCACATAATTTTGGCAGCCGATTCAGTTAGCGTTACCATCAAAATGAAAGTTTACAAACCATTTCCTTCCTAGTCTTGTTGAAAGACACTGATTTGTTTTAGGAAAGCATTATATTGTGATGTAGTGTGGGCACTGGTGTGGTGACAGGTAATTTACTGTGAATCTGAAAGGATTTGACAGTGTGCGTCGACAACCTCTCTGTGAGGAGGATAATAGAAAATACTAAACCAACCATCAGTCATAAGCTTGGCGTTTGATTTGTCTGTCACTGGCATTCACGAATTAGTCTGTGTACATTGGATCTGTGACATTAATCTTAACTTTATACTCCTTTCAGCATATTAATGTCTCATTTGGGAAGGTTAGATTAAAATAAAGGGATTTTAAATGTAATCAGCCCAGACAGGGGCAGAGGAGAGCTAAATCTGATGGTGTGCAGAGTGTGCTTGGCTGTAAAGTAGTCAGCAACATCCTCACTTGGAGAAAGTATGAGCTAAAGTGAATGTCAGGGTTCCTTAGAGCTTTTTAAAAGTGGACTATAATAAAACAAAAAAAGTACTTTGCAAAGGGCAGCTCCACTAGTAGAGAAGCATATGATTATTTGTGGTTCAAAACTTTGGTTTTATGCAGGCAATGTTAAGTTTGTCTGTACTAAACTGTATTTTTTACTTTTTTGTATTTTCCTGGTATCAGTGGATATTATAATGAATTGTCAATTTTCAGTTTCATCTAAATTAAGTATGGACAGCTGGATGTTGATGGTTCTAGTTTTTGTTTTTAAAGAATTTGGGACTTTGCTTCTCAATTAAGTTTTGTGGTCAGAAAATGACTTGACGCAGAATTACTTTTTTAGGTGAAAGTGGGTACAGGAAAGAAACTGACGAGAGATAAGTAATATTTTGTTTATAATATTATGGTAAAAGCTGATCTAGTTTCCAGCAGTGTTTCCACATTTAGAGAGCAGCCTGTCCTCTGGTGTCGTCAGCCCCAGTGGTGCGTGCCCAGGTCTGAGGACCACACCTGCTCCTGTTCAGAGGCCCTGTTCCACTAAAGCCACTCCAGCTGTTTCCTCTGACAGACTCTGAAGATCAGAGAGGCCAGCCGCACGCAGTGCTCTCAGGGTCTGCACCATTAGAATATCAACCACACTGCTCAGGTTTTAACAAATGATGTGTTGGAAATTGTAATGTTGGCTGTTAACTTCTTGACCTGCCTCCAACCGGGAGTTATCTGCATTGTGTTTTTCTTTTCTTTTCTTTTCTTTTCTTTTCTATTCTTGACTTTGCAGCAGTGTTATTTGATTTGTCTAATCATTCTCAATAGTTGATCAGTAAACATTCTCTAATCTAATCATGTATTACCTTTTGCATGCAAAATGACTTATATTAGAATGACAATGAAAAGTTTTGCAGTAAATTGTTGTGTTGAATACCTAACAAGTAGAAAGAACAGTCATTGATCAAAGTTTGTCTCTCTACAAAAATGCATTCTGTTGTGGTGTTATGTGAGCAGTGGCATAATAATATTGGAACACAAATGCAATGGCCTATCTTTTATATAACAGCGAGTCCCCAAAAGCACCAGAAAATTATGCAAAATTATAAGGTCAATGATTTGAGCTCCTCTGCACAATCACATCAGATAACGTGGCTCATCGCTCACACAGTTGTCTTCATGCATAAAAACAAATCTGTTCTGCTTCTTTGTAGTCAAATCAGGGGTCAGTCTCCTTTTATTGAATCATAATAGTGAATCATGACTCACTGATAGAGCATTTCAATAAAAGAATGAGGGGGCGCATACTGGCACTGGTTCTGTTTGACCAAGTTTACTTCAAAATTTTCTAACTAAAAAAGCCACCTTCTTCTTCTGAGAAATCATACTTCCCTGTGATTGGTTAATTCCACCTGTCACTCACTTGCAGCATGACCAGTAGGGGGAGTGAGTGAGCAAGTGTCCTTTTAATCAGAGCAGTATTAAACAGAGAATCACTGACTGCTTTTGTTGTTGATCTGCATTCAGATACACCACGTATCCAACCCATAGTGAAAACAGTTAAAAGACAATAGTACCAAAACAGTATATGGTTGCAGGGATCAGATGACCATTTAGTTTTCATTGCCTAAAATGTAAATGTAAAAAAAAAATAATTCATGTTCATACAGCATTTAGTGTCTGACATTGTTAAACTTGATTAGGGCTAAATTGTTAGTGTTTAACTTACTTTGCACTTTAACCTTATAGGGCCCATATTACACTGTTTTCTGATCTATGTTATAATGTTGTTTTGTCATCAAGAACATATTTTGTTTCACACATGTTTAACACACAAATCCTGCATATTTAGGCTGAGTTCTTTGCTCAGACAGAATACAGCTCTGTTCCACCTTGTAATGTAATAAAGGAAGTGCTTCACTGTGTTTTTAAACCCCAGACACCTTCACTAAAATAATTTCAGCCCTAGAATTGCCAACTTGCCAACTGTTATCTTGAATAATACCACTTCATGACATCACAAGGTGGAACAGAGCATTTGAGCTTTTTGAGATGTAGACAAATAATAACAGATAACTCAAGCATACTTGAATGAAACAAAACACAACTCCGTTTAAGTTTTTGATGAGGTAACAACGTTCTAATCTGGCTTAACGCTCACAATAATAGATTTTGCGTAATATAGGACCTTTAAATGTTTCTTGATCTGTGGATGTGTTGCAGATGGTAGTGTGTCTTGGTCCCTTGCATATGATTTATTAGGTTACTACTTTATAAACCAATTGGAAACAATGGCTTATTAAGCACCAAATGCTGGACCATGTGTTTTTGTTTCCTTCATTATTTTTTGCTGTAACAAAAATAAGCGAAACATTGCATCTGGTTGTGGCCAAACTCTGTTGGGGAGCGTGGTGACTGGGGCTGCTGCCGTCTGGTGTCAATATTTAACCACAGCCTGTGTGTATGTCCTTATTACGGACGAATGAATGATACAGCAGCATGTGGCACAGCGGAGGGACTGGCACTGTGTTCATTAAGGGATGTTACAAGAGAAAAGAAACTGTTTCATTACTGGTGGTGGCCAATATCCAGTAACAATATGTGACAAAATAAGGGCTGTTTGGTTTCACATGGACAGGGGCATTCATGGTCTATATGTTTGTTGATTATGTTGTTCTCACATCTTCATCACTAATTGTATCCCTTGTAGTGTTGTCACAAACATTTCAGACTTGATTTTGATAGGTGATAATGATAATAAAGTCACTATTTTAGATAGCAGAATGAATGAACTAGAATTTCCAACAATAAATAATAGATCACTGAAGATTGTTCTGTTCAGGAAAAGTTGTTGTTGTTTTTTTTTTCAGTTCTGTGATTTTTTTTTTTTTTTTTTTTTTATCAGTCCTTGCTCAAATGAATTTCTGGTTTTGATAGTTGTTTTGGTGTAGATCAGTATCTGATTTTTGATATTTTTTATATGCTTTGTTTACTGCTGCCTTGAACCTCATCCCTCACGATTTTCTTATTTTTCTTTCTTAACACCATCTTTCTGATTCTAATTCTGTGTTATTTTATTCATTACACCTTTGTAACAGCAAAGATTAAAAATATATTTGTCGATTACTATTTTCCAAAAGTTATTATTTTGCATGTTTTGAAGTTCAGTTTGATCATCACCTCTAATATTTGTGGTGGTTCTGGGGGATATAAAAAGTTGCATGTCAGAATATCTGCAGTGTAATTTAAAATCCAATACAGGATCCTTGGAGCGGTTCATTACTGTAATAAGGAAGTGCGAGCAGTGAGACTTGTTCTCTGTGGAAATAGACTTCTCATGAGAATGCAGTTTATGTATAGTCTAGATACAGCACATGTGGACATTTTAGAAGGGCTGTTAATGGGTTTTCTTGTTGGTTGTTAATTTAGATGGGTTAATTATGAGCTGTTTTTTAAGATATTGTGGTGCACTTGTCTGGTTTGGTGTAATTTGAGCTCAGTGTAGTCCTGATGTAGACTTTGTTGTAGCCCTGTTCTAGTCTTGATTTGATCCTAGTGTAGTTCAGGTTTAGCTCTAGGTTTTGTTCCAGATTAGTCCCAAGTTTGGTGTGGTGTATTCAGAATACAAACCCCAGCCACAAGGGGTCAGTAAAGTAACAAAGAGCTAATTGGTTCTTTATAAATGTGGTTTACGTTAGACCATCTCTTAGGGGTGGGATGAGATACAATTCCCACAAGACAAGACACAAGATTGGATTCAAGAGAGATTTGCAATAAATAAATTGTCCAATCCAGTTTACAATTTTGGTCTAACATTTTTTTTTCTATTTATTCTATTTAATACTTTTGTTGTTATAATAGAGCTGTTTTTTTGAAACTTAAGCTCTCAAGTAGGTGTAGCTCCCTAGCACTTAACCTTTTTTTGTCCAATCTAGGCCAATACATGATGGAACAATATATTTTTGGGGTTAATATTTACTTTTTCTCTGCACTACTGGAACGTTTTTAGTTATTTTGATTATATGATGCTAATGAAGCCGTAAAAGGTTCTGTGACTCGCTGTCTCATTCTGCTACTTATTTATTGCAATATTGTACATTTCGAATAGTTTTTGTGGTTTTGGGTTTTTGTGTAAATGGCATAAATTAGTTACAATATTATTGTTTGACATCTATATTTACTTCAGTAATATATGGTACTTCAAAATCTGTTATCGTGACAGACCTGGTCTAGTCCATATGGAACATCTTTACCATCTCTAATTTGAGTCTCTTGTTTGTCTCCAGTTTGTGTCTTTTGAATGCTGTGAATCAAACATAAAATTCTAGTTTGCGTTCAGTGTATAATAAAACAACAGGTTAAATTCCTTACCCTAAAAGCAAGGGCCTGTCCATACCCTTTTGCTTCTTGTTTACATATTTCCGTGCAGTACCACTCTGTTCTGTGTAGATGCGTCTTGACAGTGTTGCGAACAGGGGGTGGATGGGTCAGTCTCACATGTAAAGCTTTACTGACATTGTTTACATTAACAGTGAAAGTCTTCTGACACATGTAGCAGCACATACATGTCACTGTAGAACCAAGTCAGCTCCACAACTATCTGCATGTGTGAGTTCTCCCACCTCAGGGAAACATGTGAGAAAGGACATGTGAATAATACATGCATCATTGATTGTTGCTTGTAGGCTGCCTGCCATGTAAAGAGAACCAACTTTAACTTTTAATGTCTTTGGTAGCAAATTTTAACCGTAAATGAGTTTTTATACACTGTTATACTACGTAGCAAGACAAAATTGTGGCTCATTAAAAGCTCAGTGGGGTATCGCTATCAGCAAGTTTAATTTTAATGATAGCCTCGGAGAAGATTGCACTTTAAGCACCTCATAAAACCTGTTTCTATTTTAGTCATGGGATACAGACGTTATAGAGGATTTTAAGCATCATTTTGTTCCAGGTGCCGAAAATACCCTGAGCGTATTACGCACTCTAGTAAATGTAGTACATAGTTGAACATAGATTACGCTACATTTATAATACTCGAGCAAGAAACTAAGTAAGGGCTAAAACCTGAAAGATGAATGTTGAAATGTAAAAGTAAAAGTCAGTACATGCTTTGACAAACTTAATAATTTTATAGTACAGACAATTCTTCCTGCATGACAGAGCTTGTTTGGACTTTTTAAGTGAAGTTATTTCCTATATACAGTACGTTTTTGAATGTCTTTTGGAATAAGAGCATGTGTGCGGATGCCAAAATTATTTGGCTGATCAGTAATTAGTGTGGATTATAAGTGAAAATGTTCAATTATAATCCAAGAATTTAAACTTAAATTGAAATGTGCTCTGTGTGTTTATGTCACATACATCGTGAATTATTTCTGCATCACATCATTAAGCAAGTGTGATTTTAAAGTCATATACTTAAGGGATGGGTAATCTACTGGACAATGGAAATGAAAGTGGTGTCAGTTATCATAAAGCTGACATTTTGAGCCACAAAAGTTATTATAAATGTACAATATTGTTACAAAATCATGAGCTGCAACAACCTTTTACGTCTTAATTCTCATAGTATAGTTAAAAAAAAAAGTCCCAGTAGGGTAGAGAAAATGTAAATACTGACCTCAGAAATGTATTGTTTTCATTGTGTATCATATATAACTATAAATATGTATTATTATTTATAGTGACGGGCCTAGTTTCTTCATTCTTTTCTGATATTGCAACATCCTTAACCACCTAAAAGTACTAAAGTAAATTCTTGGGATAAAAGTATCAAGCTGCTAAGCATGGGCTTCTCTTTAATTACATGCACCTATGTTCCCAGATGTGTATCTAGCTGGAGAGGTCAGACCTGCCTGGCTACATTTGCAGCTGATTATTTCATGCAGAACTGGCCCAGGTACATGCCTCTGAGTGATCCTGTGTCTAACTCTGGCTGATAGACGGCTGCTGTCAGTGTGATGCCTTGAGCTCTTATGGGTCTTAACAGAAGCCTAGTCCTGCCACTCCAGCCTGAGCACCGTTCCACATACATAAGCAGTGAAAAACATACATTACAGCTGGAGTGTTCCTTACACTCTCCCTCTTTCTCTCTCTGTTTCTTTATCCCTCTCTGTCTCACTCTCTCTGTCGGTCTCTCTTTCCTCGTCTCTCCCTCTACCCATCTCTGTCTGTCTCTCCTTCTCTCTCCCCCGCTCTGTCTCCTTCTCCCTTTCTCTCGGGCTCTCTCTCTGTCTCTCTGTCTCTCTCTCCTCCTGCCAAGTACGAGCTCTCGGCTATAGATGCAGTCAGACGAGCAGTGGCATGTTTAGTTAATGTGCACAGGAACATTGCCAGAGCTTCAAGAATGCTGAATCCTGGCAGTAAATGAGGTGTAATCATGATGGAGGATTCATGTGGTAGCAGGCTGTCTTTTTCATTTGAATATACTTCCTCTCGGTTGGGGAGGGAAAAGTCAGGTGTAGGACAGTATCTTTTTTGGACTTTTTTGTGTTTCAGTTATTGTCAGAAGAAATATCATGATTTTATGATGATTAACAATTATTGAATAAGCAAGCAACAGTTAATTTCTTATTTTTTATTCATTCACACAAGTTAATGGGACATATATATTGGAACATATTTCACCAGAAAGGAAAATGAGAAAGACAAGAAAGCATTACAGTTTATTTTGGAGTATAGATTGAATTAAAACGAAAATTAAATGAATTTGCTTAATTATGATTATAATTGGAACTGATTATATTGGAACCTGAATAATGTTGACCTCGCTTTTCACTTTGACAAATTGTGAATATAAAGTTGTGTATATCATTTAATTTTATGAAACTTGTGCTGTAGTTATAGTCAAGTCCAAACATGAAGCAGGTTATAGTGTTCTCAAAAACACAGGCCACACTTCTCATTAAAACATTTGCATTTATTTGAGCTATTTGTGGAAGATCATTCAAAATAATGAAGAGGAAGCATAACCCAGACGCACTAGGAGGTTGGCTGTGATGACCCGAACCTGAAAGGAAAATGAGAAAGAAAAATAAGTTCCAATATTAAATCCACAGCTTTTTGTCTCCTTGAGGTTTTCTTTTTTGCAGACAGCAGGAGTCGGTGCATTAGTAAAGCTCTGGTAAATTGGCTCTTCTCTCCATGAGTCTCAAGGGTCTGTCTGATATTTGTGTTCCACTTTCACTAACCCCTTTTCCTGCGCTGCCTCTCAATCCTCTGATGATTCTTCCTCTCTTCCTCTCACTCAAATATAAACACATTAAAAATAGAGACAAGTTTTCCCTCGCTTCTCTCATTTTCATTAGCTGTGTTGTGTATATCCCCCTCGCTGGACTCTGCTGCTCTGATAGTTGACCCTTGCAGACATGGTCATGGTCAAGGAAGGCTCAAGGTAATGTTTGTGCGGGCCCATAGCTGTGGCTGCCAAAACAAATTTAAAAAGTACAAGAATAATACTTGACTGAGACAAACTAACCTCGATCAGGACTGGAATACATGCTCATATTAACCAAGTTTTACATTTATATTTTTGTTCTATCTAGAAGTCTATTCATAGTTTTATATTGGATTATTATTTATTTGTATTTTTTATACACCAAAATAGTATAGAGATTTTGAAACCCTCCTATTGAATTCAAATAAAGAAAACTGCTATACAATACTTGTATACTATTTTGCAGTAATAATACACAGAAATAATCTGTGTTCGATTGATCTTGGACCTTGGACACCAGCTTGGTGATATTTCTCAGGAATAAAAGCACAGTGACATTAAAAAACAAACAAACAACTGAACAGAATATTCATAAAAGCAAGCATTAAAGAATGATATGAATACAGAATTTGAACATTTGAGCAGGTGACATGAATGATGAGCTTATTCAATACTTTCACAATTTAATAGGAACTCAGAGAGTTGCTTACACAAACGTCTTCAGAACCTTTAATCAATTAGATCTTAATTTATAATAATAAGGATGAGATGGACTAATGATAAATATACAAATATAAAAAATATATGTAACTGCATGATATATAATGTTTTATAAAATATACTTTATTCACTGATACTAGTGCAAGAGGGAAATATTTGGAATTTTGATTTACAAATCACAGTGGTTTGCACTTTCCTAAAAGTCACAGAATTTGTGATAAAAATGACCTTGTGGTGACTCCATCTCTTCTCACTGACGTCTTTGTTCAGAGCTGGGCCTGACAACACACAGCTTTGTGCTTCTGTCCCCACAGTTAAACTGTGCATATGCTGAGAATATAAAGTGTCTGACTTATGAAGTATGATTGTGGCTCTATGGGTCTGGTGTGATTCTGATGAGAAGATGAACTGGATAATGTGCTCTCACTGTGAGCAGAGATGGATTTGAGCCTGACAGGAGAGAGTGCAGCCAGTGAAACAGTGGCAGGCGGTCAGTAGAGTCAGGTGGGCTGAGAAATCAATCAGAGATCCAAGATGGACTCTGACAGGCTGCTCCATGCATGGGCAGAGGACTACAGAGGAGGGAGGGAAGGGCCAATGGGAATCACAGTCTGGACCTGTGATGAGATGGAGAAGATGTGAGGCCATGAGCAACTAATATAGATTGAAATACACAGGCTATCCTGCTATGATGAGGATGTACATTTGTTGTGGTTGTGTGGCTTATAAAGACATACAAAGTACTCACTTCTTAATTTTACACCTGAGTAAAAGTCCAGTCAGTTCTAAACAAATATACAGGTATATTTATTAATTTTTGAATGTATTACACTTCATTCAAAGGTGCGCTGCGCAACTTTTCTGGTGGAATGTTCTGCCACCTGCATGTCTCCATGGAGATGTTATTGCTTTGCCTGGAATGTTCCAGGGTATGACATTAAACATATCCATCTAGCATTTGTTCATTACAGATGTTTCTATTGCTCAAAAATACAATTCCTTTTGAAATGAGGGTGACTCTCCACAGATCTGAACTGTAATGTAGTGTAGTTTAATCTATACTGTGGAACATTTTAGGTAAATCAATAACATTTCCATGGAGAGAAGCAGGTGGCGGACTCTCCACTATTAATGTTACACAGTGCACCTTTAAGATGATGATTTGCCACGTAAATTGCCAGTCTCCTATATAAAGCTGAAGAGCTCAGTACAGCAGCATGTCACACCACATACACACAGGAGATATTCTATAGCACGTCTCGATGCCTCTAGCCTGATGCGACAAGAGAAAGCAGGACATGCAATCAGGAGAATATGAACAATGACAATCACTGAGATTATGAAACCTCCTTAAACTAAACATACTTAGTACTTAATAGGGAATGGCCATAGCTTGTTCATTGGGTAACAGGTGCATGCCAAAAGAATAACTAAATGATTATTATGTATTAAAGTTCCTACTTTTGCTCCACTTGTCTGATTATTCATTGTTATATAAGGCCTAGTTAGTATATCTGCTGGAATCTCGTTGTGTACCTGCATTTATATTCCCCCTCTGCTCTTTTATCTCTGTCTCTAATCAAGGATCAGGGGCCCAGGAGAACAGGGCATAATGAGATTAGGCCTGTGCATGTACACAGTCCAATTTACACGAGGCAAGTGTGTTTCTCTGTCTGACCCACATCTCTCTCCATCCCTCCTCCGTCTTGGCTTTTTCTGTCTGTAGTCCTGCAGGCGGTTTGTGATTCACAGCATTACTTATACTGTTGGACTTTATGTGGTACAGAGATAATTCAACATCCACAACAAATTTATCCTTGTGAGTTTGAGCAAATCATGCCAGAACGGGCTAGTACTATTAGTTAAGAAATGTTTTTTACATAGTTATAATAATGCCTTAGATTTATATAGCACTGTTATCAAATACATTTATGGTTTCTATTCATCTTTCATTCACTCCATACTCCAGTGGTAGTAATATTGTTTCTGCGACTGCCCTGGGGTAGACACAAACGAGGAAATCAATCTGTGCGACCGCCCCCATTGTGCTGCAATTGTTTAGTAACATGGCTCTATTCTTGCACATTTGGAAACTGTTTTGTTTATGAAATGTGCTATATAAATAAAGTGGATTGGATTAGATTTAGATATAAAATGTATGGTTGCTAGTAAGACACTAGTCAATTTACTTTTCCACTTAAGTCAAATTCTAAATTTTGTCCTTTTTTGTTTAGTCCAATTGTCCCTTGATAATGATCATGCCATTTTGTAGTGGTGTCCACATGCCCAGAGACAGAGAAAAGTATAGTGCCCACTGCCTCAGTGACATTGAAGGATGGGTCAAATGTAAGGGACGCACTTAAGGACATTTACGTACGTGACAATAAAGTGTACCTTGTTATTACAGAATTTATGTTGCCACATTCAGCTGTTTTTTTACGCAGACATCATGTGACCTGCGACAAGGTGAGAAAAAAAGAAACTGAAGGAGTCTAGTCTACTATATGATTCACTTGGTGTGGGACTAGATTGTGAGTCAGGGGTTTCAAATGTATATTTTCAAATGAATATCAGTCTAGTATCTCAAACCACCAATTACAAAAGCGTTTTGCACTTGATCTAGTTTGGAGATGATTAAATGAGTCAGCCTGTTCAAATTTCCTATAATTCTAAATTATTGTTCCCTGTGGAGACACTAATTTGGTCTAATGTTGTATTATAGTTTAACCCAAAAGGCAAAGTAGACATCAATAGTCAGATAAGGCTGTGCATCCATAACATAATCAGCACTGTGGGAGTGATAAAAATGAATGGATTAGATCAATTTGTCCCACTTGGCTTGTATTTAAAATGGAAGATGGCACTAGAAGGAATTAATCTGTGATACAGAGGCCTAAAGTCTATTTAAAACACAAAGTCACTTCACCAAATAGTGCATCATTAAAGACAACAGCAATGTGCAGATTGATCTTGCCAACAAGCACATCTCCACAGGCAGTGTAACATGAAACTGAAGATTAAAGTGAATTTGACTGGAAATCTGTATTTACAAATGCCATGTTGATGTGAAGGCCTCTTAGTGCTGAAAGATGTATTTTAAATGTGTGCTTGATAAATGTAATACAAGAACTTCATTACCGGCAGTGTAGTAGTGGTGCACATAGTGATTGTGGATCCGACTCCCAATTGTGGCATTTGTTTACTGTCTTTAACCCCATGCTTCTCCCCATTTTGTGTAGTGGCTGCTTTCGGGCCAAAAATGTAAAATTCAAATGCGAATGGAATATTTTTCTGTGGTGATGGTTATTACACGCTCCACATGGATTCTAACGTGAGCTAGTTTTCTTGTCTCCTCCACATCTTTTGCCTCTAGTTAACAGCAGCCCCAGGTGAATGCATGGATTGTGGCACCTTTAAGGGCAATGCTCTCCTTAATGTCAAATCCCCGGTCTGCCTGCACTGCGTCTCTGAAAGCTTCTTAAGAAAGCTGCAGTTTTTAGTTATGTTTAGTTTTCAGTCTCAACTTTAGCAAGAAGATTTTGTGCTCTCTCAATAAAAGTTACCCTATATGCAATGTCCCTTTGGCCAGTGCACTGGGGCTGAGGTGAGCATACAGTACATTTATAGTGTCGTTGAACAGGGTAGATGTGGTTGTCTGATTTATATCAAAGAGGTGTGCAATGTGGTCAAGCGGCAGATTTAGTGTCAATAAGGGTATCTGTAAAAGAGGAAAACTTTCAGTCTGTGATGGCTGTTTGAATGCATAATGGGTAATTTGCAACAAAACACCCATCAACAGAGCAAGGGAAGGCAGCCCTGTGTAGTACTTCTCCTTCACCTTGGATTATTGTCTTTTAGGAAGTTCTCATCCAGGTTTTTTTGGAGATTTGTTTTTTTGTTTTTTTTTGTTTTTTTTTTTCAATTTTCAGTTCTCTTCCTGCAGGTGCATGATTTCCTTGAGCCTGAGGGAACACATCTCTTGCCTCTCCATCACTGTCCTGACTGCTGTGCTCTACCCTGCTTCACCCTCAGCTGCAAGTCTGTACTTGATGCTAAAAAAATAAACGTATATCATTACAGATCAGTCAGATAAAGACAAAATATCACTGAGATGAGTTACCACACAGACAACAGTAGTATAGCTTTTGAGTAGAATAACAGGGAAAGTAGTTCTAATACTTTTACCTTCATGGATTTGGCCTGCATCATCCTCCTCTGTCTCCGGTCTGGTGTTATGAGGAACTGTTGGTAAGAGTTTGTTCTGGTTCTCCCACTTAACTGGTCAAACCTCGCTGTGTTAGCAGCTTTAACCTCCATATGACCAAGCTGAAGAGAAGGTGCCCAGTCAGGGTCACACTCCAACATTGCATAAGCTGGTTTTCCTGAAATCGCCAAAAACTAAACATCAACCTACAATTTTACAGTCGATAATGTCTCTGCAAACCACAGCAATAACGCTGTAAAAACTACTTCTTCTAACCAAACATTTGAACCACATATATGCAGTCTCTGGTTTGAACTGCATCACGTTAGTGTTACATAACACATATATAATGAACTTACCTTTGTGGAAGTGCTTGGAACGCATAGGAGTGTTCCATAATGTTATGTTTGATCTCCGTATAGTGGCTATCCATACCATCCACTGCTACTTTGTCACTTCCGAAACATGCCTTAAGCTGTTCTTTTTTCCACGCTGGAAAACGAAAAAGCCAATTTGTTTGCTTGCCAAAGTCTGTGGCTGTCACCCAAACGATTATGGAAGTTGATTACACAACAACTTCTTGCCATTGTCTCTTTTTAACCTTACACTAGATTGAGTTACGTTTGTTTATACAGCCTGTAGTCTGTCCTGCCACTTCTACCCACAATTCTTTGCGTTTTAACTACGGAAGTGACATCACATTTTCCATCTCTATAAATAGTATTTTATAGAGGAGAGCTCTTTTACGTTTACCCTAGTTGTAGACTAAATCTCACTAAGTCACACCACACCAACAACATCTAACTTTATATTTGCATCACTGAATATATTAAAAAGGTCACTACCACAACAGCTAGTTCTTATGACTTACCTGTATTATCACATGACTTGCAAGACTGATACATGCATATAATTTGAATGGCACTACAAATAACTATGTTTGCTGATGTTATCCATAACATCACATTAGTAATTAACATTCTGGATTATGTATAACCCTGTTCTTGTCTCTCTCTGGTGATCGTTAAGCTGAAAGTGTACATCTTATGTTTAGAGGAGAACAAAGGACTCCATGTCTTTTGCGGTGAGTGCGTTCCCAATCACTTGATGCTGCAGCAGTCCACAGACAGACTATAGCTGTACAATACGTCCCTGATGAGACGTGGGCTGTGAGGAAGAGAGGAGCAGATGCGCTTCCTGGCTGACACTTTCACATACCCACACATTATTTCCATTATATAGTATAGTCTCATAATTTTACTCTGTGGCTAACCGTTTTGTTCCCTGGTCTAGCAGGTGGCAGGAGAGAGACCGGCTGTAATGTGACCCAAGCCTGAGCTACAGCACCACAACACTGAGGTCAGGTCTCTGCTGACTGCTGTTTACTGTGCATACAAACCACAGTCTCTGCACTGCCACTGCTGCGCTATACAAGAATTCAGCATAGTTTAATGTTAGCAATGTTAGCACAGATAGCAATGTAAATGCTTGTTACAGTAAATATATAAAAAATAAATCACAAATTCTGGTTGAATACTTTAATTTTGTAATGTCATATGACATCCAAATACATTACAGTTCTTCAATGCATAAGTCTTAACAATTTTGACAATCTTTAAAAATGATGCATATTAATATAGTCATTTTTTTAAGATTGTGATAAGTTGTTTGTTCTTCTTTTACACTGTTAAAAGATTAGTGCCAGTCTGTTCTTCAGTCATCCACCACTGATGGAAGCCTATAAAGCTAAATCTTGTGCTGTCAGCCTACCACTCTCTCAGGTTCCATGGATATTAAAATTGTACACTGAAGTGGTATTGAAGTGAAGTGGTATTTAACTGAGCAAGGTAGATTTGATGTTACTTTATTTGGTTATTTTAAAAGGTAAGGGAAAAATGTATGAACAAGGTTTCTCTGGGCTTGTGTTGACAGAGCACACCTGCGGCTAGGACACCACACCCGGCCCTCCCTGTTTACTTGGCACAGACTATTATTTTAAATTAATAGTTTAAGATGATAACATTATAAATTGATGAAATAGCAGCATTTTACTTGGAAGGTTCACTTACCTCAACTGGCTCAAGGTTTGATGTTATTGGAGATTTGGGTCATGTGATGACTGGCTTTTTTTATATAATCAAGAATCCCTAGCCCCAGTTTTCAATGGCATATTATAAGTGCGGTTATGACCCAGACATTCTCAGAGGCAGCAGCGTGTAGTTCTTCAAAGTGCTCTTTGAAACTGGCTCCTTAAAGCTGTGATGTGTTTGCTGAAATGTCAAATGCACATTACATTGACTGTCTGGTTTGTGGTCTTTGGTCTGGGCTTGCTTTCACGACCACATCTACATCAACAACTCCATATTTCTCCAAGATCCGGTTCAGTGCTCTGGGAGGAAGATGTAGGCCAACTCCCATGGTAAGGCTATGTCAGAAAGGGGCAGCCCCAAAACAACTCTCTAGAGTTCTTTTGATAATAAAATGTGGACCATATTGTCCATACTGACAGCACTGAATTTTAACTCAGCCAAAATATTTAATAGTAGTCTTCATTAGAATTGCGTGTGTGTGTTTGTGTGTGGGTGTGTGTGTTTTCTGTAGACTTCTCAAAAAGCAGTCTAAAGATTTGAAATAGATAACCACTTATTAACTAATTAGCCATTAAAAATAAAGAAAGGATTATTCTGCTAAAAGTTCATTCAAGCAGATGCTGCTGACCCAACTTCATAAAAAAGTAAAAATAAGATTAAAATCTGCTTCTAGATATTGAGCAGTACATATTGTCTTCCCCACACACAAAGACACTATTGACTATTCAGACTCTGTAATTATCCGGAAATTAAAACATTGATAACATCTTTATTGCAAGCCACTTTTGTCTTGTTCAAATCTATGAATATGAATTATCTCCTCCAGGTATTCAGCAGTTGAACAAGATATTATACCTCCCATGTTTTACTTATTGATTCTGAGCTTTTAATGTGAAAGGGTCTTTCTGCTGCTTGCCTGACCAGAGACCTGGTCTGGAGTTGAATGCGCGTGTTGTCTTTCTGCTGGCTTTTGCTTTTTGTATTGTGCGAGTAGGAGGAGCCGCTTTCCTGTGATTGTCCTCTCTCTCTCTCCCTCTCTCCCTCTCTCCCTCCCTCGCCTGATCCTGTTCTCATATCCCCCAAAGTTGAATAGTGCGTTTTGCCTCGGAGCTATAGCTGGCGGAGCAGCCTGACAGTAGCGTCCGGACTGACCCACGCTCGCGTACGCAGAACGAGAAGACTTTCTCCGGTCACTCGTTGCCTCCGCTATCCTCTTGTTTTCCTTCAACTTAATTTCTTGTCATTTTACAAGATGACAGCGGAAAAGAGAATACGGCGTGTAGAGCTGGTAGGTGATCTGAACCCGCTCCACACACAGTGCACGAGTGTTTGGTTGATTTGGTGGGAATCGGCTGTTGGCTGAAGCGCGCGGTGTTGGCACAAGTGAACAGAGATTTTCAGAGGGACCGGTGCTTGTTTGCGCGGATTTCAGCTGGATTTGTCTTGACGCGCTTTGCCGTTGGCTTGATTGGAAGCGAGTGTTAAGCGTTGTGTCCTGTAGGCTGGCAGCTGAGGTAAACTTCAACATTTAATATTGTTGGCATTTGTAATGTAACCTAGTTAGCGTTATAGGATACGCTACTGGACTGTTTTGGTGGGATGGTGAAATGTGGAACATGCTGTGCGCGCGCAAAGGGGACACGCTTGGGCAGTGATTTCTAATTCACTTTTCACAAGCGTGTGTCTGATCACTTATTAGTATTAGACTGAAATTTGGTTATGTACATCTGCTGTGAGACAGGCTACGGGTGGAAATGGGAAGACTGTAACATGCATGTTCAGACTATTACAAAGGAATAGAGAACAGGTTGTTACACAGTAGTGGAACATTTAATTGTCTATATGTGACAATAAGATACTTATATAGTGACTTATATAGCCTATTCATTTTTTTTTTTTTATCTTATATCCTATGACATTTAAAAGAGTAAATCATCCTCCTTGTAATCAGGGCTATTAAAGTATTGTCAATATTTGAAGAATGCATTAAAAGTTGTAAAAGAAAATGTTTAAAATGCCCTTTTAATCGTAAAAAATGCATCTGGCTTAATTCTAGCGTTTCAGTATAGAAAAGCACTAGCTCAATCAGCTCATGTAAATGGCTGTAAGTGTCCCAGGGTTTGCCCATCTCAGCTCTTTAGATTTAAAGGTCTCATGTGCCTCTATTGCATTCAGCTGGCAGAGCTCTGAGCTGACACTTGTGTACGTTCTCTTCTATCTTTAGATTTGTTTTCCGGTCTGTCCTCTGCTCTCTATCATTCACCCTCTGTAAGATCATCCTGGCATCCATCATGTGTTGTTCCGTCCAACTCTCCTCTCCTTCAGGATCTGATTGGATGTTATGGAAGGATGTTTTACTGCTTTTAGTCTTGTCTGAGTTTGTCAGTCAGTTAGGGGTTGCAGTGTACAGTGATAAAATAGTCTTGACTCGGGAATTGGTCCAAACACTTTCCTAACTGTAATCGCCTGGATTGGGAAAGGCACAATACTGGATATTACTTGACTTTGAGAGACATAATCACTCAGTCTTGTTTGTTGAATACTGCATATTTACACCAATTTCATGTTATTGCATGTTTTAATCCAGCAGTAGTGGTTACAAGTCCAGATAAATCGATCTTGTGGTTGTGTCAGGTAAAGGAAACAACCAAGCATAAAATGTGTATTGTTTTTCTATATGTGTTATATTATATTATATAAATCTAGATGTATCTTAAGAGATGGCAATGTAACAAGAAATAATTCATACGTAAATGTTATGTTCCATTGGACTAACCCTATCAAATTTATCAACAAAATATGAAGCTCAAATACTTTTTGTTCTACAAGTTAACCTATTGCTAATCCAATAAGTGTCTCAATGTAATCTGTTGCTGCAACAGTTAAACCACAGAAGAACCCAAGAATGTTTTGAGTTTGGCTCTCTGACAGTTCATACCACAGTGCCTCTTGTAATATTTAAGTCGACAGTTATAGTTATCACTTTTCCAAATGAAACTTGAACAAGCTCTAGTGCATGTGCTATGTGGCGGCCCCTTTCATTCATATACCGTTAGAAACCAAAGAATCCGCACCCCTGATGGTTTAAGACCACGCCATTCCAGACTAAATCCTCTACAATTCGTCATGCTTTCCTGGCTTTCTGCTACAAATCTGGACCACAGCAATACCACTAATTCTTCTCAGCAGTTCAAATGAATGGTTTGAGAGAGACAACATGCTTCACTTTTAATAAACACTGTTTCCTCTGAGATGTTTAGCCTGGACCGGTGACCCTGGGTGCACTTGGATGTACTTAATGATGTGAGAAAACCATTATGTAGCGGAAAATAATAGAAGGGGTTACTCACACTGCTACTGTACGCCTAAGGGAGTGCACGGCTATTTGTTAAACATAATATGAACAGTCAGTCGGGGGCTATAAAATATGTACGTTATAGGCTATAAAAGTTACATTAGAATCATTTAAGTGGGTTTTATTGATTAGAGAAAATATTTATTAACTGTAGTAGTCTTTTCTTTTATTATGCAGCTTTATCAGTGTAAAGGCATTCCACAAAAAATAGGTTAGGTTAGGGTCCAAAGTTCTGAAGTAATCAACAGTTAGAGATCAAAATTCATGGCAAAAAACTGCGCATTTAAAAGTAAAACATTTTAAATTGTGTATTTATTTAGTGTTTCTAGTAGGGCTAGGTGATATGGTGATGGACTAGACCAAGACTTAACCAGGACTAGAAGAGAACCAAACCAAGTCTGCTGTACATCAGGACTAAATGAGCCCAAAACTAGACCAAAACAAAGCAATATAAATATACTAAATACATGAATCTTGATAAACACAATGTCTGATCTGGCTCCAAGAAAATCAGGATAATATTTTTTTTGGGATATCACTCACTCCTCATTTCTGAGTATGAGTATGGGTACAGATGTCAGTACTTTCCACATATTTAAAGGTATACCTTCTGCAGTGTAGAACATCTGACATTCTCCTTTTTTAATAGAGTATGAGATTTGATATAAAATTCTGTATTGATTCAGTGATTTCATGTTTGAATGGCAGCAGTCGTGTCCTGGATGTGACAGGCTGCCTCCTGTCTCTGTCTCCAGACACGTTTGATCTCTTCATCCACAGAAGGCCCCTGTCTGCTGCAGCGCCCTCTGCATGTAGATAAGGCAGGGGAGCTCTCACGCATGTCAGCACAGCACTGTCAACAACTGGGGCCAGAGAGGATGCAAGTTTTATTTCATAAAGTTCGTCTTTTAAGTCATTTTCGTGAGGAGTGCACTGGATTCCCCTAGACCGGTAGTTTTAATTGTCAAGTGGAAATGCAGCTGTTAAACATGCTGTCATCCATCCATCTTCAACTGATCATAAATGTACCGATACTGAAAGATGGATCAGCTGGATCATGATATCAGTTCAACCAATATCCGGGTTGGGCCTTTAATTTGATGTTGTGTATTTACAGGCTAATTTTGGCCCAGAACATCTCATAATGTTTGATCTTCTTGTCTTGCAAAGCTGTTCAGTAGTTATGTGAAGGATAAATAACAGTTAGAGGACACAGTTGGATCTCTTTTGTAATAAATAACTGTGGTTTAAAGAAGTAAGTGACATTTTCCATGCCTACACTTCTATCGGTTATTCATAATTTGTCTATGTATGATTATCACATTTTATAATGACATCCAGGTCCCAGGATCATAAACAAGTGTACTCTTTGTGCCAGCCCATAGTCTGAATAAATTACAATTGCAACATCAGAAATGGCATCCATGACTAATTAATTGAGGAGGCAGATGTTTTGCTGTTGTGATGTGAAGATATGACTAGATCTTGAAAAATTGTTTGTGGAATACTATTTTTTCAGTTGTGAGATAAATTGAAGCAGCTAACTGTTTGTGTAACATCAATTTCTTTGAATAAATTGAAAACACGCTTTGCCCAAAGTTTGATTAAATATCTTCATTAGTGTCCTTTACCCAGAGAAATGGCAGCACTATTAGGCATGAGCTAGACAAGTCTTAATTGGCCGTCATTTCCTCTGCATAGTGTTTGATTAAACTCAGCTGCACTTGTGAGGAGTCCAGATTGTACGATAGCTTTAATAAGAATAATTGTTTGTTGTTTTGTTTGTGTGCATAGCAGCAGTTTTGTTATGATTACAGGTTCACTTGTTATGAATCCAGTTAAGGAGGAGAGACCTTTTTCCCACTTTTACCGTTGTAGTGAAAGCCAGTTGCCTCCAGACCTGATCTCACCTGCTGGCACCACAGCCCTGGATCAGGTCCCACTCTGCTGTTATGAAGCCCACCAAAACACCTCTCTGCAGGGCACAGTAACACACCACACCAGCCTGACACCTCCACTAAGGTTTTTAGGTCACATAGAATATAATGCACATCACACAATATCAAGGATGGAAAGACAAAAGCCTCTATGCAAACTACTAGGTCAGTTCTTTTCTATGGTTTAAGATATAGCAACATTGGCTTTGGCTGTCTTGAAGGTGGAAAAGCGCTATATAAAAATGTGACCATTTACCAAAAACAATAGAAGTTTAAACAGTAGTAGTAGTAGTAGGAGTAGTAGGAGTAGTAGGAGTAGTAGAAGTAGGAGTAGGAGTAGGAGTAAGAAGAGTAGTAGTAGTAGTTTTCTTTTCTATGCTTTGCATTGCTGCAGACATGTTATGTCATTTAGCATGTCATTTACTTCAGAGGTGTTGTGGGACAGTCCGGTGTGTTAATTACAGAACAGAGCACAGCCTAAAAGTCACGATTTAAGGATTGAGAAAGAGGAAATCACCCTTTTGTCCAGGGCCTGACTCATGCATTCAGCCTTGCATCATGCTCACAGGAGCTCTTAGAAACACCTCTATAAAAACAGGCTTTGCTTACAGCTTCTGGGGTCAGTGCCTCCCTCTCTCTCCTCTGAGGTCGGGAGCCTGCAGACACACTGTGAGGGTGTGGTTGTGGTGGAGCTAGAATGTGTCATGGAGAGGTATTTAAAGGCCTGGATGTAGTTGATAGAGGACAGTGTAGAGATTTCAAGGCTTTATGTAAATGTATACAGATAGAAATAATATGGGAAAAACACTCAATCAACATGTTATTAAATGTTATTAATTCTCGATGCACCGATCCAGCTTTTCCAGTTTTGATACCAATTCTGAAACTGTAGCTTTAAGTATCTGCCAATACCCGATATTAACTGATACCAGCGCAGATTGAAAACAGCATTTATTTCCTTAAAAAGCCAGAACTGATCCTAATGTGTTATGTACCTGTTATGTATCACTCAGGTAACAGCAGAACATTTTAACTTCTTGGGTTCTTTTTATAAAGACAATACAGTAACATGTATTTACCTTGTTGACATTTTTCGGCTGCTTCACCGGTGTTGAAGCTGTCGTATATCAGCTGTTGTTACTTCCGATGGGCGTGGTCAGCCTGATTGACCTGGCAGGTCGCTCAAACTGCCGGAGCATTCCTCCTTTCACACACCCTCCTCCAGAGAGCACCGGGCAACGGGAGGCGTGGTCAGTCTGAGCGACCTGGCAGGTCCATCAGGCTGACCACGCCCATCGGAAGTAACAACAGCTGAAACACCGGTGACAGTTCTAAAGATGGCTTGCAGGTAGCAGACGAAACATGTCAACAAGGTAAAATACACGTTACTGTATTGTCTTTAAAAAAGAACACAAGAAGTTAAAGTACATAAGAAGACAAAATGAACATCTTTGGTTTAACAGCAGAACAGTTTTGTGTAAAAATATTATGAGACTTTCTGGGCCAACTATGACCAGGAAATAGTCATGGTACATCAATTTATATGTCCACCTAGGATACTGGCTGAACCAATATTTGGAATCCGATATTCAATCCAGCAAATTTTTCAGTATTTGCACCAATATCCAATACCAGTATCAGATATTGGATACACAGCTATTGGATGTTTCAAACCACATGCTTACTGACAGAAGATTGACTGTAGACCTCTTAATTTAAAAACCCCACACATATTATTGACAATCTGACATGACTGAATCTTGATCTTGATTAATATTTGATTAATTGCCCAATCCTATACTTATAATTACATTTTTCAGAGCCATCTTGACAGCATAGACTATAAAACATTTGCATGCACTAAGGCTGACCTAATTGGAACTGAGCCAACATAATTATGCCTCATAAAATGGTGTGAACTTGTACTAGCTACTGTACCTCTGCGCACTTTGAAAATGGCATACCTATAGGCATAGTGAACCTTGTGTTAACAAGCCCTCCATGGATTTGAGCTGTCAATTTGACTGGCTATTTTTAAAAGACTGATGGTGCCTGGGCATTGTTTAGCTCACAGTCTATTGATTTGTTGCATGAAAAACAATTGGACCATGAATAGGAAAATGGTGCTAAGATTAATGAAATGTCTATAGTATTATATCTTTTTAACATTTTTTATCGTGTCTGGAAGTATGATGGTAAAAACATAACATATAGGTAAGGTATAAGAGAGCCTGCCTTTCTTCTGTGTTCATTTGCAAACATACTCAGTAAAATTAGACTGATTATTTGGAGCTGCATTTCAGAGCGGTAATTATATGTTGCACAGTGTTGCAATATCATTGTTATTTCTGCTGCAATAATGACTCCCATATTGAGTTCTTGTGCTGTATTCCTGGTGTCGGAACACTGGCAGTCTGCAACATGCCCCCTTTGCATTTTAATAAATAACATAAAGTTTGTTAGTTATCTCAAATTGCACTAAGACAGACCTCATTGATCTGCAAGAGAAATTACTTGGACACGACAGCTGTTGTTATGTTGTCAATCAATTTGTTTAGCTGTTGTGCATATAACTGAATATAAGATTTTTACTAAATTTGACCAAAATGACGCTAAGTGACCCAGTTCGAGAACATCCTCATGGAGTATATTTACATTTAGTTTTTTTAGTAGTTTAAGTATTTCCTTCTCTGCTTGAGTCATAAAACCTATTCTCTTACACATGGCAGGTTTAAATCCAGAAATGATTATTCAGTTACTAATTTAGTTGACGAATATCTCAATAAATTAGATGTGATTAATCTATTAATCTGTTACAGCCCTAGCTCACAGATCAAAAATAAGGTACAAAAGTATACAGATATGTAAATGTACAAATATAATAAGATCAAACTAAATGAAATATATCTAAATATATCAAAGATATACAAGATGTGGGAAACATAGGCCTGTCATAATAATTACTATATCAACTTATACTTCAGTACATTAAAGCTTGAACAGTATATTTACTGCATGAACATTTTCTTTACACTACTGGGAATTTTTGGGTTATTTTTTGGTCATATGATAAGATTTAAGATGTAAAAGGTTGCATTAATAACTTCCATTACAGATTCAAACTAAGAACTAAAGTGTTTCATTGTGCTATACTGACTTATTCCAGCTCATAATTTTTTAACAATATTGTACATTTAGAATAGTTTTTGTGGTTTAAATCTGCTCCTGGGCTATTCAGTGGCATGAGTTAGTTTCAATATTATCGTTATCATCTATATTTACATATCGCACTTTTTTAATAGTGACAGGACTAGGGATACAGTGCAAATATTAAATGGTGGCTTTGAGATGACATTAGGTTATTTATTAAAAGTTGAAGTGACTAATTGCAAAAAGCCAAGATGTCTAACAGGGCTCAGCAAGACAATCAAACACAGCCAAGCGAAACAATAGCTGTGACGCGCTCCTGAAGGAAATGCCACACATTACAGTGGTGTATAAATAGAAGGAAGGGTCTAACTTTGCCAAGGCCAGATAGAGGACAGGAACCCCCCTCCAAGGTCTCCCTCTCCAGGCTGCAGGGTTCCTTTGTTTCTCCGTCTGACAATGATCGATTCACAGCACATTTCTCTTGACCTCACTTTTTTCTCAGATGGGTTATTTAAGTTTTCTGTCTGCCCCCTTTACCATGGCACTGACAACATGTCCCCAACACCTGCTGTTATTTAGTACACTTCATCTACTCTGGGTCAAGTCTGTTTTAGAAGTGCCATTTTACTTTTCCAGACATTACGGTAATACATTATGACCCATGAACTGTCAGTGTGATTGATCAACGCACTGTGATGTACTGTGGTTTGACCCGTCAGGTGTCACCTATCGCTAGAGCTGCAATTACTGAATTTTAACATTTTCAAAGCTTCCATTAACAGTTCAGTGGTTTTTAGCTGAGAAGAAAGTCTCGTTTATGTTCATGAAATTATATTAAAAGCCTTATGTATTTGGTTTAATAAGATCTAACTGAAAAAGAAAGAAAGACTGTAGGCTTAATGTACTGTAGAGTTAATTAACTAGTCCACGGTCTCTTACTCAAACTAAATTTCTATTGGTAAACAAAGAGGTAACTAAGTTTTATAGATCTATATTGAAGAGCAGCAGAGCAAGGTAGTGAGTAAGCTGAAGATTTGGGAATGAATCTTAAGGTTTTTTTTTTAAATACAGTTTTCACATGAACCTCCTCTTGCAGTTGTTGTCTTGTAGTCTTGAGTGCAGTTTGGGTCAGATACACATAGATACGTAATATTTCAGAGCTTTTATCATGGCCCCTTTTGGTCAACTAATCAATCAGCAGGGCATGTTTGTAGTCGATCAGGTATTTCATTAGCCCTTCCTCAGCCCTGATGAAGACTCACAAGTAGTCGAAACCCATTGGCATGAGCACTAATAATAAACACACTGCAAATCAGAGTGCCTCTGCCATCCTCTTTTATCTCAACAAGTATTTCCTTAGTTGACTACAGCCCCAAAAAGTAGTTATTGATCAATGTAAGAGTCCACCTTGTACAATGATCGGCTCTGTTTATTCTTTATTGTAATTTAGAACACGCATACTGTATCTTTGGACAGTGAAATGCAGCTTGACTTCACAGACCTGTTGTAGCCGAAGCATCAGCCCTTTTATGTTTCTGAGACTCAATCAAAAAATAAAGAAAAATCCATCTTTTGTTCTATATTGACGCAAAGATTACATTTTCTTATCCCAAAGTGAGAGATGGAGATAAAGGTTGCTCCTGCAGACAAAGTTAGTGTCTGTGTAATAGTTGTTGTTATGAATTCAGTAGAGACAATTCCAACAAGTCTCTCAGGCGTGCAATCTTTCCTATCAGTGGTACAAATGGGTTTCCCTGTTGGAGGGCCACACAATCAGGGCTGGAGAGATTGGGGCCCAGCTGTAGTCGATGACCGATTTAGGGCCCACGAGAATCATGACAGACTATAACTCAGAGACAGCACAATATATTTATCATTAGTGTGCTACGATTGTTTTATGCCTCCTTATCTTGGCTTATCTGTAAAGCAGCTCATCATATAGCTGCAGGAGTGAGTTTTTATTGAAGTAGATTATTTATTCTTTGGTGCTTTATATTAGCTTTTCTCTAGCAAATAAACACAGTATATTGCATTAATTAATTTCTGTTAATGCTAGCCAATTATTTTAAAAGTGTCTTCACGCAGTTGACTTTTGACATGAAATACATCCGGCATTTTCCCAGAGACATTTTTTATCAGCCATAGGAGCTTCTCGTGTTGGAGTGTGCCGGGATATAGTATATTATACAGTATACAGGATACAGTATACAGTATATTACCTTTCACTTAATCTGAGAGCAGGTATAAGTACTTTCTACTCCACTACATTTTTTTAGTGAACTGAAAAGTAAAAGTGTTTTTTATTACTGGTGAGACTTGCTGAAAAGGCTGAGGGTTTATTTTTACCAAATTCATTTGAGCAAAAATATACAAATAAAAACAGCTGGAGTAAAAAAAAATTCTGTTGAACAAAATTCAGCATAATTTAAAAAAAAAATCACTATATTTTAAGCTTAATTTGATCTCACACTGCAGAATACTTTTACTTTTTACTCTTTAAGTACATTTATAAATTAGTTTTTAATCCTTTTACTTAAAAAGTTTTTTTCATGTATTACTTTTACTAAAGTACTTCTTTCGCGACTATTTATAGTAGCATCTATGTCGCAATGATTCATATGGCAATTGCTCATGAAGAAATTAAACTAAGAATCAACTGCTTACAGTTCTTCAGGCCCAAGTACATGCAGGTGAAGTGAATGAAATTCCATCCTCAAGTGTTTATTTCTTGTTATTGTAACATGGATATTGCTTTTCTGAATCATCTGGGAGATTTTTTGTAATAGTCCATAAAAGCTTAAACATCAAAAGAAATATGTTCTTGACTCTTCTGAAAAGACTTCCATTGTATGTAACTTTTCCAGCCTATATGTGTAATATTTTATACCATAAGACCTCACCTGAGATACGGCCTTGTCACCTCTTTTATTCATTACTAGATATAATTTAGTGTAAACAGACCTTCATAACCTGCCATCACAAATAAAGCAAAGCTTAGGGTAACAGCTAATTTTTCAGAACTTGATTCATTCAGATGCTTTAATTTGTGCTGCTTTCACAATGGTACTACTGAAGGCCTTGCATTTGAAGTACGCTGACATTGATCAAAATGAATGCAGTAAAATGTCTCTGATCAGTGGTGAGCTTGTCATCATCAGGCCTTCGTGGGGGTTAAAATATAATTGTATGCTGGTTCAGTGTATTGGATGGCTATATGTTAAGGAGCTGTGTCAAAAGTCATTGTAGATGAACTGTAAATGCTCTGAGCTCCTCATCAGTGGCCCTTGACATCCAGGGCTTAAAGTTCATGGCCCCTACGACTATCAGGCTTTAAATCTCCCAGCAGATTACATATTTTGCCACTGTCATATCCTTGGTCCCTGTCTGCCTCCAAAATCTGCACTCCCAGCATGCTTAGGCACTTCTAAATATCATCTGCTGCCCTGCCAACATCTGATAGGGGTTTGTTGTCACCTGGGCAAGTCCACATGAATAATGCATGTGGCGTTCGGGGCAGAGCCAAGTTGTAGAGAGTGTTATGGGGTAAAAAGCCTGATAAGCAGCTCTGCTGACAATACTATCCACAATGCCAAGGTTGAAACTGTTGGTAGAATAGACTTTGTCAGTGCAGTGAAAGCTGCATTATATTTTGTCAGATATAGATCGGTCTTTCTAATTAGCAGGTTGAGCTGGCCGGCACTTGACAGGAATTGATTGTTTATTTTATTTTCAGTGTCTAAGTGACAAAATATCCACTGCACCTTGGAGCCCTTATCACTGTGCAGTCGACAATCAATGAGAGTTACAGCAGAAATAAAGGGTCGGCTAAATGAGTGTTGGGATTTGCAGCACCTGAGGGAAAAGCGTCAGGGAAATGTCCAGACTCTGACTGGGCAAATATGGCAGTGTGAGTGTATGTAGTTAAAGAGGCCTGTAGCACATCACTGAATCCATATTATTTCTGCATCAGATCTAGAAAGTAGTAAGTTTATTGGAAGATACTGTATCGCAGTCATTTAAATTTAAAGGTCCTGTATTATGCAAAATTGCCTCTTGTGAGCTTTCAGCAATGTTATAATGTTGTTACCTATTTAAAAAACATACCTGGAGTTGTGTTTGTTTTTCACACATGTTTGAGTAACCCTTTATTAATAGTCTGTTTACGTCTCCAAATCTCAAAATGCTCTGTTCCTTCTTGTGATGTCATGAAGCGGTAGTTCAAGTTCAGTAGAGACTGGAAATTCCAGGGCTGAAATTGCGGTGTTTAAAAATACAGTGGAGCACCTCCTGTATTACCACATGACATCACAAGGTGGAACAGAGTGTTTCATATTTGACTCAGTGTAAATATGCAGGGTTTCTGTGTTGTGTGAATGAAACAAAACACAACTCCAGATATGTTTTTGATGATGAAACATTATAACATAAAGAAAATAGAGTAAATCGGCCCTTTTAAAGCTTGTGTTGTTTTACTTTTTATTCAGTTGACTCATTTCAATTTTGTTCTTGACACTGAAGTGGAGTGGATGGAGTTTTCAAAGTAGCATCATTAGTTCAATAAGCAGTAAGCACACTGATTATCTGATATACTCAGTGCTTTCATTTATAATTTCTCAACAATGAGTGGAGCGGCTGACTATTATTTGTATAACAACTCTTTATGTAAGTGCAGTGCTTCATCTTTGGTTAATTCAAACAGTTATTTGGTCTTTAAGTGTATAACTGCGTCCTTGTAATTTGGAGGTTAACAATTGTTATTGTACATTCATCATTGCGTGAGAAGCACAGTCCTCAGTTCTGTGAGGACTTGACCTTCAAAGCTTCATGTTAGGAAAGAAATACATGTTTGAACAGGCCATTCTAAAACTACCTCAACATGTAAGACTATGGAGCAGAGTCTGATTATTAGATTATATTAGATGTCTTTGTTATTGGTTTTATATTAACAAGCCTTCTCAGAAGTACTCCCTGGTATCATTTCACACCTGGTTTAGTGTTGAATTTGGGTCTGTAATGGGAGGTTTGAGGAGGTTAAGGTTAAGCCACTCTGCTGGGCTGTCATGAATTTGAAATGGAAACAGCAGCCTGGCAGCTTTTCTGTTTACATTCTATGAATAGGAATCGCATGTTGGATGGAACCAGCCTCTGCCCTGCTCCGTAGGCAGCAGCAGAGAAAACTGTACAAAAAGATAGCATAAGAGAAGAAGATTGGACAAGTGGACACAGAGAGGAGATTGAGATTGAAGGAGAGAGGAGGAGGAGAAGGAGGAGTAGATGGAGGAGGAGGGAAAGATGAAGGAAAGGAAACCATGCCAGATCCTCTTTGGAGAAAAAAAAACATCTTTTCATCCACGAAGCAGCCACATTCAGACACATGGATACTGTCAGAGAGTGCTTGAAAGTCTAACGTTACAAATTGAATACATAATCATATGTTGGGTGCAGGCATGTTCCGGTCATTTAGAGGACTCTGGTACAGTGGGGAGCTGACCTATTTCCGATTTCTAAACCCAAATTGGACAAAAAACAAAGTCTTTCAGTGTCTGACAAAGCGCACTAGTGCTGTAACATGGAATATGACACTGCTTGTGGCCATCTTTGATTGTAATTATGACGTTGTCTCTCTATAATAGGTACACTTCATTTTCCTTATTTGTAGTCTTCTGCATAGAACTATACCAGTCAAGAACTGCAGTTGTAGTATTTTGGCTTCTGGAAAGGCTCACTGATACTTTCCCTTGACATACATATATTTGCTTGTGCACAGTTTTGACACCAATTAGGAAAATGTACTTTCTCAATAGCAGCATTTCATCCCCTAACTCCACACTCTCACTGGACTACTGTTAAGAAATATGTTTTTGGAGTCTGCTGACACTTTTAGTAATGAAAGTGAGGCTGTGTGAAACTGTTTTTACTGGCCCTTTTTAATGTGTGTACTCTGATTATAGTACCTACGCTGTGCCAAATATGGGAGGGTCTCTGAGTTCCAGCAACATCACACATGCAAACAGGTCAGCTTTTCTCTCAAAGACTCATTCTGGGGCTGCTGGTGTTTGGTTTCCTCATAAAGAGTGTTTTCAAAAGCATGGAAAAGAAATCACACAAGGTCTTGTCATGCAATGTTTGAACCGTTTTTAAGGTGGTAAATATTTAAAGAGCATTTTTCAGGCAGTTCTGCTGTTTAGCCATTCATTATGACTCTGCATAAATGAGCATTCAGAAGATTAGAATATGGTATTAGTAATGCTGGTGTTTTGCTTGTACCAATGGATCTTTTCAATCATTTATCAGTGAAATGCTTTTTAGGATCTGAAAAGAACCAAATTATTGATTTCTAGAGACACATTTGTTTGTGGAAAAACTGACTATAATTCCCTCTTATATATTGCACATAATGCTGGTAGTCTAACATTGCAGTTATTTTTTGTTGGTGTGTGTCAGCTTGTGGTTTTTGTTATTGAGCTGCACCAAAATTATAATCGATATTTCTGACAAGTATTATGAAATTTGAGATATATATTATGTTTAAAAACTAGGATTCTGATCAGAGTGCACATTGTAAACAGCAGCATTCACATTTGAGGGAAGACAGAAATATAAACTGATGAACAAATCCAAGAATTCCAAGCATTTCAGAATGTGTTTGTAGAGGTTTAAACAACGTGTTTTTATACAAAAGACTTGATATTTTGTTCTTTGCAGAGTACATTCAATTATCTAAATAATTGCAGCCTTTGCGAATTGACAGTTTCACCAACCCAAATTGCTATTTTATTTCAATTGTGAAAAGTTCCTTAGCGACTGTTATATATAAATGTGTTTATATGTGCACTGTGTTTTCAGTTTATCTGTTTTCCGTTAGACTAAACTTCCAATATCAATGAGAACATCTAACTAGAGGGAAGAATATCTGATATGGTTTGATGCACATTTTCTGTTGCCACATGTCACTCACCTTTGTCCCTAAGAACCTTTTGTGAGTTTCTGCCAGACATTTTTTCGTGTGTTGAGCCTGTGATTGGCAGCTCCCACTGTGAATATAGATTCCAGATCACCTCGGAGAAAGACGAGAGAGCTGCTCTGAAAGAATACTGTGTTGTGTGGAAAGTGTTACAGAAATATTGATATTCTTCTGAGCAGGTGGCTGTCTTAGAAGCTTGACCTAGGGATATTGTAGAAGCAGGTTCTGGACTTTAGTATGGGTTTGATCTGTGCTTCTGTTCCGTGTGTTCTTCCTTACATTCCAGGGTCTGATGAACCTCACTAAAATCTGCCCTAACATCTTTTATCCCTCCCTTTATGTCAGTGATAAATGCGCTACATAAAGCTCTGTACCTGAGTCCACCCCTTTATGTCTTTCAGCTGAAGTGTATCTTATTGATCTGGTCAGTATTTGTTCACACACGGTTTTAAGACTATAAACAACATCTCATATTGTTTACCCAGACTGATGGAAATGACAGATGAGCAGAGATGTAAAAAAGAGAAATCTCGAGGGACATGGGCAAAGTTTTCAGATAAACAGCTGTGATGAGAAACGAAAGTTTTATAAGAAATACCTCTTTTAAATTTGCACCTTGTAACTTTTCAGTCTCTGGTCTGGACTGTTCCACAAAATCATTAACCATGCACTTGCACTTTATTCAGTTACAGGTGTTGTTATTGAATGTCTTTAAAAATATGCAATCTTAAGCAGGCTTTTCTTTCCACAGTTCTGAGCTGTAACTAACTGTGAAACATTCCAAGAAAAGCAATTACATCTCCAAAGATGCAAGAAGGTGGTGGACTGCTTAAATTCAATTGTTTATCATCCCTTCCATTGTAGGTCCATTGTATTTAGTTGGCCTTATTGGCCTGCAATAATCACATTCTCATGATCATTTTAATTCATACATTTTTAAATAGACATCTTCTTCAGTACCTTATGTATACCGTTATTTTGCCTTTCATCCAAGCTCACCATATTTAGCAAGTGTGTTTTTCTTCAGCCCACAGACCCAATCTGTTTTCTCTCCAGGCAGAACACTTCCCTTTACCCTTCTCTATATGTGACATATGCAAGAAGCCAGTGGGAGAGACCGGCCTCCTCTAGTTGTTTCACTTTGTTTTACATAGTGCCAGAGGTTTGCCCCAAAAGTGTCGGCTATTGTTGCTTACACCATTTCCCCAGTGACACAGATGAAATGCCCCTGTTGATGGTGTTAAGAGCGCTGTGTTAATTATATGCCCACACCTCGTCAAACATGCTCACGTTAGCCCCTGTGCTAAACTAAGGGATAGTGTGACTAGCAGAATATAGTGCACAGCATGGCTCAAGTTCCTGTCAGCGCTGATTTGAAGGACTTAAAAAATGGTTGTTTTGATTTTGTGCCTTTTGTTTTGACATATGTTAGATTGTCTGTAATCCTGGTAATACGTAAAGATAAGATTAGTTTGTAGTAAACACGGGCCTGCCTATAAGGGAGATGATGGCCCAAGGCAGTAATGCTTTTGATTGAGGCAGAACCTAATCTTGATGATTAAATATGGAGTAAGAATAGAAGAGAGAGTGCTTGTAGTCAACAGTTGTTTTTTTCATTTGAGGTGAGGTTGGCGTGTCTGCACACAGTATCCTGATCAAATGTTGTAAACAGAGGGGAAAAGGTATGTATCCTGTTGACTTATTTAACCCAAAGCAGAATTGTTGTATCGCTTTTCTTGTTTCTTTGGTTCTATGAAGTGTTATGCATTATGACTTGTAAACAAATTTGGATTATACAAATGCAATAATAATCATGTATGGAAAAGTAGAATGAGACATAGTAAGCACGCAACTACTGTCCCTGACATCACAAGCACATAAAGATCCTTATGTCTAACTCTGGATCATATGCAGATAAATAGGGTAAAAACATTCCACGCTAATTTGTAAATATGTTTTATAATGCTAGCTAAATGTGTTCAGATTTCTAAAAAGCTATACTGTGAAACTACAGTATATTACAGGCAACTACAAGAACTACAGGGAAAGTAGTGTGTGCACCATCAGAAAAGTTACTTAGTGCACCTTTAAATAAATACGTGAAATTATGTATTATTATGTTATGTTAAAGAGGGAAGTAAACAGCAAGACACTGCTAAATTAATAGTATTCAATAAAATATCCAAATGGTGTCTTCCACTTTTGTGCATGTGAATAGGCTTGTTGATTGCTAGCACTGTGTTCACAGGTTGTAATTAGTGTAGATTCCTTCAGTAATACTAGTCCGTGTGAATGGAGATTTTCACAAGGCTCAAGTAACTGCATTTCTTTTACCTGCTCACCCTTGCATCCAACTGTGAGTTTATGAATGTACAGAGCCTTGAATAAAACACATGAGATTACATGTCCACATTATGATTTTTTCCTCTATCCTTATGTCTTATCAGTGCTGTATGTTTGGCTTTGTTGTGTTAACCTCCTTATCCTTGTCCATTATAATCACTCTGCTACAGTATTATTTCTGAATCACTGGCTCTTGTTAATGAACCACTAAATACACCAGAGATGGATTAGTTTTGTTTGCAGTGTGACCGAGCAGAACCCAAAGCCCATTTAGATTGTTAACGGTGATCTATGATTTCTATTTGCTTCTATTGTGTCATTCCCTCTGATAAGATACACAACATATCAGAATTGCACCAGTACTGTGATGCTATTATTATAGTGATACATCTTATTGTTTTTTTATTTTTCTAGTAATGGGCTTCAAATAGCTTTTAGTGCACTTCTGCTTTCTCCCCAATCACACTTTGGGTTCTCCTGATGTAGACCCGAGGATTGAGAGACTAGACTTGGTATTGGGTGTTGTCTGTTCTTCAAACAATGCCATATTGTCATGGCTTGTTCATTTAAAGCAGTAATTGTAATGCCAATACTAATGCAATATTCTGTTGAATAACTCATTTCTTAGACAATGACTTCTCACACGAAAATCATGTTTTGACAACTTCAGGATAATTATGTAATCCAGTAACAGCTCAACTGTTGTGCAACTGTCTGCAACTACAGTGATAGAGTTGTTATTTTTAATCATGTTGTTACTTGTTTTTTTTTTTTTATATAAATAAAATAAAATCATAAATGTAATTCATTTAATTCTTACTGACCTGACTCGTAGCTTGACCTGGTGGAAGTATGACACCTGCTTGTGTCCATGGAGGTAGAATATTAGAAATTAGAAATTGTGCCATTTTAAAATAACTCTTTGTGCTATTTTTAAAACCTTTTCCTTATTTATTTATTTATTTAGTTACTTTGTTGTTATTCAGGAGGGAAACAAGTGAGAGTTACCTTTGTTGTGAGGTCATTGATAGAACTAAAACCCAGTGCCAGATGTGCAGAGTCATTTGTGATTAGTGAAAATGTGCAGAGGCGCGCCGTAGTAAATCCTGCTTAGAGGTACAGAAAGACACCTGCCCTACAAAAGGCTGCTGTAATCAAATCATCTGTGTCTCTAAGGTCAATGCTTTTACTTCTGTTTAGTTTGCTTTTAGAGGAGACCCAGACCTGAGATAAGCCCACACAGTTATGGTGTCATTTTTTCCTTCCAAATTGATTAAAGGCCACCCAAGGGAGACAGTTTGATATGTTAGGTGCTGTGACTTAAGTGAAATATGAAATCAATCATTTTGTTTTGTTCACACTGCTTTCCCATTAAGTAGGAGTGTTCCCTTGCAATGCTTCTGTAGGTTCTTTACTCTTATGCCACTCTGAGCATAAAGAACCTCTCACATTATTTCTTTTTAATGACTTCTATGAACCGAACTAGCCTCTGTGAGCTCAGTGCCACTGTGCTGACTGTGCACAAGCCACTCCCTCTTACCTGAATCCAATAAGTCATGCCTGTTGGAGTTACAATCAGATAGGGGTGAATGGGTGGGTGTGCGGTTTCTGCTGTAGTATACAATAAAAAGTAGTACCTGGGGATAAAAGTACAGGGAAAGTTTGAACAATTTCAGAGTGCTTATTTGTGGCTTCTCTCTTGCAGGTTACGGGCCAGCTTCTGTGGGAATTGATGTTACTCTTGGATTGGTTTAATTGAAAATGGAAACACTGGAGTCTGAGCTGACTTGCCCGATCTGCCTGGAATTGTTTGAAGACCCTCTGCTGTTGCCCTGTGCCCACTCTCTGTGTTTTAACTGTGCCCACCGTATCCTGGTGTCTCACTGCTCCACCAGCAAACCACTCGAGTCAATATCTGCTTTCCAGTGTCCCACTTGCCGCTACGTCATCACGCTGAATCACAGAGGGCTGGAGGGCCTAAAGCGCAATGTGACTCTGCAGAACATCATTGATCGCTTTCAAAAGGCCTCTGTCAGTGGCCCCAACTCCCCCACCGAGAGCCGCCGCCTGCCGCCCCCACAGCGGCCCTACACTGCTACCATCAGCGCCACCATAGGCACCCTAGGCGGCGGCAGTGGCACCAGTGGAAGTAGCGCCCGCGGCAGCCCGGCCACTTCCAGCCACTCGCATTCGCTGGCCAATCACAGTAACCACACCAACCACAACAACGCCAACCACAGCCCAGCGGTCATCGCCAAAATGGACTATCGTATTAGCTGCCAGTTCTGTGAGCAGGACCCTCCCCGAGAGGCGGTGAAGACGTGTGTGACATGTGAAGTGTCGTACTGTGACCGGTGTCTGAGGGCCACTCACCCAAACAAAAAGCCCTTCACCAGCCATCGCCTGGTGGAGCCTGTCCCAGACACACACATCCGAGGGCTGACCTGCATGGAGCATGAGAATGAGAAGGTCAACATGTACTGCATGGTGGACGACCAGCTCATCTGTGCCCTGTGCAAGCTGGTGGGACGTCACCGCGAGCACCAGGTGTGCTCCCTCACCGAACGCTTCGACAAACTCAAGGTGAGTACTGTGTACACCACCATAGCCACTGTTTGTGTCAACACTGTGTGTGGGCCCATATCAGTGGACCGCTGTTTGGAGAGGTAAGTCACTCAGTATAGGGCAGGGTGACACAGAAATGTTCTGTAAAGTTTGCCAAACATAACTAACCATGTTTGATTTGAAAACATTCATGCTTTGCTTTTTTGCATACTGAATTGACAATAGCACCAAATAAAGTGGGATTTGTTTTTGTTTGATCAAGAAGAGCAGAAGGATGGCAGGGAGAGAGGGATATTTGGGTAGATGAGAGGAGCAGTCAGAGTAGCAGCACAGTGGGGAGGCCATCATTATAATACTCGATGAGCTGGCATTCCCTATGGCCAGCGAGCTTACAGAGGAAAGAGCAGGACCGCTGATTCAGACTGAAAAACAACAGGCAGAGGCACTGGCTCCAGTTAATTCCACCCCTATAGACCAGCATCAGGCCAGCACTGTCATGTGGACACAAACAATAATACTCATTTTAGTCCTGATATGCTGTCATTAAGTTCATATGACTTTGCCTTAAAATACTAAAATATCATCAGGTTACTAATCCATACTAGTAGGTATGTATTACAGTGTAAGAACAGCATATGGTACACAGTATTGAAACTTGGGTTCAGGCTGTTGAAAGTATCTTTATTATGCTTGCTGCAAAATCAAGTGTAGTAGCCCGAGAGCTGAAGAGAAGAGGCATGATGCTGGAGTTCTAATGCAGGAGAAATTTCAGTACAGGACCCAGCACCCAAAGACATGAACCATCATGACATGAACACTGTGATACTGTCCATTGTAGTCTAGTACAGTCCAGTCTGGCTATGCGTTGTTATTTTGTATCACCTCTCTCAGATACTGTACATGACCTTCCTTTGTTCCCATATAAATCTCTGGAGTGAGGACGTGCTCTTTTGTCAAGCAGCAAAGTCAAGCAGATAAAGGAAATTCCAAACATGTTTGTTGTCCCGGGATATAGGGTGTTACCACGGTGTCAAAACTGTATCATTGTGAGAGAACAGAGGCAGTGACACATGAAACACCTTTGTGAATCAGCGCATTTGGAAGGGGACGCTCTGTGTTATCAGCCTAGTGTTCGATGAATATTGGAGATACAGGTTTTGTGCTAAAATATATAAGTAACTTATAATAGCTCAGTCTGTTTAAGAATTCTACAACGTTTTAGAGCTTTTACTTATGACGAAAATAAATGAATGTGCACAGCAATTTCACATTTTATTTATTAATTTTAGCTTATTCCTAAACTGTACCCCACTCCTCAGGTTCCCCACTCCTGTTTTATTCAATATACTTAACAAAGTCTGTATCATATTTACCATACTTTAGTTATGAAAAAAATCTGCACAGCCCAGCATCTTTGAAAAGACAAACTTTCTTCCAACTATTTCTCTTTTTACCTGAATGTAGCATTACCAGCAATAATTCTGACACTGATTTCAAGTCTTCTTCCCATCCTCCTATTCTTTGCACTTGAATATAAGATGCACTCTTTACCCCCTGTTCTCCCTGCTTCCTGGTCCACTGTGTTCTTTTGAACGTTTCAATGCAGAATCATTGAACTGACTTGACTTTGAAATCTCCAATCTCCTCTGAATCTGGCAGGAGACCAGCCCCTAGTTGAGACTCCAGCAGGCTTACGAGTGGCAGTGGCAGGGAACTTCTAATCTTCTGACTCAGGGCAAGGCAAAGGGGAAGGAGGGCTTTTTGTGCATAGCTAATCGTGCAGATGTAGGTCAGCAGTGAAGTTTTTATCTCTCATTAATTGACAAATTAGTGAGAGAACCGTCACCTTAATGTGGTGGAGGGGTTTGAGTGCCCGAATGATCTCGGGAGACGGGTCAGACTAAGAGAGATTCAGAAGCCCCCATGACAAGAAACACATCAAGGCCAGTTACGTCGACTGTAGCGTTATCGGGGCCCCATCCTTGAGCCAGGCCTGGGGTGGGTGCTTGACAGCGAGCGTTTGGTGGCCAGGCCTTCCCCCACAGGGCCCGGCCGGGCACAGCCTAAAGGAGCGACGTGGGGCCGTCCTCCCATGGACCCACCACCCGCAGGAGGATTCATAGGGGTGCAGGGAGATCTGGGCAGCAGTCGAAGGCAGGGACCTCGACGACCGGATCTTTGGACTAAAGAGACTAGCTCTGGGGACATGGAATGTCACCTCACTGGGGGGGAAGGAGCCCGAGCTCGTGCCAGAGGTTGAGCGTTACCAACTAGATATAGTCGGATCACAGATACAAGCGGCCGAAATGAGTTTCCTCCACAGAGTGGCTGGGTGCACCCTTAGAGATAGGGTGAGGAGCTCAGTCACACGGGGAGGAGGTCGGAGTAGAGCCGCTGCTCCTCCACGTCAAGAAGAGCCAGCTGAGGTGGCTCGGGCATCTGTTCCGGATGCCTCCTGGACGCCTCCCTTGGGAGGTGTTCCAGGCATGTCCCACCGGTAGGAGGTCCCGGGGAAGACCCAGGACACGCTGGAGGGACTATGTCTCTCGGCTGGCCTGAGAACACCTTGTGGTTCCCCCGGAGGAGCTGGAGGAAGTGTCCGGGGTGAAGGAGTCCCTGCTTAGACTGTTGCCCCCACGACCCGGCCCCGGATAAGTGGAAGAAAATGGATGGATGGATAATTGACAAATTGAAATAGTATTTAAACTACATTCTCATTTCAGTATCAATAGCTAACTATTGTGTTTTTTATTATCCATCCATTAGTTTTATTTTTATTATTTCTAACACTCTGAAATGCTTGAATAGCACCACATGATTTTTTTTTAAATTTACAAATATTTTGTTTTGCCAGTTCCATTCTACATTTCATCACTTTGCTACTGAAATAGCTATTGAGCCTTTCCTTACGTTAGAATATGACAACACTAATAAAGTAGTAAGTATACTGTAGTAAGTAGCAAATTATAAAAAAAAAAACAAAAAAACAAGAATTTCATTTACATAGCATGTGATATTGATAAAGCATGAAAAATACATTTGAACAATAAGTAGTTAATAATAAGTGTCTTGCTCAAGCAAGACTAAACAGAGTGGTTGGAGCTGGGATCAAACTGCCAACCTTCACCTTTATGGGACCACATTCTATCACATTCATATTCTGACTATAAAAATCTGCCAAGAAAGAACCAAATGATAATAATCCAGAGTGAACCACATTTTGCCTCGAGGCTAGTTTTAAAGCCTGGCTGCTACAATATTTTGATCCCTCTAATTTCACCTGAGTTTGAACCCCTGAACTTCAAGTTGCCTTTCCCATTATGTTGACAGTCCCCTGTGCGCCGGGATAGTGTGCCAGTGCTAATAGATTTGTCTCACATTAAAGGAGAGGTAAGCTTCCCTCAGGCATTGTTGTGTGGAGATTTTGAGGACAGAAAATGCTAACAAGTGCCAAGGCAGTGCAAAACAATGCAGAGCTCAAAGTGCATCCAGTAATCCCCCAGGCTGTTTCTTAAGCACCGCTCTTTCCACCAACGCTGAGTTTTATAATTGGTAGACCTTGGTAATGGTGTTTACTTTGATATGTCTTAAATGTGCTATTTGAAAAGGAACTTGAGAGTGTTCTTGTTATCATGCTCTTAAAAGGTGCTTCAGAGGCTGTTAGACTATAAGTGCTTTAACAATTTGATGATTAGATGAAAAAATATCAGAGGACATGATTCACATATGACACCTAAGCATAACAATAGGAAAATACGAAATAATTTATATTTTTAGGAAATTTATGGTTTAGGAAATTGTCAAAGAAATGCTACTTTTCCATAATCTGGCCAGTAGTCATTTACTCGCTGAATTAGTCATGTTATACTGACAGCATCAAAGACATTGTAAACACTAATATTCATCTGAATATTTATTCTGGGGTTTTTGCACAGTGTTTGTCAAATCTGCTCATTTTTGTCCAGGGATACCAGACAAAAGTGTCTTTGTAGAACTTAGGCTCAAGAGACCAGAGCAGTTTGCCTGAATGAACTAATAAAGCTTCTTTCCTCTCCATTGATACTCGTTTAAATATTGATTTGCAGCCTCTTGGCAGCTTGAAGTAATGTTTTCATCAGGTTTAATGAGCTGACACAACTTCCACAGCATTGGACAGCTGTGACATTTTGCCTCGGGTGACAGTGAAATGTACAGACTTAATCACACATGTACCAACAGTCTGTTAGGAACATGAGAAAAAGTAAGAAATGTGCAAAACCCTTCCCAGCGATTATTGGACTAATTCCTGTTTTGGGAGCAATGTCCTTACATCCCCACCCTCTTTTCATGTCTGTACTTCTCCTCCAAATTTGTGCCTCTCCTCCCTCCCCATCACTGTGTATAAGCCTCTTATGACTCTGATGAACTATGGAGCTTTGGAAGTGTGCATCATGACTTTAAGACTTCTAACAGCACTGACTGAAGCTTGGTTTGTTTAAAACCAGAGCCATTTGTTACAAAAACGACTGACCTGTATGTGGTTTAACACCATTTGAAATGCTTCTAAATCTAAAGTTGAACTGCCAGGACTAAACCCGGACAAGATCAGAACTTAACCAGGACTAGAACAGGACATCAGGACTAAACTGGACACAAACTAGTGTGAAAGTGTGAAAGCTTTAGTGTACTAAAAAAAATCTGGGGTTAAATAGATAATATTGGTATTATTAACTGCTAAAACATAACATATTTAGATCACCATGTTACCTTTTATTGTTTAGAAAATGCTATATTCACCAAAAACAACATATTAAAATGCTTTATTAAGTTTCACTTTAGTTTATGACATAAGGAGGGTTCGAATAGGGCCCAGTAGAGATCGCTAAATTACTCAAGCATGCGTGGATGACATCTAAAACCTCTTCAGGCATGTTTTTGATGAGGGATTAGCGTTATAGCATGGTAGAAAACGCAAAAAATACCCTCTCTTTAAGTCCTTTTTTGAGTACTAATGCCAATATGTAAAATAGAATGAGTTAGAAATTCCCATATAGTGTGGCGCACATCACCCAATGACAGTCAACAATTGAAGCAAACTATAGAACAATTCAACTTGTCTTGGCCTCACAGTCTTGTCCCAGGTGCCCTTCTCCTGCTCCTGTTTAACATGAGCCACACATGCTCTTCTCTCCTCCACCTGCTTTCTGTCTCTTCTCTCTTCGCTCTCATTTGGCCCACTGCCCGCCTGTCTTGTACCACATTCTGCTCCTCTGAAACCCCCAGCCAGCTCCCGTGTTTATTACCGGTGAAAGATGCTCACAACTCTCTGGTGTGTCCGTAATGGCCGATATAGTGTTGGTTTCAAACGCGTGCATCTTCCTCACTATTTACAGGTGTCTGGCCTGTAGTGTGAGTGCATATAGATGTGCGTGGATTGTGCGTAGGCTTTGGGAGCTGAGTGTTCGACGCCAGGGGAAATCATAGTGAACGGTGGTGAGCTGAGGCACACTTAGTCACGCTGACAGAATGGTCCAGGAGGCAGTGGAGAGCTTTACACCTATGCATTATTATAGACCACATATAGAACCACCCACTGAGAGAGAGGGGTGCATGTGTGGTATAGGTTGCCTTATAAAATTCTGTAGTAAGGGGAATTTTCTGGCACTCACCACTTCATGAATATGCAGTATTTGTGAAGAAGGAAAATGAAAAGGCTTTTAAGAGCAAGTGGCCAGAGTGCACACTGGTCTCACAAAGAAGGGAATAAGCTGCACTAGTTGTATATGGTAAATGTGTCTGCATTAAATAGTAAAACACTGAAATATGCTTTTATCCATTATCTATCAAAAGTATAAATGCATATAGGAGAATATAAAAGGTCTGGGTCTTTCATTGTTGATGTTGTTAATGCATCTCCTCCACTGAATGAAGCGAATGTCTGCATGAGGTATTTTGCTATTTTGTCCTATAATAAGCAATAAGTTAATTTTCTTTTTTTTTATCAAGAAAAGAAATTTTAAAAGTTATTTATTTCTTCAGTCCATTTTATATATCATAATAATGGAGGTACACAGCTGTATTTCTAGTTATAAATAGTGATTTATTATTCTCCGATGCATTTTAAAAACAGGATTCAATTTCACCATAGTATTTACAGTATTGCACTTCATGCGTGTTATTTTAACATGCATATTATCCTTGTATGAATATCCAATATTTATATGGATAATGAGTTTCTATTCATAGACTCAATGCTGGCAGCAGTACATAACAGGATTTATACATCACTGAACAGTGGATGTCAGCTCTCCTCCACTGGCTTCACACTATTGTGGTTATTTTCTGTTAAATGTGATAGGCAAGCTTTTCTTTAATACACCAATAAAAAATGGCTGTGTAATAGCAGCACTGAACATAAAAGTCAGTGTAAATAACATTTTACTGCTACCTGGCACCTGCTATATATATTTGTGGTTTGGCACAATCGTCAGTTTTAATTTTTTTTAGGTTGAATAGCTGTCTTTATTTTTTATTATACATTTTGGACTGTAAATATGCTCTCTTTAAGTTTTCTGGCCTGTCAGTTGCTTGTTTCCGTGGACATGTTAGTGTTTTGCCTGCAATGTTCTCGAGAATGGCATTAAACCCAACCTGAATAGTTACGCAGTGCACCTTTAAAAAAATAAAATAATAAGAGTCACAGCGTAATCTGCTTTCTGCTATGTGTTTTTGTGGCTCATTCATCTACAACTACATAACTCGAATGTCCATGTCTTTGTCTTTTGGGTATTTTGAGAGACTATGAATGTGGTGATGATTCATAACAGTGTTTACAGTGACTCTGGAATGTTCACAGCATTCATGGAGCCTGTGTGTTTGGAGATGCTCTGTGCATGTTTGGAGATATGGGCCTGCAGCACGTTCACACTGGCAGCAGAACAACAAGGAAATATGAATCATTCTCAAATTCAAAAGTCCAAATAAAATCACTATTATGTTTAAGCTTAACTGTGTGAGTTTTCTATGTGTCTATGTATTGGCTGAAATGTTCCACAGTGAGGTTTTATAATAACGTAAGCCTTTTTGACTACACCAGAAATAACAGTTTTTACTACTTTGCTAAAATCGTTTTTTCAAAGTAATGGTTTGGTGTAATGTTGCTCCAAGACAGCTGGGCAGCTCTGAGCACTCCACTTCAAATGGAAAACACGGGCATGTTTTTTGAGATCAGAAAGGCTGAAAATGACTTCTACACAGATGGTTATAAGGGAGAGATTTGTCTGTTTTCTTATGTCACAAAAGGATTCCCATTTCAAAGAGCAATGCTTGTAGCAGTAATTAAAGTTGGTTCAATGCAGCCTACTTTTCTATCAAAACACTGGACCAGCTCAACAGTTTTTTCAAGTTTAAAATGTTTTGTTACGAGACGAGATCTCTTTGTGTGCATCTGAAATGCCTTAAATTCAGACTTAAGATCTGTATCTACATTTGTTTTGAATGAAAGTAGCAGCATGTTGGTCCCATGTGCTCACATCTCAGCTGCATAGCCCTGTTCACTCAGAGCATTCCACTCCACTGAGTTCATGCTCTTGCTCTCAATGCAGAAAACATGAGAATATTTTCATAGTGACAATGTCTTTGTTTTTAATAAAAACCTTTATTGTCATTGTATTTTTCAATTACTGTGGTCTATGCATGCACCACCAGTTAATTAAGCACTGATTCAGATTTTTTTTTTAATGCCCTTCAACTATGAACACTAATCGTGTCAGGAAAATTAAGCTATTGTTTTACATATTTGGGGTATTTTTTATACTGAAGGCACCATTTGATCCAATTTAATCTTGTTGTGCATTTCCACTCTTAACGTAACTGTAACACTTAACTTCTGTTCTGGCTAATGGTGAAGCTCTGGTTGTGCTGGAGTTTGTTGATTTTATATGACAGTCCTGTTGAGAACATATAGGTTAACAGTACTCTGCTCCCATGGCCTCTCTCTTAAAGTGACTCCTGATGCATGTTTAATAGGATAGGCCCATTTTTATGAGCTCTAAAAAAGGAAACTTCTTCATCCCGTAAGGATAGCAGTATACTTTGATCTAAACCTCCACTCGATGACAAATATCTTTAAGTGTGGCTAAAATCCTGTCCTCAACATACGCATTATCCATTTAATCTCTCAGACTTGTCCATCATAACATCTCTTAAAGATTCATGAACTATGTAAACACATACATTAAAATTAACTGTGTGTCTATAAGATATTAGAGAGAACATAGATATATATGCTTGGATTTTAGAACTTTTAATGGAAATTTCTCTTTGAGTAAAACCAGGAACGAGCCCTTCTAAAACATTAAATTCATTTTTTGTGCCATGCTTGTATATTTGCAGAGGGTATGGTCAGGAAGGACCTCTGATTAAAAAAAAACACTGTGTGTAAATCAACATCATCATCTAAAACATAGCTCATCCTCAAATTCATCCCTAGTCTTTATTTCCAGTTACAGGACAGAAGTTCATATCTCCAGGGAGACGCTCCAATTAGGAATGTGTGCTCCAGATCCCGTCACCCTAAACTTGAGCTTGCACAATCGTGGGAATGACAGGAACGTGCTTTTCCTATTTGCAGCAATAACTGTTACCATGTTTTACCAAATGCTTTCCAGTCTAGGGATGTAACAATATCCAAATCTCTCAGTACAATATTCCAGGGTACGATATTTATTGCAGTATTTTGTGGAGGATAACAAAATTCTAAATATGCTACCTTTTCCTTTTAAAATGTCCTGACATTTGGTTCTGTCATAATCCAAAGAATTAAGATTAAAAAGTGCTTAATAACAGTTATTTCTTCATGTGGTCTGCTCTGAAATAGAGAAAAGGATCATGGTCTATGTAGTTCCCTCTGTTTTTTTAGCTCATGCTGCACCAACATATGAATTAAAAGAGACTTGTAATTTGATATATTGTGATGACCCCCGATATTATTGTGCGCCTCACAATATTTTGATTATTGTTACATCCCTACTTCAGAGTACTTACACAGTACTGTACAAATATACCAACAAAAACATTTTCTATTTATACAATAGGATTAAGAAACACAAACTGAAATAAATAAACAGCAGAATGAAATACTTCAGTAGTTATTTGGTATCTACAATGAGTCATATAAGTCAATAAGAGATTTATTCAACTCTCTGCTTCTGAAATCTTACTGTACTACAGACAAATAACCAAAAAAGTCCCCACCTGTGCTAAAAAGAAATACACGCGATAAATATACACCCCCAAAAAATAATGTTCCAGCTTTCATATACTGAACTATAAATCCATATAGTAATTAACTTAACAGGCCTAGACATAATAATTATTATTTTTACAATGACAGATAATCTTCTCTAATCTTCTAAACACTTCCTCTTGTCATTGATGTCTTGCCATATTTGTTATTACAGAATAGATTTAGACTGTGGATTGCATTACACTTCGGCCCTGCCTGTCTTTTCCGTGGCAGGATTCTCCGACTGTGAAATCATAGCGTGTCAGCTTCATATTCAAAGTGATACATCCAAATTCATGTATAGCGATAGCCCCACTTTCTCATTCTGTCAGCGCCCCCTCTCTTTGCCCCTCTCACTATGCAGTCTGTCTCATTTCATTTGGGCCCCCCGCCAGGCACTAACTTGGTAACAGGTGAAGTTTATGGATGTTATGTAGTGGGCATTGCTGCTACTGTTCAGCGATCTCATCTATAAATGCGAGATAATGATATCATTTACTTTCTCTTTTCAGCGTCAGTTAGATAAGATATAAAGTATAGTAAGGTGAGAGTCATTTCTCCGCCATAGAGGAAGGAGAGCCATCTGTCAGGGCCACACAGCCACTTTGATGCTAATAGAGTCACTTTGTCTTGTCACTGACCACTGTCACTGGCTGCTGGGACTGTTCTGTGCATGTCTGTGCATGTCTGTGCATGTCTGTGTGTGCGTGCGTGTGTGTGTGTGTGTGTGTGTGTGGGTGTAATGCGTTCATAGACTGGGCAGAAGGCCTTTTGTATTGATTTGGACTTGACATTTAAAGAATTCCAGGGTGAGTCAGAGCAATCAACAATAAATGTACAAAAATCAAACATTCATATAGTGAGACCCAACATGTTTTGATGCTGGAGACCTAAACAAACCACTATGTAATCAAAATGCAATCATGCCAGCACGGAGAAGGAAAGAAGGAAAGGAAGGAAATGCTACACATTAAAGCTGGTATATTCATCAAGCTAATTTTACTTAATTTGCATTATGACCTAACCATTTAGTTCTTAAAAATGTGTTTTTTTGAGGTTGTTAAGGCAGCCTATAATCTCCAGTAAGCTTATGTCTGCTTTTGATTATATATTTAACATAAAATATTTAACATAAATATTGTACATATGTCAAGTCTCCTGTTGCGACTTTAAACACAATGCTTCTAAGGAAATCCGCCATGTTGGTCAAAGCAGCTTGTGACCTGAGATCAACAAAAGAGCAAGACTTTTGAGACAGAAAATGGTTGTTTAATTTATTAAATGTTTATTATATAATTTTCTGTGACATTTCTGTAAAGCAAGAGAGGAGCGGTTGTAAAAGGTGAGGGTCCAAATAGAAATACATGGGGATTATGTAGTGCTGATCTCACTGTCACAGAATGTCTCAATGACAGGCACAGTTTCTGTTCAGTCAGCCTGAGGGAGAGCCAGAGGTAAGACTTCAGCTGCAACAGCATACTGCACTAAGGGCCAAATATATCTACTTTTATAAATACTAACACAGTATACAGAGACATTGGATTTTAATGTGCTTAATGGGTTCAAATAAAAATGTCTAAAAGCTGTCATAGTAAACTGCTACAAACAGAAGGCTATAGTTGAAAAATCAAAATAAAATGTAACAACACCCACATTTTGCAAAACTGAATTTGTAGATTTTAATTCACATTTAAGAAGCTGCAATGTTGCCGTATTTCTTGAAAAGCACTGCAGTCTGTAACAGCTGTTTCTTAAAATTGTAGAGTTATAAGTTAAGTCACCCGGAAAACCTCAAATCTGTAATGTGCGCATGAATTTTGCACCAACCAAATGTGCCAAGGTTGAAGTTTGCAGACAGATTATCCACTGTGTTACAGCGCTGAGAGCGATCGGCTAAAACAGCAGAAAAGACTCCGAGCTGTGGAGCTTAAACTTTAACTGTCACATCATGTTTTGGCTCAGAAACCACACCTTTCTGAGTCTTATCCTCAGGGAATAAAAAGGCAAGCATTCGATTCCTGTTGGCTTCCTACAGCCTAATATTTTCTCTTTAGGATAAGGATCTACAAACAAATCAGATTCTGTATGGAGATAATGTCTAAGCTTGTTCAAGGTGACACAGATCACACAGTCTGAACATGTACAGGGTTAAGGGATTATCATCATCAGGACATTTATTTGTGTGTTTTGAGTGAAACAATCAAAATGTAGTCATGTAAAGTATTTCTGCATCGTTTTGTAACTTGCAGGATTAATTTCATTTATGCTGAGTCTGTCGTGAGACTGATTGAGTTTGTTAGTCTGCTAGAAAGACCTTGGTAAGTATTCTGTATATGCAGTTTTGAAATGCTATAAATGGTTGAAAATGAAATGGTCCAATTTTAAGAGTGAAACATTGCCATAGCCCTGAGATATTATATTATAGGTTTGTAATATCTTTACCACTGAGATTTTCAGGTCTTATTCACTTGACAAAGCACTGAAATGCCACAGTGTTTATGCATCATGTCTCAGCGGGGATGCTCTTTGTGGGTTTTTTTTTTTTTTTTTGTAGTCACTTTTGCAGAGTTTTATTTTTACAGTCTCTTCAGTATCTCCATTTCCTCGTATTGTCTCATATTAAGCCACGTTGTCATCACCACGAGCATTTTGGCCCAGTATAATCCGTGAATATAAAATCAATTTTGGCAACAGAAGCTAATCAGGAGGAGATGGGACTTTGCTGCAGGCTGCACTTGGAGCAAATGCAGGAACAGGTTTGGGGACGCAGTATAAAAATACCTCATAATGAGCACCCACCTCTTCCTAAAGTGTAACCGCTGTGTGCCACGTTCATTTATTTATTTAAGAATGAATTAAACATGAGCTAAATTCTATTCCACCTGTGCAGTTTGCCTTCAGCATGTTACCTGTTTCTTATTTGTCCTTATCCACACTTTTACACGAGGTACATAGTGAACTATTTTTCTGGTGCTTGTGAAAACAGTATATAGCAGCATCTTGGGCACAGCTCAGTTCATAGTGCCAATGCTTTGTACCTGTCACTGGTACATGACAACACAACATTGTAAACTGTCTTAACTTTAAAACTGAGATGGAGGGCAGGTCAGAATTCTAACGCAGGTTTTACCTTTTACGGATTTCTTTCACTATTTATTTATTTATTTATTTATTTCAGGGACAGTGCATATTAATCAACATTTCTGTAAATATGCCAGAATTAGCCAGAAGCTATTTTTCATCCGTAGTCCCTTGACAGCAGATACTGTCCACCTAAAAACAAGAGTAAAAATTACAATACAATAAATACATAGAAAACAGTCGAGAAATATATACACTATTACATAAGATGGCAGACTCACAACAATCATTCAGCTACATACCACCACTCATAAAAAGAGCAAATACATAAACACATGACAATCGCACATAGACACAGGGCATTTTAAAGGTATGGTAAGTGTTAGCGGATCTGATGGTTGTGGGTGTGAGGTTCCAATCCGAGGCAGCACGACCAGAGAAAGCTGCTTGCCCAAAGGAACTTTTCCTGAGGGGGGTGATGCACTCTCCTCGTGCTGCTCCTCTGGTTCTACTGTGGCTGGTGGTTCTGATGGAGATAAACTGACTGAGTGGGGGAGATGATAGACCGTGAATGATTTTATAGATTAGGCAGAGATTAGAGTATTTGATCATGTTATCCAGGCTGAGTAAGTGGTGTTTTTGGAGTATTGGACAGTGGTGAAAATGGTTTGGTTTTTTATCCAGAATTTTAACATCGCTTGTAAAGTGATTGCAGAGGCTTCAGTGTTGTGGCATTTGCCAGGGACCAGATGGGTAAACAGTATGTAATGTGAGAAAGAATCATTGAGTGCATGAACATTTTAGCTGCTTGGGTGGACATTTGATGCCGAATGTGTTTGAAGTTGCGAATACTGAATTTTATATGATTACTTATTTTATTAATGTGAGATTTGAATGATAATTTTGAGTCTATTAGAATTCCGAGATGTTTGTATTGTGGGACAATCTGCAGCCATTCTCCAGAGACAAGGATATCTGGAACTGTATGGGAAGTGTTGGATTTACTGAAAATCATTGCTACTGTTTTGGATGTATTCAATTTAAGACAGGAGTGATTTAGCCAAGATGAGATTTGAGCCATGGAGTGAGTGCGTTTGTCCGCGACCTGGGAGATGTTATTGCCATGTGTGTATATCACCGTGTCGTCAGCGTACATTAGTATGTGGACATTAATGTATAGTGAAAATAACAGTGGCGCTAATGTGGACCCTTGGGGAAGACCGGTGGACAAAGTCAGTGCTGAAGATTGTTGAGACTGAATGCAGACATGTTGAGAGCGGTTGACCAGGTAAGATTCGATCCATTTCAGTGTATCTGGTGAGAAGTTAAATGTACAGAGTTTAGACATCAGTATCTCGTGGTTTACAGTGTCAAAGGCCTTTTTTAGATTTAAAAATACAGCCCCCACTACCCCACCCCGATCTAGCAGTGCTCTGATGTTTTCAGTAAAATAGCAAATTGCTGTTTCGGTCGAGTGATTGGTTCTGAAGCCAAACTGCATGGGATGGAGAGTATATTGTGTGGTGTTCAGATGTGTGGTGATTTGATTTGCTACTAGTTTTTCCGCAATTTTTGAAACTGTTGGCAGAATACTGATGGGCCTGTAGTTGGCCATGGACTGCGGATCTCCACTTTTGAATATGGGAATTACAACTGAGGATTTCCACACACTAGGAAGGCTACATTGGGAGATGGACCGATTGATGAGTTTGGTGACACGTCGTGTGATGGATGAGGATATATCCTTGAGCATACAGACCACTTCCATAGGTAAGGTGGGCAAAGTGTCTAACAATTTATCATAGGATACAAAAGTTTTCACAGATCCACTGCTGCCCCACTGTGGCTCATATTTCCAGTGGTCTCCCAGCTAAGTGCTACTAACCAGGCTCAGCCCTGCATAACTCCCGAGGTCAGACGAGATTGGTCATTAGTTTATTATGACAAGTTCGTGAACCCAATCACATCAAGTACTCATAAGGGTCAACATTTGGGGAGATTCTGTGGAAACTATTCCTGATGACATATAGAACCATCATATTTTACTGTTTTAATGGTTGAGTTTTAACTCTGAAATTACCATCCACATTCTGCCCCACAAAGCCACACAAGAAAACAACAGATGATGTTAATATATTGAGTCAGGAGTCACCATGCTCGGCTCGTCTCCGGTCTCAATGACAATTTCTCTATCCTGCCTGCAGCTATAGTACAAGCACCAACCTAATGATCCACTGGATAACAAGCATTTGCCATAAGCTACGCAGCCTAACTATGTAAGACTATTTTCAGATTGGGCACATATAATGATAATGTGTTATATGGGCTTTGGTGTTGTTGGGAATGCGCTTCACAAATCAGCGGAGTACTGAAGATGCGCTCGGATTGAAATACAAATGAGTAGAAACAGCTTGCAGGGGATAAAGGAAATGGAATAGACAGGAAAACAGTAATGTAAGCTAATGTATGAGTCAGACTTCTCTTTAGATTTAAATCGACTGTGTCCCACTGTTGGTCTCTTGCCTATATCTTGGCAGCTGATTTGAGTTGTTGAGTTGTACATTGTACCTGATTCTATTTCATGTGTGCTCCGCCCATCTACAGGCTTCGTTATTGGTTACCTCTCAGAGGCTGACTTGGCGCCAGAGAGAGGTAACCATTAGCGTAACTAGAGTTACGTCAAGTAACTGTAGTTTTTTACCTTTGTTGTGAAAAACAGAGCTAGTTCATTTCAAACTATTTATTTTATCAAGACAGACTTTTAATCATTACCATTTAAACCAGTAGTAGGAGGATTGGCTGTGAATCTTATTATAAAGACCAAAGCATACGATTGTCTAAAACTAAATGACTGGATCCTGCAAAAATGTGACTAATTGCAAATCCCGAAGTATCAGAAGCAATTCGTTGTGCATGAGTTCAGAATATTGGTTAAAACATTCCCTGGACACCAGAACTATTGATCGCACTGAAGTCCATCTAATCCACAGTGTATTGTTTTCGTATTGGTGATACTAAACTGCAGTGTTGTACCAAGGCTGGAGTTGCAAGTTGATAAAACAGGGTGATCCCTTAAGCCCATTTATCCATATCACAGTCTCTCATAAACCCTCTTGATTATGGTGTGGTTCCCAGCTAATCCACAGCATTACATCACTTCACCATGCAGTCTCATATGACACGCTTTCATTGCAGGTTAGACAGAGGGATTGTTTTCTATACTTTGTTGCCTTTATTGCATTCTGCACTATGATAATAATGATGCTGTGTTCCAAATAGGAAGTGATCATGGGCGCGCTTCCGGCTCTATCGACATCGATTGACTTTACATTGAAAAATTGTCACCTCTCCCCCTATAACTGCTGCAGTGAGCTTCATCATTTTGATCTGAAAATGTTAGTATTAATCTGTTCTACATGATCCTGGTGTTTTTATTTAGCTATTTTTATATATATGTAAACATTAATAACAGACAGACAAGCTGCCTTCTTTCCCTGAGATTGCTCCCGCTAGCTTTAGCAACAGCTTTGACTGATAGTGTTGTTGAGCCAAACCAGCGGTGCAGGCAGGACGGGGCATTACATTCAACAGCGTCGCTCTGGATTGGCTCTTTGTTTGCTATGATAATTGTGGTCAGAATTCCAAACACGGAACTTGACTCCCCCTATAACTGCTAGCCTCGATGTGCTTCATTTGACTGGAGTAAAACATTATACTTAGTCCACTTCTTTATACAGTCTGTGCTATTTTTATTACATAAAAAAGGGTGAGTTCTCCAATGGGTCAAGCAAACATGATGAAAAAAATATATTAGTCAGTGGTCAAAATAAAGTGCCTTTTTCTCCTTATGTTCTGCTTAGAATTCAACAAATATGACTTGAGGTCATGGTCGAACAAGGTAAAATTCTGTATTCATATTCAGTATCACCACTGTTTTGAGTTTCCTTGAAAGTAGTGTGTTTTGGTAGTAGCTTCAAGGGCACCCAAGTTTATTCACACTTTAAATGTCTACATAGTTTGCTTTTCAAAGACAAAAATCTACAAAGAAGCACTATAGAAAAATTGTGGAGGGGAAGTCTCTTAAACTATGAATGTTCAAATTCACTAAAAAGCAGAGAAAGTGTAATTGTTGCAGTACGTTTTTGGCAGTAGGATGAAAAGATGCGGTAGTAGTAAGCTTCCCTATTGGTCTCATTAATTGGGCCACGTCCAGCAGACTAGCATGGCTCTCTGTTGGTTTTGCACTTGCTCTCCAAACTTCTGCCCAATGGAATATTATCCATACACACACACGCATACACACAAAAGGGTTTCCCAGAAGGCTCCAGTTACAGACACGTCCGCCACTCTCAAAAGCTTGTTAACAACAGCTGTAAATTGAGCTTGTTCTGTTCTATGGGTCTTTCTCAAGTTTAATCCCTTTTTTTCCTTCTTTGTGTTTGGGACTCATGCATAATAATATATACCTAATTAATTTAAATTCAAATAGTTGGCCTGAGGGTTCCATTTTGTGGTGGAGGCAATCTGTTGTTGTGTCTGTGAAAATAATTATTCTGCCAGACAATCTTTTATATCCCGCAGAGCTCTAGTCTCTTTTGAACAGACCACAATATAAACCATAAGACTTGGAGCTGTCGATAAATGTTCAGCTTTAGTGTCGATGAACACATTGTTCTTTAGGTAAGAATAGCCAACCCCAATTTCCTACTCCAGTAATAGTAGGGTAGCAGGAAGGGAAAACAAAATAAATAATAAATAAGTAGCCAAATGATTTGATTTGGTAGATAATTCGCACCTTTCTTTAATTGTGGAGTAATCTGTAAATTTAAATGGCAAAGTGGTATACCAGGATGATTGGTCAGCAAAATTGAGAAGTGAGTCCAGACCACAGACTGTACAAAGAAGTGGACTAAGGGAATGTGACGCTACTCATAGCATTTGGTCCAGTCAAATGAAGCTCACGAGGCTAGCAGTTATAGAAGCCGAGTTCCATATTAGGAATAGGAATTTATTTAGGGGCAAAATAGAGAATTAAAAACCAGGATCACGTGGAGCAGGTTAATATGAACATTTTAAGACCAAATTGATGCAGTTATAGCAAGAGGGTTGCCAATTTTTCAATGTAGGCAAAGAAGCTGGAAGCACCCCATTTCCCATTTGGAAAGCAGCGGCTAGCAGGTTAGCTCTGTCCATTTATATATACATGTATCTCTATGGTCCAGACAGAAAGCTACATAGAGCAAACGTGGAGTTGTGACCAATGAGTGCCATCTGCTTCAAGTTATTTTATCTTTTTAGTTCAAGTATCTTTCTGTCCAAGTTGTATTATTCATGGAAATAAAAGTATGTTACATGGCACAAGAAACTAAAGTAAATGCATTCCTGGATCCACAGGATTTCTTTCCATTATGATCAATCCGCATGCACTCGCTCTCACTCTTTGAAGTATGTTTTATAATGAATTGTTGTTGACGCTGGCTGTTCCTACTTACTCCCTATGTCAGTCTGTCTTGTCTGCCACAGGAGAACTAATTCAAGTGACCAGATCTGTTTAGCATCTATGGCCAACTAGCGCTATCATAAATATTGAAAGGACAAGATGAAATAGATGTGCATATGAAAAGGACGCACACGTTGCACTTCGGTCTCCTGGGAGCCAGCTGTGTCGAGATATATTAATCAGATTCATCTCCAGCTTGCTAATTAATCACCCATCTGTCTGTCCCCTTGCACTGGTGTTACTCTTCAAATTCAGCCAGGCACACAAAGCATTGCACCAGCACCTGTAGGGCTCAGCAGTATATCGCAATTTAAGTTGGAGCAGTTTTCAAATTTCAAAGCCACCAATTATTTAGATTATTAAGAATTAGAATTAGATTATTAAGAAATAGAATTTCCTTAACACTGAACAAATATTCTCTTTTTGTCTCTTTGTACCTGTTGTTTAGACCTCTACAAACATTAAATGAAATCATCAAGTTATCATCATGGAATGCCTATATTAGTTTATCTGTTCATATTTCTGTCTTTTTTCTGAAATGTTAATACTCCTGAAGTGTGCACGGTCAACTGAAACCTACTTATAAATATACATAGTAAATGTGATCATAATTGCCAAAAAAAAACCACAAAAAACAATAAAACTATTTCTCTCCAAAACCGTGCAGCCCTACAAGTACTACAGCAACAGAGACTAAAGTAATGCTAACAAGTTTGTAAGCCGGACATTGTAAGTCTGATTAGCAGCGTCAACCAGACAAACTTGTGTAAGTGTGTTTTTAACGCTGGGTGTTGATTGTGTATCCGTAGGCCTATCAGAGCCCGGGCAGAGTGTCAGAGGCAGTATTGGAGGCTTCAAAGACAAGCGCTGCGGTGAGTTCCCTGGTCGCCTTCTACTCCCCCGCCCTCCTCCTCTTTCCCCCTCACCATGGCCTTGACAGGAAGCAATAAGAATTTTAATTAGTAAGACAAACAACTTCAGTGTTAAGCAGCACTGAAAATATTCCCATTTGTTTCCCAAGTGAAATCAAGCAAATGATATAAAATCACTGGTAGGCCTGTCACAATAATAAATTTTGAAGGCAATATAGTAAATATAGATGATAATTGAACGGTAATATTGAAACATAACAATAAAGCAATAAAGCAAATTATCCCCCAAAAGTATTCTAAATGCACAATATTGTCAACAAATATGAGTTGCAATAAATCCATAACAGAATGCAACTCTTAAGTAGTTAGTCTAAAATGAGTTATAGAACTTCATTATTCAAACTTCTACAGCTCAAATCTAATCATAGTACAGAAAAATAACCAAAATGTTCCCACTAGAACAAAGCAAAATTACCCACGCAAAATACCGACCCCCAAAAATGATTCTTCTATCTAACTTATATTGAATGATAAATTGATACAATTGTCGTGACAGACCTAATGACTGCATGAGAAAAGAAAGGTAACTAATATAGGTATATATTAAGCCATACTATCTTAGAAATACAAACTAACGCCAGACTTTTTTTCATAGATGCACTATTCCTGTGTAATAATACAGACACAAGGAGTAAGAAGCAACTGTGCAGTTTATGTCTGTCCCAAATCCAGGCTTTGTGCATCCAACCTGCTTTAAAAAAGATCTAATCTTATTGTCTGTTCATCCAAATCCAAAGAAAATGTAGTATCTGTATATTAGGATACAGACTTTCAATGTTGCATTAACTATCTCTGAATGCAACAGAATTATGGCAGGCCTATGGCCTAAAATATTCATGATGATATAAAAGATAACATTTGTGATAACAAGTCCACTAAATGTTGACTTTTACGTTATTTGTACTTGTTTGGGGCTATTTAAGCTATACCCTCTTCTACTCGTCACATATCTCTTTCATTATTAGAGCCTCTGCAGAGCCCCCACAGTCTGTGTTTAAGTCACTTAAGGCTTTAGCGGTAGCATTTATCCACAATGTCTGCCTGGCTCCCCTCACAACCAAAATCAACTGCAGTGCATGTGCAATCTCACAAGATATCACCAGCAATATAATATAGCCTGTCCCTAAAGGGAATGGAAAAGCAAACAAGACAGCAAATGCATAGAGTAAACTGAAACTTGCAGAAATTGTTAAATTAGTAACAAGAAACAGTCTTTGTTTCTATACTAAATCAGTATGAATATACCACCAGACAGACTGCCATTCTAAACCCTCCACACTGTAGCTTTGGGCTTCTCTCCCCATTCCTCTCCAGGTGCCCCGTCTCATTCAGTTGCATGAGTAGACCCACTTCAAACATGCGCCTCGCACTCCTCTGCCTCTCTGTCCCTCTTTTCTGCACAGCTGTGTTTTTGTTGCTGCTGTTTTGATGCCCGTCGTTACAGCCATTGTTGATTTGCTTCACATAAACGCCAGTGCTATTCCTGACTTTGTGTGCCTGTTCCTAGCTTTTATCTTTTTGTGATGTGCCTGAGTGTGCTTTTTATGTTTTTGTATATTGTTTTACATTTCACTGTTAAGACAATAATGGACTGTTTGATCATTACTTTGTCCAAGTAGGTGAAGCGGGTCAGGTTTTGATGTAATTGTATTAATGGTTTGAATGTGTCCAGGTGTGTTATGCAAATGAGTAACTTTAAATTTAGCGTAGAAATTTGCTCACTGTCAAAAAATATCAGAACTTTTATATACAAGAACACTGTTTGTCTTGTCCTATTATGAACCCTGTTATGTATGATGACAGTTGCATAGACATATTGCCAAGTTCAGTTGCTGGTCCCCAACCAAAAACAGCAGTCATGCTTCGACTCTGTATTATTAAAAGTTGTCCCTTCTCATTCGCAGCTGTACGATCGTTAGGTTGGGATTGCATATTGTTTACTGACCCTGAGGCCACTCGAAGAATGGACTCAATCAGGCTTTAGTTTTAATCACAGGATACAGTCTAGCGGTACATTGGCTTGGACTATTAATCAAAGTTGCCCTGTCTCAATATGGGTAATGTAAAGCAATACAACAATGTAATATAATGGAGAAGCCTGAAGGCACCGCTTTAAAGTCTGACACTGATTCAATTCTCTCAATAAAATTAAATAAAAAGAAAATGCCTGTGTTGCACAATGTACATATCACATTCTATAGTAAGTCAGAGTAATGTTTTAATAATATAGTTGGTTTATTCAAATCAGATACACAGTCATCAACAGTTTTCACTACACAATATTGCACAAACCTCGCTTGTAAATGCACATTTACAAGTATACTGTATTTCACAAGTCTATCTTGTTTAAAATTGCTTGACACCATTACATTTGCTAGCAAAATATTACACCCCTGCTCGAATAGTTTAATGTGAACAATAATATGCTGTTTGCATTGATTTTATGTTAATTTATTACTCTTGTTGTTTACGCAAAATGGACTTTTTCAAGCTTTAAGCCATGTTATTATATTGTTGCGTCCTGATGTGTTCTGTTTGAGAGCTTAAATATACAGGGAGTGTGTGTTAAACATGTGTGAATGAAACAAAACACGACTACAGGTGTGTTTGTGGTGAGGAAACAATGTTATAACATTGATCAGAAAATGGCACAATATGGGCCCTTTAATACTTTTGTAATTTACTTTTATATTGATTACAGAACATATGTGTATCCGTATTGTGATTCCCTTTATCATTTATAATATGTTCCTCTTGTCTATAGCAAACCTTGGAGAACAACCTGACCAATCTGGTGAAGAGGAACAGTGAGCTTGAGAACCAAATGGCCAAACTCATCCAAATATGTCAGCAGGTAGAGGTAAGCACCACTTGTTTCCACACAGCTGTTTGCAGTGGCACTTCTCATGCATTTCTTATTAAACTGAGCAATAGACATGTGGTGAGAATAACAAATCAGAGCACAAGACGTGTATTATATTCTGAGTAACCTCTTGTCCTTTCGAGCCCTGAACTCTCCAGACACTGAGTCAGAACAAAGAGCCACATTGAGAAGCCCTCAACAGTCACCAGAGTCAGACTGAGTAGCTCACCATTATGTAATTTAGAGAGAAATTTAGACCAAATACAGTTTTATTTTTAAGACCAAAACATACTAAGTCACATATTATTTATTTTTGGTTATCTCAAAATAGACAGTGAGGTGGTTTAACACAGTAAGGCTGCTTTTATGGTTCTTTACGAGAAGTATAATGGAATTGAATGCATCAATACCACTTGATCAAGTTGTTTGGAGTAGATATGTTCAGATATGGATCCAGGATTATGAACAGTGCCACATCTTACTAGCTTGTACATCTTGATCCATGGGTTTCAGAATGATGAAAGCCTGGTAATTGAACGTTCAAAGCAAAATGTTTATAAACAGGAAGCTGCAAACTAAAGAGGAGAGACTATGATAACCAACAAGTGTGATGGATAGAGCTTTGATTCCATTTTAGGAGCACAGCATCTTTCTTTGAGTGATAGGGCCTTTCCTTGACAGATTTTGTTGCTTTCTGGTTACTTACTTGTATTGAACAAGTAGTACGCACATTACAACGAGAGAGTGTAGTTGACGTTTCAAAGACCAGCTCTGCCCCACACTCACTCAGGTTGATTTATTCATTGAGTGGTGTGTTTCTTGTGTCCCATACCAGTCTGCGGAAAATTACACCCTCTGCCAATCTTGTCACTGTTGACCTGTTCGTTTTGAGCCAATTCTGTGCTTTAATGGAAAAAAGGAGTACAAGCGGGCTAGACGGTGCTAATGCTTACCGCGGCGTCGCTAACATGAATACACAGTGACACATACTTCTAAAACCTTCAATCTTAATGCCCACCATCGTTTCTCAGTGCAATTTGACAGTAATGATGGCCCCAGAATAAATACCCCATGCACAGTTCAGTTCTTATTAAATGGCACCAGCTGTATTTTCCACCAAGCACTCCGAAGGTCCATGAACAACAATTTTGGCTAATCAAAATGAAAAGATTGCAGCGTGATTTATTAACAATAGACGAAACATTCACCAGTAAGCAAAAAAAAAAAACGTCATTGTCTCAGTGCGCATACAGAGTCGTGCCACAGCGGCAACAGCAACTTATCATTTATTCATCAAAAAGAAATAAGGACGGATGGCATGGAGACAAACTCTCCCATTGGGCCCATGATTTATTAGATGCAACCAGAATTTCTAGGCGATATTTGTAACATATCAGGGCGTATATCAATTGTAAAAATCAACTCAGAGAGGGTCATAATTTGATGTTCACAATTTGTGTCTGAAAATTAGATGGCGAAGGCTGTTTAGGAGGCATTCAGGCATAGCAAATGTGCCAAGAACGTGGTTAAATTGTACCTGCCCCCATCTCTTTTGAAATTATGTGACAAAAACAAAAATGTCATCTGAAACACAGCAACATCAGTTCTTGCCAATACAGAACCCGATGCATTTTTGTTGTCATTACTTCTTCTTACTTCCTAGTCAAAATTGTATTGTCTATTGATGCTCTTCATTTGCAATAAAACTTAATTGTCAATTAATTGTTGAACTTGGTTGTTATTGTTAAATATTATGATTTTTTCTGGGGAATTGATTGTGGCAATATACACTATGCATGAGCTAAACTAAACCTGTGAGAACATACCATACTAAGCATAGTGAAGACCACCATAAAAATAAAAAATCTAACAGAATAAATGTTTTGTTCAAAAGAAGTGTTAGCAGAAGGAAACAGCAGGGTACTGAGGCCAAGCGTAGCCTGCAACCACAAATCCGACTCTGGAAAACTGCGAAACGGCAGAATCGGAAATAATAAAATGATTTGAGAGAACAATGCGCAAAGTAAAAAGTCTGCAGGTTTGTGTGAGTATGACCTGGTTTCCTCTTCCTCTTGTTTGCATCATACTGTATCGGTGCCAGAGGTGTGATCAAACAGCGCAGAGTGAGCGGTGTGTCAGCACATGGCAGTGGTGCAATGGGTTCCTCTCTCTCTCCTTCAGGAATGTTCTCCTCCTCCAGCCTAGGAAAAAGATGGCTGGAATTGACGAAGAGCTGGATGTGTCTTTCAGAGCACCACAACTTCTTTATAACAATATTTGGATGTTTTTGAATGTGGAATTCTGAAGCTGCACTGAGAAACATGATTTTAACATGATTCATTCAAGTAACTCAAAGAACACGGTAGAAAAGGAGACACTACACAATGCATAATGCTTTAATAAGGGGGCAGCTGATTTTAAACAATCTAAAAACAAGTTTACAGGGATTGAAAGTTACAGAAAGTAGTTTTCTTTTTAATAAATCATTAGTGAGATTATTGTGAACTAAAATATTCCAGGTTTGAGTGCAGGTTTGGGCACTATCTTTAACGTTTGTGGATAGGCCATTCAAGTGCCATTTATTAAAAACATGATATGAAAAAACATGTAAAATATATATAATATACCAATATACTATACGAATATACTTATATACTATACGAATATACTTAAAGGAGACATATTATGAAAGAATAACGTTTATAAGCTGTATTTGTTTTTAAATTTAAGGAAACTAAGAAGTATTGTGTGATTTACATTCCTATTTTAACAACAAACGCATGTTGTTGCTTATTTTTAGATAAGAGAAAGAGCATTTATTAACCAGTTATAAGCCAGTGGCCGACTTCACATAATTCCATTTGTCTCATCTCTATTAATGTTCCTTTGAATCACTACATTGAACTCAGTACATCAAAAAATGTCACTCCCTGATGCAACATTTATTCAAAACCATCCCCATAATTCTGCAGTTCATTGCTCAGAATTGACTATTTCTATTCCTACCCATCCATAAATGCTCTTCTTATCTACTGTGTTGTATAAACGTCCAACTTTTTTCTAAACACACCTTTTAGCAGTAATAAAAAACAGCCTGTCAGAGAAACCACATTAGCAGGCAGAAGACGTGCCAATATGAGAGATTTAAAGTGTTATTAAAAAACTCACTTTGACAGAAGCCCGCTGGGTTTGGTGCATGGATGTGTGTCTCCTGATTAAACAATGAGCTCTAAGCCATTAGTAGAGACCTGTCTGCATTTATGTACACCAAAGCCCATCGCTCTGTGCTGGGACTGTGAATGCCTGTGATGCCCCCTAATCCCTGCATCAGCGCTCTAGCCTCATTTTACCTCCTCTCCAGATTCTTCTGTTTGTCTTTTGTCTATTTTTCTGGTGGTGCCATATGGCGTTCTGATGCGTAAGGCTTCTCACAAAATACACAGCGTCGTGATCATAGCGCAAACATATTTCCATTTTTAGTTCAGTTTAATCTGCATTATCTGATACTAATCCAATATAGTTGTTATGCTTACTCTGTGTGTACTTTGGGAAATAATAATCAAGAGCTGGCACTTTGCAGTCGGTTTTCTTTTTGTCAATAAACATCTTGGCTTTCAGTAATGATATCTTTTCAATATGATATTTATTGAAGTTGTATTTATCTCATTTTTATCAGAACAAACATGCAACACACTGTAAAATCATAATATTAATCACAAATTGGCGATACTGTGGAACATCCCAGGAAGAGCAATAACTAAGAAAGTGGACATTTTTCTTTGCCTTGTCATCAAAACATTCATAATTTTGAACTGACCAAATAAAAGCTTTTTATTGAAATACTTATTTATGAGAACATATGGAATACATATTCATATAAATAATTATTCACATAATGCTAAATGTTGTAATAAACTTTACTTTTACTTTAAAAAAAGATAATTTATTTTCTATTTCCTTGCCACATCAACATGATTCTTTCAATCGTTCACTTTTTTTTTTTTTTTTTTAACTGATTCTAGACATCTTTTATTGCATCTCTAAAGGTTTTGAATCTCTCTCAGAAATGTATGTGATAGCGACTCAAAACAGTGCCTGGTTTGGTTAAAAAGATACAGGGATGACTGTGAGTGTCTGTGAGGTGCTGAAGCTGTGAGGCAGTTCACACAGAGCTGGAATAGAAAAGCCGAGGGGCAATGTACAGAGAAATGGGAGCAGGAGCCAGTGAAGGCAATTGATTCAAGGTGTGAAGCTTTTGGTTTTAGCTAGAGTTTAAGTGCTGTGTTTGACCCTAAGCTCTTAGACAAGTCCTGGACAAGTTTGGTATAGAAAAAAGTTGACCTGCCACATGGCTAAGATTCACTTTCTGCTTTCATTCTCAATTCCTTTATAATCTTATAATATTGAATTAGATTTTATAATTGACAAAACAGACTCAGTGTTAGTGCCTGATATTTACTCTATCGATCTTAATAGTAATCTTAATAGTATATCAGGTAACAGTATATTCAAGACAGATATTCAAATGTTTTAGGCAAATCCAGAATGAGATTTGCCTTAATACAGACAGATTTCAGTCTGGTCCGTTATGTTACTTGAGCTAGACCAAAAGTGATCATGCAATCAGATTTTTTTTCAGTGACACATGTGAAATGGTTATGAATTGGTCATCTATCATTTGCATAATAGCGTTTCTCTCTCCTCAGATTAACAAAGTTTAGTGCTTCATTCATTGATTCTGCAGAAATCTGTAAATCCCCTTGTGCACCTGTCAACCAGCTCGATTCAGATTCAGCAATGACCAGACGCACATCTTCGTTAAGTATTGCAGAAGTGTGCATTCTAGATCCCAGGCAAACGGAACCATATTGATTGTTTTCTACATGACAGAATTTTCAGCTGTTGAAAATGAGAGAAACATTTGTTAGTTTATTAGCACTATTAGCACAAAATCTATTTTCGTTAATATGCACGTCTTTCTGTTCACTGTTTATTTCACAATAGTTTGAACTTGTGGTGTGACCATTGCAGTCAGCTGGAGATGAGCACGCTCTGACTTTAAGAGAAAACAATTTAGGATTTGTGGTGCAGGAGTGGGCGAGTAATTGCTGTGCTTTCCTCAATCTGTGATGTTATTGTGCAAGTGTGATAAGCCACTGACACACAGTGAGCTTTCTGCTGTCACATGACTTTTAGCTGTTTTGTAAGATGTTCTGTGGACCTTTGCCTATTGACAAGAGTTTGATTTGAGTTGTTAATTGCTATGGCAACAGCTCCAATTTTTATCACTCTGAAACCCATGCATAGCTCGTCGGTGGCATGTCTTTTGGATTCCATCACAGGATAAACCATGTTGAAAGCATCTGGAGTGTGGCAGGTGGAGGATGCGTTTATAATGAAGAAGTGAATTATGATGCTGTCAGTCTGTGCGCAGTTTTGGTCTTGTAAATCAGTGTGGACAAGACGGTCGCACTAAGCTTATTATGTTCTCCAAAATATTCACACAATACCGCATTTGCACTAGACATGTATATAAAACTTTGACGTTGTTATTTAAATTGTTGCAAATATCAAATCACGAACCCTAACTCGGTAGTTTGGACCTCAATTCTTCTGGATGTGTTTAAAATGTGCACTGTGAACTGAAAACATAAATTGCAAATATACCTGGGGAGTTAGAAGACTCTCGTAAATATTAAAACACAGCTTCACTTACACTTGTTTTTAAAAATTACAGATACTTTGTGTTGTCCATCATTTCTATACACTCACACAGGCAAGTTGGCTAAGTATCTTGCCTGATGTATTTTTTCTTCTCATGCAACGAAATATCTTAAATTGAATCTACTATTTTATTTTTCACACCTGGTAATATTTCTCAAAGTTCCTCTGCAGAGGTGGTTGATAGATCCAGCCATTGCCGGGGGTGACTGTGTTGTTGTTTGCGTGGGCGAATAATAAAACGATAAGCAGCTTTAGAGTCAGGTGAATATCAAGTTTGTATTTGAATCCCAGACCTGTGCATTTGTCCTGTTTAATTAGTTATCCACAGTCATGAGCGGGCTCTAACAGAATGAATGGCACAGTGTGTGAGGGTGAATAATGAGGCTTAAGTGGCTCGGCATCATCTAATGAGCTTTATGGAGCCAGGATATGATGTTAGCTACAGAATAGAAAGTGTAAGATCAGGGAATTACACCAGCAGAAGTTATGTTTTACAGTTTTTGTCTGTGGTCTTGTTTGCGAATAACAACTACAAGGGTCCAAGAAGTATGACTCTTGCTGTTTCAAAGGCTCTTGATTTAGCCTCATTACTCAATAAATCACTAAGTTAGTTAATATTGAATGCTGTGACTATTTGCTTGAAGTATTAATAAAGATTTCAATGTGACAGGGCTAATGCTTATCTTAGCCGCATGGAGTCAGTAAAGAGATCATTGGATGCCCTAACGATGTGAAATAGGGTTTTGTGACATATAGTACTTACAGCTGAAGTAGAAAACCACTGAAAAGGCGGGTTTACAATGGCACGTAGGTCTAATTTATCCAGCTTTTACTCAGTTCAATCTTGAGTCCCAATTAAGCTTTAAGAAATTGTCAGCTGTGTGTCTATTGATATTTTGCACGACTCCAGAGACCCTGCTGTGTTCCTTCATCTTGTGGGAATATACTGAAGAATATATTTTTTCCATGCCAACGCATCTGCCCCTGCATACAAAACGACAGGGTCTTCTGTCAGCTATGAAAACACAGCATGCAAATCAAACTGCACAGCTTGATGAGTTTCGGTATTTCTGTGTTTCTTACCACAATTTAATATTTTTGTTGATTTTTTTTTTTAGTGCTGAATTGATCTGTAGTAACGCAAAAACACATTCTCTGACAGACTATTTGTATCGGTCTTTGCAGGGCACTTGGAAACAGCTCGGAATCTTTAGACTAAAATATAAAGTATCACCGATCAAACCTTGGCAATACTCCAATGAATCTAAACAAGAGGTATTTTAACATTCTCAATTTGCATAAAAATATTTTTATAATGCACTTGGTTGAGAATGTATTATTCATTCATAAAGTGTGTTTTAATCTTTTGCTTGGCAGACACCGCAGCGGGTTATAGACAACTGAATAAGGACAACATGTGTTTTTTCATCTGCTTGATTCTAATCCAGGTGAACATGGTGGTAGCAGCATCTTTAATTAAGTTTGTGATGCTCGGTGCATTGAAAAGTGTTCCTCTGTGATGATACCATTTTACACTGCACAGGCTTCAATCAGACAGGAACAACAAGGAAAAGGGATAAAACATTGCATCATAATGTCTAACAGTATGTGTGATCTGTATGTCTCTCTCATGATGTTGTATGTTGTGTATTGTGCAGGTGAACACTGCCATGCATGAAGCCAAGCTGGTGGAGGAGTGCGATGAGCTGGTAGAGATCATCCGTCAGAGGAAACAGGTCATCGCCGTCAAGATCAAGGAGTCTAAGGTACAGCTCCTGAGGATACTTTTTAGTTGGCAGAAGGCTTATCTTCTATAATCTTGCTCTTGACATCAAAACATAATTGGTAGAGTGGTCAAATTCACTGACCCACAGGTTGGCAGTGCAATTCCAGCTCCCACAGAATACTGTTGTGTCCTTGGGCAAGAAACTTAACCCGCCTCGCCCTCAGAGTCTGTGTACACTGGTGAGTGGTTGTTTGATATAAAGCGTTTTGAGTGCCTTGAAGGTAAAAAGTAGTATTCTTACTATCTCCATCTCAACAAATTTTCAATGACAATGAAATGTTAATATTGAACTTAACTTAAAGAGCAATACAAGAGCTCATCCAATAACTATTATTCTTTTGGTTTATATTGATACTTACCTCATATCCTCACACAACACATTTAAAACATAATTCATAGTTCTTGAAGTACATTTTGCATGTATAAATACACCCTTTATTTCCTAATTTTCAGAGACTGAATGAGAGGTTGGTTCTCCTCGGAGTCTGGGCGTGAAAAGGTAGTATAGGCTAGAGTATGTGAGCCCATAGAGGAGGAGAGAGGCACCAGAGAGGAGGCCTGACTGATGCTGGTTCTGAGGTGATGTGTTAATATTTAAGGGTCAAGGAAGAGATTAATCACATGCACCACGAGTCATTCAACTAATCACAGGTGGACATGTTGAGACGTGGGCTCCTGTGAGTAAAGGCTGCTGTTACCTTTAGATGACCTTTAGATTTCAAATGCATGCATAAAAGAGTTCTATGGCATGATCCTGTTCTTTAAAATTTTACAAGTACTGCATATTGATGTTGCACCACCTCCCAGACAGCACGCATATGGCTACAATGCATAATATAATACAGTATGATATAGTATAATACAATAATATAATAAGATTGATTTGATTCTTGGTTTCAAGGAAGGACAGCAGTAGAAAAGTTATGCAGATTTACACACTGATTACTAACTACGTTTTGCAAATGCCAAAGGAGTTTTTATAATCACTCACTTTTATAATACATGACGGTGAGCTATTGGAAGGACTTAAGAAGATTTGATACAGCTCCAAAGAAAGTTTTGTTGTTCAGTGGTTATTATTTATATGTCAAAATATTGGGAAGCTGAGAGCAGATTACATTAGCTTTGAAAAATTGTCATTCACTAGAAGATTGTGTTGCTCCTAAAAAACACTAAAAGTAGTCATTATAAAGGATCAAGGTTGTGCAGTAATTATTTGGTGACGTATGTGTCTTATGTGAATGGTTTAACTGTACATAGTAATTTTGCCCACTTGAAAAGTTCAAAATACAAGTACACAGAGAAACCAAGAAGGTCTTCTTTTAAACATCCCCTTTGCACTTGGCCTTTACAGTTTAATGCCACTCCTTTTGCCAGTCATTTTTGGCTGGCTGAACTGTAATGTAATTTCCCTTCATCTACAAGGAGACCACTCTTGTCTAATTTAAAACTGAACTAATCCACTTATATTCATTACCTCTCATATGGAATGCAGGAGATACATTTTGGGAGAAAACGGGGTGTAAAAAAAAATCCAGCTTAAGTGTTTCTGAGATTTATTAACATGTAACCAGCATTTATATAAAGTGTACGCCTCTGGAGACCTACCAAAAAACAAACATCTATGTGTTAACAAACTGCTGAGAAACCTTTATCCTTCTGAAGATGTATAGCAGCTTCTAATGTTTTTGCCTTTGTTTGTGTTGTTGGTGTACGCAATGTTATTTTTTTCTGTCTTACTAATCTTCTGAATTCAGTTGCACATTGTAACTAAAATTATTGTTATCCTCATAGATCTTTAACTAAAATTCCAAAATAACTATGTAAAGCAAATGCCGTTCCAGCTGTAGTTAAAGTTTGATGTTGAAACGCGTGGGGCTTTCTTTGACATCTTAGCTGCTCTTCCCTTAAGCAGCTGTAATCTGTTGTTGTCACTGTGAGCCGGCTGTTGAGTGTGCTGAGCAGAGGAGCGAAACAGCTTTAATGGATGGGCTATTATTTAGCAACATGTGCCTCAAACAACATTTTAGCCTTAATTACTTTTTCTCAGAAGTGTGTGAGTGTGTGTCTGCGCGTATGTGTGTGTCAGTTTGGCGTCTCTTTCTGAAGCTGAAATAGAACACACTTTTTAGACACTCAGCCTAAATCTGGCAGTGCTGTCTCATCAGTATTTGCAGTTCTAGGCTCTAATGCAGGGCGGGGTCTTTCTGAAGGCACAAAATGACTTTCTCTGAACATGTACTTTTCATTATAGGGATTGGGCACAATAAGAGAGACTCAAGTGAAAACAGTCCAGAACTTTTCTCAGGGTGTAGATCATTTAGTTACAGGCTGAACATGACTGAACTACAAACCTCATTCTGGCTTTTGGGTTGTCAAAGCCAAATAATGGCTATGAATTTGTCTTATATAGAGCTGTACCATGGAGCGTTACTGTTTGATGCATTAGTCCATTTCTCCTTATACTCTATGGTCCTCCTGTAGCCACTGGGGTAGATGGCGGGCAATTTGTGGCTAAACTCGCATACATCATTCACACAGTGTGATACATTGTGAGAGAAATGTATTGCCTAAGGACACAACAGTAGTATGCATGGTTGATATGGTATTTAACTGCTAACCAATCTGACTAATGAGCTATTTCTGTCAAAAGCAATGAAATAAAATATCTCTGAGACATTTCCTTGCTCAAATTAGTCACTTATTGATGGTCAGTTTAGATGCTCACTACCACATGAAACCTTTACAAGAGCTGAGCTTGTGTAGACATTTAAGTTTGTCAAACTCACACTAATCATTTCATTCACTCATAGACTAGTATGCCCTTATTGCTTAATTGTCTGAACTATATAATAAGTCATTTAAGGTTGGAGACCTTGATGTGTGAGTGAATGTGAATTAGAATAAGTCAAGCAGAGAAGACACTTGGAGGATATGCGGAGGACATGATTGTTTTGTTTGGGAAGAGATTTGGCGAAGGGCAGACTTTCCTCAGAGACTATGTCTGTTTGAATGAGACTGGAGAGAGAAAGGGAGCACCTTGCATGGATCCGCTCACCATAATCAGGCATACAAAATCCTGTTATGCTGTTCCAGTCTCCTCTGCAAAGCTTTGCCCCCAAAATGGAAACATCAGTGTGTTTATGTGAGAGGGGACTTGTTTACTTGTATCTCACGGTGTCCGTTTTATCTAAAAAGGCTGGCAGTGACATTTGTGCCTCTGCCTTATATGATTCTACGAATATTATGTATGATATGATACCTGACATAAAACTGAGGATCACCACACTATAAATGTTCAAACAGCCTGTTTCACATACAAAACCATGTCTTTGGTGGTGCAAAAGGTGCCATATTGAGCCACGGTCTACTCCTTTAACATTTCATATTTCTAACCAACTATTTATCTTCCACTTAATGCTACTTACAGATTTGCATTTCCTTGGTTTCCATAAACCTCTAAAATTATATAGTATTTGATCTCCCTCCAAACACCTCCAGTATTTTGCAGAGGCTGCAGGAGAGCTGGAGTTTTACCATGAGAGTGCAGCTCACAGCGGGCTTCATCCCCTGAGAGGCACACTGCTGACTTTGTACCAGATTTTTCTAGCAATTTGTCAAAAATCTTTCAGAAAAGTTGAGGTGCAATTGTCATAATGATGCACCAATTCAAAATGACAGTTGGGCTATAGAGCATAAAATGTTTTGTTTGTCTGGCTTACCTTGTATATGTGATTTAGCATTTAATCATGCTGACCAAAATGGAGGTGGAAAAAGTCTTTTCTAATACAGCATGTTGTACTACATAATATGATATGATCGCACTGCTACTGTTATAGATACCAATATTACTGCTAATATCAATACAGTTTTTTCAGCAAAGCATCTCTCGCTGATTTTGCATATATTTACGCCAGATGCCCAATCAGATCCCTCTATTCCTGAATATAGTACTGTCTCCTTCCAATTAAACAAAAACAACAAATTATAACACACTCTACCTTTACTATTTCAAGATTCAAAAATATACTAATACGTGAGTTATAGTATTTGTTTTTATGCATGTTTCAGGTGATGAAGTTACGTAAGCTGGCTCAGCAGATCGCCAACTGTCGCCAGTGCCTGGAGCGCTCCAGTGCTCTGATCACACAAGCAGAGCAAAGCCTGAAAGAGAATGACCACGCACGCTTTCTTCAGACTGCACGAAATGTTGCCGAAAGGTAGAGCACACACACCCGTAGGGCCAACTGAGGCTAAACTCTGCCTAAGTCCTTACATTATCTGGCTTTGGTGTCCTTGCAGCACTATAAAACATTTCTCATACAGCTGACTGTAATGTTTTTCCCTGCAACAGACCAGTTTTGATTTAAACTTTCCTTCTTTTCAAAAAATCCAATCCTGGGCAGTGAAATCTGTATTACTTATATTAGCACTCTCTTGCTCTCCTCAAATCAATGTCACGTCTCAGTTGAAAATCATTTATCATTTTACAAGACAGATCTTTAATTTCTTTTTCCATTTCTGGACTGGTGTAATTTGCTCTGTCCCCTGCAGGCACTGGGCTCTGCGGCTGCCTCTCGGACTTGACATGCACTCATGTTTTAGCTGCTGTGGATAGTTGTGTTATTGATGGAGGGCTGCTGTTTTCATAAATGCCACTGGCAGACACTTGGGCAGAAAAATAGTGCAGCTCTCACAATGTCCAAAAATAGATAGAATTTAGACATGACTGCATTAATAAGATCTGTAAAAAGTAAGATTTTTTTGCAGCAGTTATTTCCAAGTAGTATTTTGTTGCTCTGTGCATTTTCCATCTACCTTCTGCCCGTCCTTCATATTGTCTTCTTGTCTGACCTTTCCGTCTGACTCCTTGACCTCTCCTTACTCTTTCATCTCCTTTGACATTTGCCTACGTGTTTACTCACAATCTCTGTCTGCTCCCTGTAGGGTTGCCATGGCAACAGCTTCTTCCCAGGTCCTCATCCCCGACGTCAACCTCAACGAAGCTTTTGACAACTTTGCACTGGACTTTTCCAGAGAGAAGAAGATCCTGGAAGGACTGGACTATCTAACGGGTTAGAAGAACATTCGCCCTGTGTATATGGAGGTGGAATCATGGCTGGGTCACTTGGGGATTTATAGATCTATATAGCTACTGTTCTTTCCTGTTTTTTCACACAAAAAAACAAACAAATCCACCTAATTTAGGACTGATCACTTTGTAGGTTATCAAAAGTAAAATGTTTCCAGTTAACACAATGTTATATCAAGCTGCAGTTTAAAACCTTTAGCAACTAATTATATTAACATATAATAATATCTATACCACTATAGAACTACCATACTTATACCATTATTCAGCACAAGTGTTTTAATATTGATAATAAGGCCTAAGATTAAGGTAAGGTACACTTTATTGTCCCTTTATTGTAGGGTTATTTGTCCTCTGCATTTGACCCATCCTTCAATGCTGCTTGGGCAACCAGTTAGCAGCAGTGGAGACCCATCTCCAGATCTTGCGCTAGACTTGGTTAAGACTACCTTAGCTGGAGGATTTTACTTATTGTGCATGTTTTGGGTTGATGGGAGAAACCAGAGTGCCCGGAGGAAACCCACCCAGGCGCTGGGAGAAACATACAAACTCCAGAGGTGTGGAGGCATGAGCTGTGAGTGCTAGCTACCATGTGGCCATCTGGTTTGGGTGGATTTATATTATTATGCAGAAGAGAAGTGTTTAATATAACAATTGGTTTAAATATATCAAATCATACACGTTTTACCTTTCTGCAAATAAATAATATAAAGTAACTATCACAAGCAATCAATCAAGCCCTCAGTATCACAGTACTATTTACATCATTAGTGACTGTTAAAAGAATACTCCAATCTAGTCTAGTTTGATATTATTCTGCATTTACACATTCTAATAACCCTGTATTTTTTGTGTGTGCAGCTCCGAATCCTCCGTCCATACGAGAGGAGCTGTGCACGGCCTCTCACGACACCATCACTGTTCACTGGACGTCCGAGGATGAGTTCAGCGTCACCTCCTATGAGCTACAGTACACAATCTACACTGGGCAGACCAACTTCATCAGTAAGTCCACACACAAAACACTACAACTTTTACTTCGACTTTATGGAGGACAGGCCTCTCACAGGACACGGTCAATGCTCACTCATGCTGCAAACATCCACTGTTGTAAATACACTCAACTAAACATCACACCTCAAAAACACTCAAAAACACTCTGACCTCTTTACTCTAAAACACAGTGGAAAGTAGAACAATAGTCCCCCGTCTGATTTTCCCCTCTTCAATATTTCATAAAAACTGTGTTGCTAAATATAGCTACATTTGTTGTTTCTCCATCCATTATTTCAGTGCAAGAAGGCCTGCTAGGAGTATTGTGTCATATTGTGAGATTGAAAGACCACACGTCTTGAAATATAGATTCTACTATATCTACTATAGATTTTGGTAGAGATGTAGAACAACGTATTCCCCCCACAGAATACCAGTGAACTCCAAACATGTAATATAGGTCAACATGGAACAAATAAGATTTATTTTTTTCTAAATAAATGATATAATGTGTCCACAACAGCAGTTATCAGTATAAATTATTCAAGCCTGTTTCGTTTGATAGCAGTAGACATCATGCAGACAGGATCATGCATACTTATGGATTACATCAGATTACAGGTCCATAGGTCAGGTGTAAATTGGCTCTCATTGGTGCGTGTGTTAGAAGGATGTGATTAAAGTAAATCATCTAGAAGTACATCCTACACCTGTGCGCTCCACTCTCCTGTTCTCCTCCGTACTGTCATCATCTCTGCTCCTGCTCCCCAGAGCCTGGCATTTCTCCATCTTAAGTGCCCTCACCATTTGAAACATCAGGATACATTTCAGTTGCACTAGACTGAAATGTATCCTGAGTGTCTCCAATGCCACACAAAGCCCTCCGAGATTCACAACCAGGATAAAAACAAACATACACTCTACTAGGCCATTTGAGTTTTACCACTCTTTTCACAACAACTTTCCAAGTGGTTAAGTTCTGTCTCTGATCTGTTTCTCCCATGAGAGAGGTTAGAGGTTAGTTCAGGCCATCTGTGTGTTTGTGTTTTCATTGTCATAGGGGAAAATACTGAACACAGCCACAAGAGGACATAAAAAAACTGATCATGATAAAAAAAATGGTATTGATCTATTACTGTCAAATTCACTTGTCAAGCAAATTCTTAATAATTCACAGTACCACCTAAAGTCATGTGATGCTTTGACATTTATACCCGTGAAATTCTGTCAAAAATTAAATATCTAGGTCAACCTTTTATGCAGAAAATTTTCAAGTAGGAATTTTGTTTTGTACAATCCAAACTCAACTTTCTTTGCTTGATCTTTTATTTATTATATTCTCTGGGACTCCGTATGAGAGCACAGTAAAAATGTACTTTATCTGCTGTTGTCTCTGTTCCACCTGTACTCTTGAGCAGCGCCCTGTGGTGAAGTTAATGTAATAATGAAGAGTGAGGGTTGGTATCGCAGCAGGCACGGAGACAGCTCTCAGGGGGTAAAGTCTCAGTCTCCAGATCTCCACAATGTTTGAACAGAGGCCCAGCAGGATCTATCTGCTGTCATGTACCACAGTGTATGTGCCACAGTTGAGACAATACTGAGACAGGCCCTATATGTACAAATGAACTCAGCAGATATATGACATTTTTGCTCTTATTTATAGTTAGACAATTCTTAAGTAAGAAGTTAACAAGTTTACTTATGGGTATTTTTTTTAGGATTACAGGAAAAGGTAAAGATAAAGAAAAAAAGAAAATACACACATGTATAGCATATACCAGTCCCAAATCCTTCAGTACATCATTGTAAAGTTTACCATGCATTTTCTAGTAGTTCCCAAATGTCTTTTTTTGTGTTAACAAATTTACTACTTCTCCATCCTATTTGAAATCCTCAGTCATTTCCACATCAGCATGTCCTCTTGGTGTCTAAAAGCCCACCTCTCCTCCGCAGTTGGAACAGTGATATCACATAATGCTGTGTGCTGACCTAATTTGCTTTAGCTAAAAATGAAGAGGTGCTGTCGAGATCACAAGCTTTAAAAAAGGAAAGCTGCGTTTTCCATATGAGCTTTTTAAAACCCCAGAATGTTCGAGCCAGTCTCCTCAGAAAACGGTTGAAAGACAGGTGGGCGGATGCATTTTCATAACAACAGGGACAGCTGTCAGTGGAGGACAATGTTGAAAGGACTGGAAGAAGCAGTTTTTGTTGACACAGAGGGTAGTTGCAAATGGGGCTTAAATAACCTGGAAATAGGACTAATTCATGCATGTACTGGATATTTTAAGACAAGATTGCTGACTAACTAACAAGAGAAATTGTGGTTAACTCTTGCACGTATTCTCATTTCTGAGCATGGCCAATTAAAAACAGATCTTTTGCATACTTTTTTTTAGTTACAATGTGCAGTTGCTAAATAGTACAAAACCAATGTGGAACTAAAATTGCATCAACCGTTTGATTATACACATCATAACATTTGCATCACTTTCATTCACTTTATTATTGTGAAAATAAGGCGTCTAAGATAAGATAAGATAAGACTTTATTGATCTCACAGAGGAGAAATTCACTACAGTCTACAGTCGTATCAACTGGAAAGGAGCACAGGGGACAGCTAAAGATGGCCTACATTGCATTCCACTAAACCCTTTCCTATAAAAGAGATGAAAGCCCTCTTACTTTGTCTCAGAAAATTTTGTGGAAGTCATCAGAAACGTATAGCTTTTACCATAACGAGTCCCTCCCTTCTCATCCATACTTTAAGCTGCTCACCTATAAAAGCCCTTATTGGCGTGCCTGTGAAGTGTTTATATTTACAAGCAGACTCTGGCCTATTACTTATGCATGCTGTTGCTATCTCGCTCAATAATTCACCACGTATCCAGAGGGCATCGGCACAGGGCAGAGATGGCCTACAGAGCATGTCCTCTTTCAGGATTGTATTACCAATGTGCTACTGTTAGGTGTTAAAAATAAAGTAGTTATTTCACGTATCACATGTATTATTATCATCTTATAGTGCTTTCAGGACAGTATGAAGCACTGTAAATGTATGATTAGCTTTCTACTCTCAAACATATCTAACTATTTTGTTTGATTTTTCTACGGCAGGTTTACAGTTCATTAAGTTGTACTGTTCTCAGTGACAATACCTTTTTTTTAAAGAATGATGTTTTAAGTAAGGTCATTTTTCATCTTTCCACTGCAAAGCTTTTTTCGCTTTTGTACCTTTTCTGTAATATAAAATGTAATGAATAGCTATTTGTGTGAATAGTGCTTAGATGCTGTTAAGGGGCTTCTTCGGTCAAACAATATTGTCTATTGAATTTGTGTGGTTATTGATGGATTTCAGAATGATGACAAAGTAGGACCATTGCCATAGCCATTAGTACTTCATAAACAAACAATTATATCTTTTGAATGGGGAAAAAGTCCTCAAAATGTTGCAAATAACCAGAAGCTGAAACCCATGAATACTTAAAAAACCGTAAAGATGAATTACATTTGACATTTTCAAAACAAACAACAGGGTTCCAAGGTCATGTAAAAGCAATCCTTCTGATATAGCTGCAGGTTTGATGTATCCTTGAAAGTGTCACAACATTGGGCTTGTGTGTTTGTGTGACAGGTTTGTACAACTCTGCAGACAGCTGGATGATCGTGCCCAATATCAAGCAGAACCACTACACTGTGCACGGGCTCCAGAGTGGCACCCGCTACATCTTCTTTGTCAAGGCCATCAACCAGGCAGGGAGCCGCAACAGTGAGCCAGCGCGCCTCAAGACCAACAGTGAGTAAAGCTTTTAAATATGCGCCTCATGTTGGACCTATGGGGTGCAACACTTTAGAGTTATTTCTGAGTCAAAATACGAAATGTGAATATAGTTATTTTATGCTGTGCTATGTCACCGTCATTTTTTTTATATAGTAGTTTTTAGTATGAGTAGAATGAGCTTTCTCCCACTACTACATTACTATTAAATATAATTTTGCTCTGCTACTTCCTTTAAATGCAAAAACTACGCATTTAAAGATGATATACTGAATACTTAAGAAGTGCCCTTTCATCTAAGATTCGTCTTTGAGTGCGAGGTGACCATGGTTCTAAATGTTTTACTAATCACAATAATTGCTATATCAAATGAAATGATGACAGATGACAGAATGCACATTTTCTTTTTAGCCTTTGAGTTTATATTTATCCTTTGTGCGCCAGCAGTAATTTATTTATTCCTGCTCATATTTTTGTATATGCATTTTATTGAGATTTATGGATGCACCAGTACTGGTATTGAATATTGGCGTGATGCGGAAAATTTAGGGTATCAGTTCCTTGATATCCGATATGCTGATTTGGGCCTAGAACATAAAGTTTGAACTTTTATTCATACAAAGCTGTTCAGTAATTATTTGAAGGATAAATAGCAGTTGCATAACACAGTTGGATCTCTTGTGGAATAAGTTTTAAGGAAATAAGTGCCATTTTCTGGTCTTATACAGGTATCGGTTAATATCGGGTATCAGCAGATACTTAAACTCAAAGTATTGATATCTGTATTGGAACTGAAACGGCTGGTCAGTGCATCCCTACTTAGATTTTTCTGCTGGAGGCTAAAATATCAGTGGCCTAAAGTGTTCTGCATTGTATTTTATGAAAGAATATATCATACTTCAAAAATCATGACAGGCTTATTTACTAGTCACTTAATCTTTTATACCAAAGTGAAGTGCTTTTTGTCTGTGCATCTTTCTGTCTCTGTCTGCACCTGTCAGAGTGACGCTGTAAATACAGACAGGTGTGATCAGAGTCCTCCTCAGGCAACAGGCGAGATGAGATCAAACCTGCAGCTCATTGACTGTTCTGTATCTGCTCAATAAAATTAGCACTTAAACCACTGGATCATTGCATAAAAAGCTTAAAAACAACTTTTCTTTTGCATTTTGGAATGTGGCAGCCAGTAAGGATTAACTGTTATCTCTGCTGCTCTGCTGGTTAAGAAATTGCAGGATCATTTGACAGGAACAGCCCACCGTGTGTGACGCTGTTGGTTGAGTTACAAACAAAACTGAAAAATGTGACTAATATGACTATTTGTCAAGTTCACTAATGTATTTATGGTGACTTAAGCATCAAATACACAAAGATATAAGTGTTTATGTTGTAACTTATTAGAGCTTCAGTAATAGATAACTTTTCAGTGTTGTAAGTGGTCATAAATGATTAATCCAATATCATAACAGATATATATTTCACATATGCACTTTTATTTCCTTTTTATGACTTCCAGTTTTTAATGTTACAACAGAGATTTATTTTTTATTATTCAATTTCCTGCCAAGCTGTCGGCCTGAAAGTGCACAGACCCTAAAGTCATATATTTTACAGTTGGTCGGTGAGTCTTGAGTGTCCTTAAAGATGCTTACACCTGTGTGGATGTAAGAGGACATCTGCTGTTACCCAGAGCTGGTTTCAGATGGTCACTCGGCCTCCAGGACATGTCACTAATCGGAGAATTAACAGTTTTTTTAGGTGTTACTAACCACTGCCTCCTTGTGGTGTGAGGCTGGTTTTGTAGCTGGGAGCATCAACAGATGAAATGAAAATGACATGGTTGACAACTCAGTCTGTGATAAGACTGGTCAAAGTATGAGTGCTTCAGTTCAGATTTTAGAAGAATGTATGGGGAAAAGCATACAGTGTTTATATGGATATAGGTTTGTCAAAGAATTTATACAAGATAATCAATACTGAAACTGGTATTTTATTGGTATTCACACTGAAAAAATGAATGAATAGTGCAATTTCATACTATGACTTTTGTGGAAAATCACATTCTGTATTGTCTAAAAAAAATACTAACTGATTTTCATTGCAGATGAACACTCCTTTATGAGCTAAATGTACTTTTTAAAATGAGTTTCAAGCCAGTTTCCAACTTTTAAAAGGTCAACTCTGTCAGATTTTATTCAAAACATTAACCTGCTGCTCCCGGGTCATCCTGCTTTCTCCTAGTGCAAGAACATGATGTATTTTGTATTTTAACAGCTCCAAAGTTTGTACTGATAAATTGGACTGGTACTCGAGGGTTTTATCTTCTATTTCCACAAAAAACATGGGTATTCACAGTGCCTTTGTCATCTCTTCTGTTGGAGCTATATTTTGGATTAAAATGGGTCACAACCAAACTGATTACAAATATCAGTGACAGTCTTTTTATAGCCCTCTCCTCAGACCCCCTGACAGTACTCGCACTTGTACTGAGCATTAAACCCACAAGCACCATTTCTGCTGCTTCCTTTTGCTCTCGCGCTCTCAGTCTGAGGCTGGATCGGAGTCTTTAGCTGTCACATTTTCTAAGATGAGAGACTCTGGGGGCTTTTGGTTAAGCTCATCACATTTCAGACAGAGGCTTGAAAAGTACAGAAAGCAGTGACAAGAAGTACAGACGCAGCAAATCTCACAGGGCAAAGTGTGATATAGAAGTTAAGCAATAAGATCCATTGTGTACCTTCAGAATCACCAACTTGTGTGACTTCTTTTATTTCAATTAGAAGTACTACATTAAAGAATTTTACTGTTACTTTTACTGCTGCAAGCTTCATGTACTTCTAGTCCTAATTATCAGTGTGCCCTCCATCATGTCTTATTTTTATTTACTTATTTACATTCTCTCTTCCAAGTCACAAGTAACATTGTTTTGCTAAGATTGAAAGAGACGTTAAAGTGACTTAATGATTCTATTTAAATGTACTTACTTAATGTTGCTTGAAAAAGACTCTGCATTAAGAACCACAAGCCATGCCAAAAAGCCTAAAGTTAAATTGGACTATATTCAACCTCAAAGAACTCAATTTGCATTTAATCAGAGCTGGCAAAAGTTCACCCAAATGTATGAAGATGTAAGAGTGGTCATCCTGTTGTTAAATGGGCTTAGTATTTTTTCTCATTGGCATTAAAACTTGAATGTCCCAGTCTGACCCCACCATGTGCCCCGTGATCCTGGTTACCACTGGCGATGGCACATGAGCTGCTCTTTTGCTGCCCTATCCTCATTCTCTGGCCTTGGTTCGTTACCATCTGTCCTCTTCATCCTGAGGGTAAAGCTTCTCCTATCAAGATGCACCAAATCCATGGTAGTAATGAACGATATAAATTAGAGATTGACCGATGTGGGTTTTTTCATGGCCACTGGTCATTGTTTAGAATCCTGAGAAACCGATTTTTGTGCTGATATAGGGCTGATATTGATTATTTTCCCAAATTTATGTTTTCATTTTCTACAAAGTCACAGCCCTTTTTACCACAAATCACATCACGCTACGTATTTTGCTATTTTCAACTAGCAAAATACGTCTTCTATAACTTTAACTCAAACTTAAGTTGAGTTTGCGGTTTGAAGTCACTTCAAAATTCTGGTTAGATTTTGTTGAAATCGCCATAAAGTTTTGTAATGGTTCCAGAGTGCTTCTGAAATTAATTTTATATTGCTTGCCTATTTTGGCATCACTACATCTTTTAAAGTATTATGTTTTGTAGGCTTTTGAAAGAAGCTCTTTGAGGCTTTTTGGGTCAATTTAAACTTGCACTGCAGTGAAAGTGGACCAAAGTGAACATTTACACTGTAGTACAGAGAGATATCACAGTGTGTTCACAGCTAACATGTGAAGTAACTTGTATGAATTAAGAATGACGAAGAAAATGGCATCTGACCCTTTTCCCTGCTTTGACCAATAGAGTACAATCATGACGGGGTTATACTGTGGCACGCTACAAAGAGGTGTGTGGGATCAGAGTGGATAAAAAGTGACACGTGGAGAGTGCAGAAGGCAGAGTGTTGAATGAATAGGAGACACAGAATAGCTCTTTGCAGAGTGAGTGTGTACAGACATAGCCTCTATACAGTGCTTTTTACCCACTAATAAAGTACTGTCGAGAGAGCACTCACACACAGAGAAATACACACAGCACTGGGACATGTGCTGGAAAAAGCCCTTATACAGGTGCAATGCACAACAGCAGTGGACTTCGATCTCTAGAGCAAAGTTAAAATAATTACTTTCAAGTTTTCAGATAAAGTTATCAGACTTATTTTTACTTATTTTTATTTGTTTGTTTTTATTTATTTATTTATTTATTTATTTTCATTTTTCTGGAAGAGAGAAAATACAGTGTAATCCTTTGGGTGGAAATTGTATTAGTTTCAATGACCGTATTCTTTTAGTTTTGCATCTTTAATAACTGAAATATTAAATTCAGTGTGGTGACCACATGAATGAACTCTGCACAGTTCACGGTCTTATTAGATTAGATCTAAGTATAGCCATAATATTGTATGTAGCCCACTCTTTTCACAGTTTAATTTCCGTGTTCATTGAGTCTTGTTTTCCCAAAGGTTATTAAATGTAATATTATAGTATGGAGATAAACCATGATAAATCTAACTATTATTCTAATCTAATGTTAATCAAATGCATGACTGCTGAAGACATTTGCACAATATCCCATCGGACCATATTTGGACCCTTTTATTAATGATAAAGATAACACCAGGCACAACCCCCTGCCCTGGGCTCTGTGCAGGCTCCCTTCACCTGTCCCATGACCCTGTTTGCCACTAGAAAGATCAACAATATTACCAGACATTATTGAGTCTGCTGCCTTTTCTATTTTAGCATCAATACAACAACTCGCAACAAGAAGGTCTTTAATTCTTTAATTTAAAATAAAATGCTGCTGTTGCCATGAGGGGATCGGATCCTGACATGAGAAAACATCTCTGCCTCTGCGTGTGTGTCCTCAGACAGTGTTCACTGCTGGAGGAGCACAAATCAGGGTGCCTCAGGAGGACATGCAGCTCTTAACTGTCTGCTGAAGGAACCTGCAATAATATTTACCCATGCATCTGTGATGACAGGTCCCATGCTACGCACAGCCTCTAAAGTAAACAGTAGGAGGTGGAGGACTGATGACGCTAAAGATGCCCAGAAAGGACAGCCAAGAGCAGCTGAACGAAAGTGGCATTAAGTAAAAAAGAAAGTGGTGTGAAAAATGGATGAACAATTTATGAATAAAGAACAAGTATATAACAGTATCTTTTTCTTGTCCCCTAAGTGGAGTGGTTTATGTAGTAAAGTGTTCACGCTGCAATTATGGTGCATGATAGTGCACCAAGGACTCATTACATCTTTTTATTTTACATTTGCTATTTATTATACTATTTGGTATCACCTTAACAGTAGATCAGTCTTTGCCATTTTAGATAAGAGACTCCTGGTGGGGGAGTGATTCATGCATTTCTGTAGCATGCCTACTCTTCACATTAAAAGTAAGTCTAATTTTCAGGAAAAGTTCATGAAAGGGTGACATTGGGGAGCCCTTGAATTATTATTATTTAGTAGTATTTTTGTCTTGACATTCTGCAGCATGCCAACATGACAGTGGTATTCTGCCCATTCTGTACAATGTCATATGTGATTACATTTGCATCACTCAGACATATGTCCCACAACCAAAGTGTTTAATGACATGGGATGGCTTGTTTGGGTGCTGCAGGCAGGGAAATGTCAGAGCAGGTAAAGGTCATGTGCAATTGCCCAGCAGTCAAGCCTGCAGTCTTTTTACAATGAGGCTGATTTCATTTTGCTGTAATTGTTTATTTATGCAGAAAATTGTTTCCTCTGTTAAACAAAGCAAGCAAAGGAAAATACTTTGAAATGACTGCGTTGAAGTAAAGTCAATTACAGAGGTTCTATCTCAGTGGAACACTATGAAAACATGTTAGTTAAATAATTTTGCTGTTCACCCAAAAAGTTTTTTTTTTTGTTTTTTGTTGTTGTTTTTTTTTGGTGACTGAAGGCATTGGTAACAAAAGAAGACAATTTTCTAGAGGCAAAGGACATGGACCATTAAGGATTAGAATGAGAAGGATAAGACATGACTATGGTGTATTTATATTAACTTCATCTGAATGTCATAGAGGCTTTAGCTTGTCATCTTGTGTTGTATCCATATTTATAAAGATGTGTTTGTCTCCTGAGCTAGAATAATATCAGTATTCACCTTCACTCAGTTATATCATCCTCTGTGTATTACAGCTTAGCACTACCTCTATTTACTGCTGTGCAATTAAGCCTTGTTGCATAAAAATGACAGCCATATTAATTATATAGTGTATATTTCATTAAATTACAGTGTGTGTGGAGATCTTATTCCCGCTAATGCAAGAAGGCTTTTTAATTATGTGTTGTTTGGATAAATGGCATATACCAGTGGGGCCTCTGTGCTTTAGTGTGGCTGCTGGAGAAAACTCATTTGCTGTGACTGATTTAACAGCTGATTCTTTGCAGTTCAAACCTCTCGTGCTGGTGTAGGTGAAGAGGCTTGGTAAACACCTGACATTTGACTCATCTGATCTGTACCCAACAGGGCACGATTAAAAAGGTGCAATGTGTAACTTTTCCGGGAGGCTCCACTACCTTTTTATCACAATGGAAAAAGTATGGAACACAGTATTATTCATTATGGGATTAAATTATTTATAAGATAAGATAAGATAAGATAAGATAAGATAATCCTTTATTTGTCCCACAATGGGGAAATTGCAGTGTCACAACACAAGTTACAGAAACAGTAGGAAAATAAGAGCATGCATCAAAATCAAGATAAATAATAATAAGTATTTACAACCAACTAAAAAACACAACACTGTAAGCTAAGCTAAAAGGCACAGGAACATTGCACAATAAGTGTTTTTGATTCTGAGATGATTGTGTACAGTGCAGTGATGGACAGTGGTGGGTAAATAAATAAGTAGCAGGTAAAGTGACTTTAAATAATATTGCACATTGTTATTATTACTATGGAGATGACACATGGTTGCTATGGGGATGACACCTGACTAGCATTGATCATTGTACAGTCTGACAGCAGCAGGAAGGAAAGACCTGCGAAATCTCTCCTTAACACAGCGAGGGTGAATCAGTCTGTCACTGATGCTGCTCTCCAGAGCAGACAGGGCGTCCTGCAGGGGGTGACCCTCATGGTCCAGCATAGACATGAGTTTAGCCAGGACCCTCTTGTCCCCCACCTGCTGCACCGAGTCCAGAGGACAGCCCAGGACTGAGCTGGACTTCTTGATGATCTTGTCCAGTTTCTTCTTCTCCCTCTCTGTGACGCTGCTGCTCCAGCAGACCACACCGTACAGGATGGCTGATGCCACCACAGAGTCATAGATGTAGCATGTATTTCACTGCAAGTGTTTTATTACAAAAACATACACTGTTACTGTGAGCAGGATTGCCTCTCCAGATCTGACCTGTAACTTGATGTGGCTTCACCTGCTTGTCTCTATGGAGACAATGATCCAATAATCCTATACAGTCAACAGGCAACAGAGGTCATCCCACCCAAGGAGAACTGTACTGATCATTTTACAGGTCTGGTGGTCCAAACTTCAATAGAGCTCAAAAGTTAGTTGTTAATAGACTTTCAGTAGTGAACTTTTTATGCGTGACCTTGTTTTGCACAATCTTGCTGGCATTAGTGCACAACATTTGCACTGTCCTTTGACTAAAATAAATTTAAATATGTTTATGTGATGTCCTGGGTCTCACGTGTAGCCCTGAACCCCAGCCCACTGTCTCCAGAGTCAGCCTCAGAAGCCACAGTGTTTGGAAATGGCTGCGCTGGCAGCGATAAGCAGTTCAAAGAAGAGAGCGCATTAATGTAATTGGCTGCCAGCAGCACAGTGGCCTTGACGTCTCATATCCACATGCGTTAACACACACTCACCACATGGATTATTGGAGGAGAGAGAGAAGATGAGAAGCAAAGATGGAAGGTGAAGGATAGAGAGAAGAGAGAGAAGTCGGCACTCATTGTGTCATTAAGCCATGGGAGTCTGGAGGAGGAGATGAGGAGTGTCACAGTTAAATGTCAGGACTGTGAGGAGACAGGGACCAAAGCATGATCTCTCCTTCTCTCTCTCACTCTCTCTTTCACTCACTCACTCTCTCTCTCTTTCCTTCCCCCTGTTTCTTTCTCTCTTCATCTCTCTCCCCTTCTCTATCCCTCTGCCTCTCTCTCTCTCTCTCTCTCTCTCCCTCCCTCCTTCCCTCTCTCTCTCAGATCACTTTTACCTGAATTGAAAAGTCAAAAGTACCAATTGCTGTGAATGGTGCGCTGTGACCTGCCACAGTGCAGGAGAAGGCTGAGTCTCTGAGCTCATTTCCCAGTCCATGTGACGTGGGCTTGGAGGAGAGACCCGGGTGGCTTCCTCTGCTGTTAGGAAGTCTTTTTTTTACCAAAGGCAGTGCAGAGCTTTGAAGTGCACACACTCGCCCTTGTATTTCAAACACTTTCCTCTGTCTCTCCCTGTGAGTTCTCAGCCAGCACTTCTCACCACACTATATTTGCTTTTCCTGCTGTAATGTGCTGGAAAAATCTGAGCTCTAATTTATGTCGCTACTCTTCTGTGCCGCTTTATTTCTTATTCAGTCTTGCACCCAACTTTATACAAGAATACAAACACAAAGACAAGAAATGTCAAAACGCTGAATACAATTGAAACTGTGGATTAAGACATTTGACGTACACTTTCTATAATCCTCATGTAAACAGTCAATGTTTGTGTGACTCAGGATTTGAAGCGTAAAATAACTTCACTCATCAACTCACTTCATCACAACTTACAATCCAACCAGTAATTATTTATAAAGCAGAACAACAAATCAATAACAAAGGATCAAATATAAACAGTTTTTAATAAACACTTATGGCTGTTTTATTGAATCGCCCTTGTGAGATTTTGCTGGCCCCGATCATGACCTTTACCAGGTGCAGTATTTCTGATTATACAATCACATTCATATTTTGTGCTTCTTCTCCAGGTCAGCCCTTTAAATTGGACCCAAAGACGGCTCATAAGAAACTGCGCCTGTCCAACGACTGTCTGACCATGGAGAAGGACGAGAGCTCTCTGAAAAAGAGCCACACCCCTGAGCGCTTCAGTGGAACCGGGTCCTACGGCGCCGCGGGCAACGTCTTCATCGACAGCGGGTGCCATTACTGGGAGGTGCTACTGGGTGCATCCACATGGTAAGAACAGCCCCCTCACATGCATGTCTTATATAACTATGAGGACAATGGGATCTTGGAAGTCTGATCTGTTGCAAACTGATCAAGAAAGTTTTTTTATACAAATTACAATATAACCATAAAGCTGCAGTTCAATGATGACTAACCAAAAGCGCATCAAACTTTGTATTAATTTTGTAACACTGAGAATAAACGATTTAGTTACTAGTCCTTCCAAATATTCCAGTAGCAGACCATTTTAATATATTATCAGATTTTTGTCATTTTTTTTCAGACTCAACTTTTGGGAATTGAAATTTAGGCCATTATGCAAAACTCATGCATCACAGTGTATACTCTTAGTCTAATTACATTCACTGCACTAATTGGCTGTGAAGTGTAGCCCTTTATGCCATAGGCCTGTGGCTGTGTTGTGTGTCCGCAGCATGAGGTAGCCTGACTGTACTCAAAGTTGTATTTTGGCTTGATTCATGCTTCAGTAATCCTGTAATGTCCTGCAGTCAATGCTTGAGTGCTCAGAAACCTCCTGGCCAGTTCTGCAGGAAGTCAGTGGACCCATTTTGTTATTAACCCATTTTTGAACAATATTGTGGTTTGCAATGAAAATTTAAAATGGTGATTTACTTATGGCATAATTCAATGCTAATTTTCCCAGAAAACATCAAATGGGACTGATTGTACTAACTAGTACAATTTCTTCATGTTCCCTCCCCGCAGGTATGCTATTGGCGTCGCCTACAAATCAGCCCCCAAAAACGAGTGGAGCGGCAAAAACTCATCCTCGTGGGTGTTCTCGCGCTGCAACAATAACTTCATGGTGCGGCACGACGGAAAGGAGATGCTGGTGGAAGCGAGCCTGCAGCTGAGGAGGCTGGGCGTGCTCCTGGACTATGATAATAACTCACTGTCTTTTTACGACGCCATGAGCTCACAGCACATACACACCTTTGAGATCTCCTTCCTGCTGCCCGTCGTGCCCACCTTCATGATTTGGAACAAGTCAGTCATGATCCTCTCAGGACTCCCCGTGCCGGATTTTGTGGAGGGCAACTCTTTGGACCATCAGGAGCAGCAGCAGCAGATGGGGCTGTGCAGGCAGGAGTCGCCCTACTTGACCGGGATGAAGAATTGTCACTGAGAGAAAGTACAGTGGACGTCTGGAAAAGGGCACCTGGGCTGTAGGTCAAAGGTAAAGAAGAGCTAAAGAGACTGTGCTCTCACTCAGCAAAGTGGACACAAATGGGAGGAAGGAAGTGCTGGGAATATGCACACCGCGTTTCTGTTTTGGTTTGCGTCAGATATGAGTAAGCTGGTTTTATGAGCTTAGAAGTTTGATTTTATTTAGAGCTTTGTTTCTGCCATAAACATCAAACCCAAATAGCATTACTTACATACAAGATAATGTATGTTTATCTGAGTTTAGCAGTTAATTGTGGATGTGCCTCAATACAGTCCACAGGTGGATACTGGACATTTGCCTTCACTAACTTGGTGGACACTTTTTTTTTAACTTTGCTTTACTCTGGTATCAGTCAAGCTGGTTGTCCTTCAATAATCTTCCTCTAAGATTTGATCCCACTCTGAAGGTTTTACTGAAACTTCCAAGTTTGAGGAAGTTGAAAGTTGTTCCCTGATAATGGGAGATTTGCATCATGTGACTACTCAACTTGTATAATAAGACGTTTAGTGAATATTAAGGTAAAATGTGTTATTTAAGACAAAATTTAGGTTTACCTTTATTATTGGTCACAACAATATTTGTGATGCACTTTTACGAACACATGAGCCCTTTGAGAAGGTGTGGTTTAATGAACGAGGGCTACTGGCACGGCTGCTCATTGTGTTCACCCGCCACTTGAATAAATATGAATTATGGTTAGTTATAACCATAATAAAGTCTATTGCAATAATACTATTTTCTTTGCTCTCGAATTGCTCTTTCTGCATTCTTAAAAAGGGATATGATGTTTTGAATCTTGATGAAAAAAAATACTTTTTTATTTTTTTGTCAGTCACTAACTGTCACTGTGTCATAGCATGCTGAAGTGTCCCTCTGTGCTTCGTCCTCACACACATTTGATTTGCTTGTCTTAGTAAATGCATGAAACATTTTATGATCCCTTTTGCAGATCATTACTCTATGTGTAGACTGGAACATATCATTTAGGTTTGTCTTCAATCTTGTGTTCAAGCATTTTTTTTTAAACATGATTTAGTGGGCTTTAAATGAACAACTTGTGCAGTGATATTCAGGCAATGCTCTGACATAGACAATCAAATGTTCAAGGTTTTAGTGCAGAGTTTTGATGCGTATTAAATACACTGGAGTTTGTGTACTGAAACATTAACATTTCAGTTGGATTTCAACTTCAAGAATTATTGACAGAGTTGTCTGAAATGTTTGGCAGCATCTGCTTTGCAGTGTATTTATTATGAAGCTTTTAATGTTGGCTATTTTGACAGGATCACCCAAGGGTCATAAATAAACACATTGGGGACTTTGGGAAAAAGAGAACATATTTTCTTTTTCTTCTGTTAAAAAGATTGGTAAATTCTTCCTGACATCCAGATATTTGACCATGTTTTAAATAACATTGGTCAGAAGCTCCAAATTGGCAGCGTGTTGATTTGCAATGTGGACTGACAAGCTCAACTCATCTGTGCAGGCATGCTTGGCCGGGTCACTGCATGATTTTCTGACCTTGCTGTGGATTCATGACTTTGCAATCATCCTTAGAATAGTCTACCTACAGACAAGGTATTTAGTTCATTTTTCCTCAAAAAAATATAATTGGAAACATCCAAGTCACACAGTCTTCATTGCCATTTATATTAGATTTGCCGTGTTCTCCTCTGTGTCCCATCTCAAATATATACAATGAATGAACATCAGTAGGTTTCCACTCCTCCTTGTAGTGCAGTGTGGACCCTATAGACAATGCAATACAGTTTGTTTTCTTTTTGGTTGGTGTAACTGGGAGATTATTTTTTATGACAACCAAGAGAACCCGCCTCTTCTTTAGCCGTTTGGACCTTGATGAACAGCACAAAAGAGTAGCTTTGCTATGAGGCAAGGCTTAATGTTTCCATATACTAGTATATAAAAAGAGAATTTAAGCCAGAGAAGGATATAAATTATGAGGGGAAAATATATATTATATAAAATTGTATTCTATACAAAATATAAATGAAACAATGTTATTTATGTGAAGTCCAATTAAAAGTCTGATCAAAACTTATCCTCACTGGATGATTTTATTTGTCAGTTCAGTTGGTGTCTTTTATAACTTGGTGCATTCATAGTAAATAAAAATAAAAAAAAAATAAAAAATAGTCCATATGCATATTTGTTTACTCAGGATAATGCAGTGTGTATGAGGCATTGTTTGCTGCAATGTTTTTACCATTCCTACAAAAACAAATTTGTCAGCAAGTCAGCAACACTGATGATGATGATTTTTGAAATATGCAGCTTTTTCTACCGTATTTCAAAATCTCTCCTATAGTATTTCTGCTCAAAATTCAGTTTCTGAAAGGGGGTGGGTAGCAGAAAGCAGGAGAGGCTGCCAGTCTGGCATGGTCACAGCAAGCTTTACCCCTCAGCTCTCATCTGTCACTACAATACAAATGCCTGCCCATGAGCAATACACACACACACTAACCCTACAGCCGTCAGCAACGCGCTCACTTGTCCCTCAATTCAAATGACTCACAGTGGCTAGTGCAAATTTGAATATATTTGACCATGCACACAGAGAAAGAGGCTCAGGCAAACAAGTTTAATAGGAACATTGGGCCTTTAGCTGAGTAAACCCTGCGAGTGCACTGTAATATCCTAAAGTATTAGAACAATGATGGCTGCCTTAAGGTCCATGTTGTGCACTTGAGCACATAGAAGATGAATCAGGCCCTCAGGGATCCATATGGTCCCAGTAAAATACAACACATACTGTTGGCCTTGGCAAGTTATGGCTGACCCTGTAAAAAGAGGAACAATAGTGACACTGTTTGGAATATGACTGTTTCGTTGTGAGTAAAAATGCATTTAGAAGTTGTTTTATATAGAAAACATACTATAATAATATAATAATTAATAGTCATTTTTACTATGTCTTGTAAATGTTTCCAGTGAATTAAACAAAAACCTTATGATGCCCTGAGCATTAGCTCCAAGATCTGTCGAGACAACATTCTATGGTGGAATGTGCTCTTTATATGTCAGTTTTACCTGGTTTATGATTAATGTATCTGCAGTTACTGGTGATTGTTGTCAGTTTGTCAACAATCACGTTTAAGATAAAAGGGAAAGTTTGTGGAGCCAATGACAACAAATATTGATAAGGTTATTATGGATCATAAGTTTAGATATTTAATTATTTGCTTTCTGTGGCTGCATTCACACTTGTCCACTTTGATCCTAGTTTACTTTTGATGTAGATTTTTTAATCTATTCAGAGTTTAGTCTTGTGTTTAGTCCCAGTTTAATTCAGGTTTCAGTCCCAGTTTAGTTTTAGTTTAGTTCGTAAGTGTGAATGCAGCCCATGATGTGTGACTTGATAAGCGTTTCCACACACTGCCTACAGTGCATTCACTTACAGAGCTAATCAACGCTAATTCCACACCAAAATGCTTTGAGAAACACAATTACACGCCAGCAATCGACTCCAGGGCTGTGTGAAGGAACCTTACTAAAAGTGCATGCCAGAAATCCAAAAGTGTGATCCCACCTCAATGCTGTAGACTCCAGGCAGTGAACAGAAATTCAAGAGGCCACACACCATGGAGATTTGGAAGTAATAAGAAATAAGAAATAAGTCCCCCGACAACATAAACATAAATAAATGGGACGGATTCACCTGCTTTGTCACATACTGAATACTCTTAGACAAGGTGCAGATAAAATGTTTTTGAAAAGACACATCACAGTTTCCGTTCTGAGAATAGTAGGAGTTTTTGTTGACCACATGTCCCACTTTTTTTTGTCCTGCACATATTTAGGCCCCTGTTTCTTGTCCCACTTATTTTGATGAATATTATTACATTTTTTATTGGTGTCTCATGGATTGTATAAAAAGCTAGGTTCACAAAGATAACATTTTTTCTTGCAAAGAAAGCCAGACTTTTTGGTGGCAGTGGCTTTCAGAATTGGAATATGTAGGCACCTCTCTGTGCTTTACCATAGAAAAACAAGAAATCATATGGTGTTATTACAGTTAATATTCACTCAACCACGTGTCCATCTTTTTCTATAATGTGAGGTCACTCTAGTGGTAGTCAAACCATATCACGGTACACACGTGGAAATACATTTTGAATCTTGGGTTCATTTTATAATTTTTTATTTTAGACATACTATTTGAGTAGGTCCTTTCCATCTGCAGAGGAATTTCAAGATTTCACCCGAAGAAAAGGATTGAAAGACTCAGTCTACCTTTCATGACTGTGCTTTTTCACACTGCTGCCGGCGAGCAATCAAGCCACTGGAGCAGCCCATAATTACACTTCTAATTGTGGAATAATTAGGACTCCCTGTGTAGCTCATTAAGTCATTTGTCACCAAGGCTTCTAATGTGGCTTACAACAACTCTGTAATGAGGCCCAATGAAAAGTCAACGTGACAAGCTGCATTCAGCACTGCCTGCCCAGGATGCCTGCTTCCTATAGCTCTGTGCATTGTTACAGCTTTTTGAACTACTGCTTGGAAACCTGAGCTTTTACAACTGTAGCTAAAAATTTGAAGGAGTAGACTTTGAGCAGATATGGAAAACTTTTTTTAATATTTTGACAAGATTGGATTTGAGTGACAACTGGGGGAACTAAAGAAGTTATCACCGTAACTTCTTTAGTTCCTTTTAGTTGTACTGTATCTCCAGACATGTGGCAGATTTCTGTGTATAAAATAGGATATAACTGCACATGAATAAAATAATTCATATGATAACAATTAAGAGAATAAATATCAGTCAAGATAAAATAAGAATAGATTCAGAAGGAACTAAAGTATGAGTATCAAGTATACAGTACCACAGTCCTACCTGAAAGTTTTCCAGTCAGTTTGAGAGCTAGCTGTGATGATCCTGTGATTTATAGTTGAATTTTGCAGGGTCAGGTAGTGCATCACCCCAGAGGACACATAGTGCAGTGTATAATTAGGTGTCAGATTATTGTAATCCTTAGCCCTCTTACTCCATCAGCTTCTCAAGGCCGACGCATTCAGCCATTGAAATCAGCTGCAGTGAGCTCCCATACTCAGCTTTTTCCTCCTCACATGGCTGCTCTACTGCACAACAAAACTACAGTATAACCAATACAACAAATAAACAATATGTCTCATTACTTTGTTAAATGCATATTGCTGAGGCTAGTTTTTATTTACTAATTATGCACATTGGACAGTGTTTGTAGACATTATTGTCCCAAAAGAGGAAATAATATTGTATGTTGTTTACTGATTTTAATAGTTAAAGTTGAAGCCCAGACATACCAGTCCCTTCTACACTCTGCTCGAATCCAGAAGGGTCTGGAATATAATAATAGAGCATGAAAAACCTCCATCCAAGCTTGAGACAATTTAACCACAGCCGCTCCTTTGTAGCACGTGTCTCTCAAATGCGTAAGACATCTCCTCTTGAAAATTCTCACCTTCAGAACAAAATATATAACGTTTTTTTTTTTTTTTACCTTTGGTGCTTTGATTGTTGATTCTGAGAAAATCTACACTGTTTCTCAGTTCATTATGTAACCAGCCATGTTTGTTTTTGACATGAACGTATAGCATGTGTCTCTCCAATTGGTTAATCTGCCTGTCAATCATCAGGGAGAGAGGATACAGCTCCAGATCCACTTGTTTTCTCAAAGCCTCTGGCTGGTCAGGTATAACATAGGGATAACATCCTGCAACCTCCAAGCCAATGACTATGTGCAGTATACAGTAGATTTAATGTTGACATTTTAAGTATTCTATTCACTTTAAAATCACTCTTATAGTACAGTCTTATAGTATAGTTGTGGGATAGATACTGAATAATATCATAGCGCATACTTTTGAGTGCTGAAATACTGTCATCATGCATTTCAATGACCTTGTTTGTGCTAATTTACATATATTCCATTGAGGGCTTTTTGTCAAATCCAATAATTATATTCCTACATAATATTGTCACTTCAATAGCTTAGTCTATTTACGCTAATATCTTAATGAATGGAGACAGTATTGGCAGCTGAACTCACAGAATCATTTCTTTTCTATCGGCACATTTTATTGGCTTTCGAAGGTCTTTGAATGGATGACTTCCTAACTTGGGAATCAGTGCCCCGGAACAAGGCCGAGGCAATTAATCGTTCCATTTGCCTGTCCGTCGTGCCGGCTTTCCTTCTTCAGACCTAATTGTGTCATTGCTATTCCCATCACAGTGAGCACATCCCCTTCAGAAAACCAAAGCACATTTGTTATCAGCAGCACTGGGCCATCTGGGGGGTTTTGGAGGTGTTTGGGTGTAAGGATACAAATGCACAGCTGGATGTAGTGAAGTGAGTGAGGAGGCGCATCTCCACACCTGCTCCGCCTGCCCCGCAGAGCAGCCAGATCCAAAAACAGTCCCCCTCCATCACCATCTGCTCGAAAAACATGGGTTATTTAAATGTCAGATTAGACACTGATGCAAAATACGGACAAGTGCAGTCAGTAAGTCAAAGAGAGGCTTTTGGGTAACAGTTTATTTTGGGCCATATTTAGTGACATCTGACTAGCTAAAAGTGGTTAATTTAATGTTAATGACTTTGCATAACCTTATTCTGCTGCTAATGGGGCTGTCAGGGGATGATGTCATCACTCTTCACTACTTCACTACACTTTAGCTACTTCTGAGTCCAATTGATCCAATTGATCCAATTGATGAATTATGATCCTATGCTTGATAGCCTTTGTGTCTCAGTCAAAGGTTTCTCAGTGCAGTTTAACAAGAGGACTGGTCAGGTAGGGTCAGCAGATCCAGATGAACTTGTTTATGCAGTTTTAGGACATTTAGAGTTTATGCAGACTTTAGAGTTTATGCAGAATAAGACATTAATAAGGGCATTGAATGAATCACTTGTATACAAATTAGCAGCTAATTAGCACACAAATTAGCAGTTAAAACTAAAATGTTATCCAGGATTGAAATATCATCCCTCAATTACTCCCAATTTGCACAGTTCTCCATAGAATAAGATGCATTTTCTATTGCACAAAATACAGTTGAAATGATAGAAACACATAGAACTCAGAAGCAGACGTTACCTTCCGAAGTGAGGATGAGTTAGACCACCAGTGAGCAGGGAGCAGAGGCTTGGCGCTTTGCCTGCTGCTTGATGGAGGAGAGCAATGAACTCTGGGAAATGAGGATCTAAGCAGGCCGTAGATCACTGCAGCCCACTGGCTCGGTGTCTGACAGCCATTGTCTCTCTCTGAGGAGGCAGAGTCACTACATAATAGACAGCACATGATCATCAGAGCTCAGCCCGTCAGTAGAGTTGTGCCCCCCATAATATTTTATATACTGTCTGTGTATTTACATTGGAAGAATTCACATGGTGGATTCATAAACAAAGGAAGCCTAATATTGTATGATATTAGGAAAAAATACGCTATGTATTTATTTATTTATTTATTCATTCATTTGTTCATTCGCTCAACAAGAATATTGACACATTGAATTAGGGCTGAGAATCACAGGGTCCCTCATGATACGATACATGATATACGGCTCACAATATGATATTAACTCGATATGGCGATACACATGATAAACGATATATTGCACATGATTCTCTGTAATATGTTGCTGTTTTTTTAAGAACCACATACATTTTAGCAACAATATTTCTTTGTTAAACCACTACTTGTGCAAAGTTAATATGAAATACATCTATTTAAATAAACAAAGCAGGAAATATGTCAAGTGTATTGCATGAAGTTTCCTTCCATTAAGTAAGCAACAAAATTGTAGTGCGATCACAAAAAAATGCTTAAAGACACTATGCTTAAAGATATGATATATTGATACAGCAGCCCACAATAACAATACTATATCACCAAATATAGTATCACAATATACTGATATTTCAATATTTTTGCACACTTCTACATTGAATCGTGTATTTGGAAATGTTTTGTCAATTCAGACTGGCATTGTTGTTTCTGTTGCTTTCATCTGTATAACTATATGTCTAGACCCCTGTAAGACTTGCATAGATCACTCATATAAGGTTCTGAATGGAGGAAGTCAAAATAGTAAAGAAGAGATTGCTTTTTTGACACTTGTGCTCTGTAGACCTGACATTGTTGGATAATACTTGTTGAAGATTGCCTCATAGCCAACAGGTGTATAGCACATCTCAGGAACAGGAAAGTACAAGCTCATAAATTTGAAGATACTAAATCTTGCAGCCTCTGAATGGCATGTAATTTTTGTCTCACAGTTCAGCTCTACTCCCATTTGTAGATCCTCTTGTTTTATCACACATTACTGAAGTGACAGGTTTACAAAATACTACAGAAGACAGGAAAATCTGAATGTTGAATATGGCTTATCTTGACAGCTCTGTGACTCACTTGCTTTTGAAGCTAGTTTGTGTGACCAGGTTATGAAGACTGACTACTTTTTTTGGAAGCGATGATCTCAAGGGGTTTGGGTTTAGTGAAAGTGGAAAGTACCTCAGAAGGCCTCTTCATCATAGCCGACAATTCTTTAGTTAATGCCTTAAAAAAACACTTCAGGACCCTGCAAACCTGCCTTTGGTTTATAGTGCTTTTATTAGAAGAGTTTATGCATCTTTTTATGTCTACTATGGCAGAATGACTTCATGAAAATTGATTATATGAAATGAATTGAAGCAAAAGGACGACCATTTCTTAAAATATTGGGATGCTTAACCCACATGTCTGACCTTCACAGTTGAGCAGGTAAGTTATAATGAGTTATAATGCTACTGGCCCAAATGATTAGCCTACCTTCCTTGTGCACCTTTTGAATGTAATCTTGTCTATAATTAGCATGGCCTTATAGCTTATATTATTGGGACACTTATTCGTCTGCATTGTGTAGCAATGGCTCAGTGTAACAGTATTGTCAAACTGAGAATGGTTTGATTCAGTCCCCTCTCCCCCAATGATCTAATTTGTATTTGCACTTTATACTGTGCATAAATGTGAGTATTGTTGCTTAATCTATTAGACTACTTTTTGTTGAAGACCTGAGTTTTTGTCTTGCTAGTGTTGCTTTATCAGAGCTTTCATAGGGGGAATCAGATTGCACTTTATCTTCTACCCACCTCATTCATTGTAACCTGTTTAGTCTGGACCTGTATAATGGGTACACTGGTTTGTTGCCTATTAATGGATTGATCAAATTAAAACAGAATTATGTTCTAAAAGGTTCTTATTGATTCAGGGCATGAAATAATCATATTGAGTACCAGGATGCAAAAACAAAGCTGTTACACATATGTTACAATTTGTCCCCAAACTCCCAGTTCTTGTGACACACACTTACACAGACCTATAGTGACAGGGAGAGCTGCTGCTTTCATTGCCCCCCATCAAACTGTGATGTCCAAGTATCAGGACGTCCAGAAGAGGCTGTTGTCGTGCTCTCACAGCTTTAGATCAATACCCGGTGTCTGGCTTTGATGTCCCAAAATAGAGCGCTTCTCATTCGGATCATAATGAACCAGGTCTTATGGGTTTCCTGCTGCATTGCTATTGACTCTGACACAAATACAGCCCCTGTGAGCGAGTTATCTCCGCAGTGCTGGCTCTGCTCTGAGCTTCATTACTGTGATGTAAGACCAGTGTAATGTACAGGAGGTGCAGAGAGTCCGGTGTTAGACATATGGGTTTGGCTGGGTTTGAAGAGTGCTCATGATCCACCCCTGTTTTGCTCTGACCATGAGAGGAATAAGAGAGGCTTTTTCCACTAGAACACTGACATTTCAGCTCTGCCAACTTCCAAATGTCACCATATGAGTATAGGCATAGCAGGCCAATAGGCGAGGCAGGCAAGTGTCAGTGTCAGCTCCCCAGTCAGTAGGGTACCCTAGAGAGCAGACAATCAAGTAAGTTTTCATTGTCTACTGGTTGCATCCATTTACAATAAACCATCACCACCTCAATATTGAAGTTGGCAGTGTGATTCCAGATGATTATGTTGTGTACTTGGGCAAGACACTTAAATCACCTCACCCCCAGTGTCTGTGTACACTGGTGTATGAATGTGTGTGCAAATGGGTGAGTAAAGCGCTTTGAGCTCCTTGAAGGTGGAAAAGCTCTATATAAAAATGACCATGACAATCAGCCTAAACAATTATTAAACTGTGCCTATACTGCTGAAATAAAACTGTATTTTTTCTCTTTCTATCTTTCTTTTCTCTATTTTGGGATCACCACTGAAACATTCACTGTCTCCATCAGGCCAGCTATGACTAATACTATGCCATGTAATATTCTAGGCAAAGCAAAAACAACACTACCAGAACATTTACATAGTGGAGCTTTAAGTCAAATGGCCCTCTCGTAACATAGGGGGATATGTGGAGTTATGTGGGCAAGCAGGGACTAAACGCATGAGGAAATTGTGGATTCAAACCATATCTGAACTTTACTATAGGCTACATCTGTTCTTCTGGTCCAAGGTCATTCAACCTATCCGTTTCTCTCCTTTTTCTACACTGCAGACTTTTTTCTGGTCTTTCCTCTCCAGTTTACAGATGGTTGATTGAAAATTCTATTTTGTAATTGTCTGCTGCAGCAGCTGCGAGTGGCTGGATAAACAGAGATACAGAAAACAACTATTTACTTATTATGTATTACACAGACAGTCTTTTTATGTTCAATGTTCAGATTTTGCAGCAGAACAGATATTTCATTGAGTATGCAGAAGGACGACAGGCCCATTGTAAGGTCAAGTCTCCAGGGAAGAAAATCTGGTGATGGAAATCTGCGAAGACTAACAATGCATAGGAAGTAGAGCTGATGGACTATATGATTTCATTATGTAGTCGTGGAGTCATTTATGTATCTTAATTATCTTATAGTCATGCATCTTTATGTGGTTTATGTGATTGTACATTTGTTATTGAAAATATACAATACAATACAAATGTTATACAAAATATGCAATAATATTGCAGAAAAGCAGTACATTTTTACTTTTGAATTTGGGCAATGGGTTCATTTTAAAAAATGTCTCAGTATATAAACCATGACCTTGACCTTGAAAGAAAAGGACAACTGTAAAACCCCAGAGGCACAGTTTTGAAGATGCTCTGACCCAGATATCTTCCAATGGTTTCAAAATAGAAGTACGTGCAGCCTGTCACAGAAATGGTTGGAAAATGTGAATAGTGCCTGTCTTCAACCAGTTAGTGTTCACCTGTTTATATAACCACTATGTTTGGCATGAACCAGCCTCAGGATAAGCCTCTATTTTTAGCAGCTACAGGTTATATGCAAAATCCTCCTCCTGCTGCTGTTAACACCTGCACACTCAGCTCAGAGCACACACTTAAGCACTGAGAGCTGTAAAAGGATTTGTAACCAGACGCAACACCACTTTGGTCAGGCTGACACCTCTGCTCCTGCCCCATGCTTAGCTTGAGTTTACACGTTTCTGTTTTCTTTAGTATAGCTCATCTCAGGCTCTCCTGACTAGTGTTTGCATCGCAATGACGAAACTTCTGACTTGTTCAGTCCCAAAAGTTATCATGAGAAATCTCAAAAACAGTTTAGTACTGAAATAAATCATCACTATAACGTTATCAATACATTTTTCCTTTTGAAACGCCTTGTGTATTTATCTGTACACTAGTGTCTCTCAGTGCAGTTTATGCATTGGAAGCATGTGTTTGCCTGAGGTTAATGCTTTTGGCAAAATGTATGTCACCGATGAGCCAGACAGATGATGCAAAAAGAGGTAAATGTCACTGCAAGAACACACAGAAATATGTCATTTGCAGTTGTGGAAGAAGTACTCAATTTTTTTACTTAAGTAAAAGTACAGATACTGGAGCAAAAAAATACTCAAGTAAAAGTAAAAGTATCACATGAAAAAATCCACTTATGTAAAAGCATTAAAATGTACTAAAAAGTAAAAGTATTTTACGCAGAATTTAAGATCTAATAAAGCTTCAAATGTAGTGATTCTGATATAGATTTATGCAGATTTTTGTTCAACAACTGATTTTTTTTCGTAGCTGTTTTTATTTGCATATTTTTGTTTTGTTCAAACTATTACCTTGATTAAAAAAAAAACTGCAAGGTTTTCAACAGGTCTTAATAAAAAACTTAAGTACACTACTTTACTACTTTTACTTTGTTATGTTCCACCACTGGTCATTTGTTTATATTGAGATGAGCTGTGTTGTATAGCCTTACCCTGGACAAATGAATCAGCTTTAAATACACATAAATTGATCTTTAATTCTTAGGTTAGACAGGAGCTCCTGTTGTTGGATCTGTGGAATAATTTCTACATTTAGCAGAAACTCAGTACACTGTAATACACTTCTTGGTAGCCCAGAGCAGTGGTGGGTTTGTCGGGCTCGAAGTCCTGTTCATGCAATCCCCCCTTATTTCATCACATATCTAACACCAGCAGCCAGACTTCACATGGCTTTATCTCATACTTCTTTGTATGAAGTGTATGTACAACACATACTATGTACATATGTATGTTCACAGTCCAGTGCACAGTTCATACAGGCCTGCACACCCAGAGCCACTGCCCCAGCTCAAATCCAACTTGAGACTGCACTGATTGACCGCTGATTCTGCTGTGGTCCGCTCCAGCCCAGGCTTTTTCCTGATTTGTTCGACATGATTTTCTCTACCTACTTGTCCGTCTTCCTCTTCTTCCACTCGTGTCTGTCTGATTTACAGAAAACTACCTCTCCGGCTCTAACCTTGGAGCCCTTGGATGGAAGTAGATGGCTCAAACTGTCAAGGTTTAAAGGATGCGCGGAGGTGGGGATCATCTCAAGGGTACTCTGTGCTTACCTGAGGAGAAATCAAAATAATTACTCTAGTTTCTGATTTATGTGTGTATGTAAGCTCTCCAGCGTGCCTCGGTGCCACTCAGCTGGGTGATTCACCGCTCTATTAGCTTTAGCCTGGTCCGCAAGTGTCATAGAGCTATGAAGTAAAGGCCAACCATTGAGGGAACGACGAGATGACGAAGTCGCCTCCTGGGGTTTGTTCATCTGTAGTGGCTCTAAATGTTAGACGTGCATTGACCTGATTTAGATTTTTAATCTGAAATTAATCATAAAATGGTTATACGGAAATATCATTGCTTGATGCAGAGCTAAAAATTTAAAAAAAGAAAAAGAAAAGATTTGGGTCAAAACAGCAAACGTGGTCAAAAATTGCAAAAATGCAAGTTGACAGATTATACAGATGACACTTACATTTGAATTGAAAAGAAATATATATTATATATATTTTTTATTAAAGTTAAGAATGGGTAAATGGGTAATCACCATGTATCCCCAAGTTATGAGTGAAAACCTTATTCAAATGTTGCTGCCTTACCAGTTCATACATTACTTTTATATATTTTATTCTGCCCATAGACAAAAGCTAATTCATTTAATGAACTACATAGTTTGTGGCCATATTTTTTTATTTGTGAAGCTTCTTTAAACACTGGACTTTCTTTTGTAGAGAACTGTATCAGTGTCAAAGAATAAAAAACTTTTTTTTTCTTAAATTTCAGTGTGAGTTGTAAGCTGCATTTATCATAAGTAACATGGGTATGGATTATATTGGCACAGCTGTGCATGTCCAAGTGTTTAGTTCCAAATAATATGAGTGATATCGTAACTGTCTTAACACCCATGATTTTAATCTCATATACACAGTATTTATTACCTGCTTGATAATAGCATTGTTGACTGCTGCTGTTTGCAAGGGCATCAAAAAATCAATATGAGGTAGAGCAGCATCTCTCCTCACTTATTACATTTCCACCCCTCATGAGCAGCACAGAAAACTCAAGGTCTCCTTCATGTCTGAGCGCCCTCAGAAATTATGTGCTGATGACACCCAAACAGATTGTGTAATTATTTTTGCCCCCACATCCCTGGCCTGCAACACACACGTTTGGATCCAAAGCAGTTCCAATGATCCACGGAGTACAAGGGTCATGGAGCGGTCAGATCTGGTGATCAAGATGGTGTATCGAAACAGATCATACGTAAGTGTCGTCTATAAGTCCAAAGACATAATAACACTGATTTTAATGTTTAAACTCCTTTTATTCTTGGGCTGCAGCCTAAAATGCTCATCATTGATTGTAAAATATTTTCAAAAAGGAAGAGAGAAAGAAAAGGAGAGTGTGCTTTTTAGATATGAGGCTTTATAAATAAGCTATAAATGATGTGTTCTATTGTTATTGTCATTAGGAAGCAATAGACCTCAGCAAAATGATCACACAAGGATGTTATGAGGAATCCTGGGGCCTGCTAGTCAATGGATGTACTGTCTGTCTCTGGCCACAGTCATCATTGGCTACTGCAGTGTTTTGTTTTGTTTTTTCATCTTTTTCAGTCATATACTTTAACAATTTAGTTTAGTAAAATGGTAGGAGATGAGACAAGATCTCATGCCACAAGATCTTGCAAGACAAATTGCCACAAGATGCACATAATGTCAAAATTTCATCTTGTTTCATTCTTGCGGACCAAATCTTGCGTGCAATGGTGCCGGCTAGTTCTTGTCTCTAAGGATAGTCTGCATTTCCATTTTCGCTAACTGCACTGGGCAACTGCTATATTAATGTAAGAATCATGTGTAAGCTAAAATGTTTAAAACTGGGTGTGTACAATACCCATTTTATCGACTAAAGACCTCACTAAAATGCAGCAGGAATCAGTGCAATATGAAACAGTACAATATAAGGGTATGTGCAATACAGTGGAATAGGATTCTAAATGTCTCTCACTGTCTGGCTTGTTTAACATGTATAATATCATAATAATATACACCTGTCAGGGGGTCTGCAGATGAAATTAGCCCAATATAATCTGACATATTTACATTTGTCTAAATGTTCATTAATATCCATGGTTCCCCTTTTCCTAAATAAATAAATACAATAAATGACTACAGGTTTATGTGTAAAAATGAATCACTCACGTTTAGGACATATAGCACATAGATCTTTACTATAACACTGCACAGTGCTGTGATTTTCTATAATTTACATACACTACCTTAGTAGTGACATCAGTAAATAAATACATTTTACCCATAACATGGTTGTTTTCAACCCTTTACTCGCGAGGGCAGAAAAACCCTGAAAATGTGTTTTCTGGATTAATCTTTTATGTGTTAAGAGTCTATAGTGGCACTCAAGTTCAAGCGCAAAGCAATTACTTTGGATCCTCTCAGGGACCACTGCACAGTATGCACTATTGTTTTCATATTTTTTATTTTTTATTTCATTTTTATTATCCTTAAATTAAATATTGTTCAGTGTTGTCATATTGCTTGCTGTCTGTATAAAAAATTAAGAAAGGCGGAAATGATTTGTGCTGGCATATGAACACAGTAACTGTTACAGATAGGCTGCTTATTATCAGTGGGCATTCACTGTTGTGTTTAAAAACAAAAAACAAAAATCCCTCCTAAAACCTGATAGTTTACGCTTGTCAGAACTCAGTGCCTCTTTTGCCCCTTCCCCTCCCTGCCCACGAGAAAATGTCACAATATTTATGGCAAAAGGACAAATTCAATTTGTCAACTGGACAAAAGTTTATTTGGTCGAATACGTTTCGCAGCTTGGATGAGCTGTTGTTGACAAATGGAATTTCTCCTTTTGCCATGGATTCTACCTGGACGACTGAGGGATTTTACACACGTCACAATATTTACAAAATTTAAGGGGTCTAGAGCCATGGCGTCAACATGTAGGAACACGCTAGGGGGCGTAGCAATATTAAAACAAATACAAAATAAATACAAAAATAAATACATGACAAAAAATGACAAAAGTGCAGTTATTACACGGAGCAAACAGCTGCTTCACTACAAAGACCGGTGACCCTGGTGACAGTGCTGAGGATGGGGCGAAAAATGTCAAGGTAAACAAAATAATATACATAACATTGTCTGCCTAAAATAAAACCAATATAATTATAACTACTAATGAAGACAAACACTTCTCATTTGAGTATTATTTGAGTTATTTGCGTCTAATGGGACACTGAGAAACCGCAATGAGTCACAATAAATGCACACGTCATAGCTTTTGTGTTATGCTGCCATCTTGTGGAAATGTACCATAAAAATCTGAACAGCAGATAGTTGTTCAACAGCATGTGTGTAACCGGAGTGTATTGTAATTATAAACTCACTCCACAGTCTTAATAGGCCACAAACAGCCACATTGAGACTGCCTAATCATGACGCTATAAGGGGCCATACCTCGCGCTGGCACTGAGAGGAGAACCTATGTTTATGTCATAAAAGACAATATTACGCACCACGTTCAAAAAGAGCATTTAAAGACACCATGAACAGAGGGCAGTGTTTAGCATAAAGTGGCAATAGCCCTAATCATATAAAATAGCCTAGCAAAACATCAACAGCCCCATTGATTTGGCCGTTTGCTAAATAAAACTGATTTTACATCATTCGAGTAGAGGCCAAACAGCTGAATAAGCCCAAACTCAAATTCTGTAGGAGAGTCTATATTTTGCGTAACATTGCGTCTTTCCCATAGTCTGTATAATAGAAGAATAGCATCTATATCTGTATAATAGAAGAACAGCATCTATATCTGTATAATAGAAGAACAGCATCTATATCTGTATAATAGAAGAACAGCATCTATATCTGTATAATAGAAGAATAGAATCTATATCTGTATAAGAAGAATAACCTATATATACAGTCTGGTCCTCGTATACTCCTCTAGAGTTAAGGACAAGAAAACTATTGAAAACTACTGAATAAATAGCCCAAGTTACCCTTGAATGTTTTACTTTTCAGCCACGCGGTCACAGTCTGATGTAATTTTACGCAATAGGCTTGACGCCAAGGCGCACCTGTGGCCGATCGGTGAAGCAGCAGGCAATCTTCAAACTGAACATTCAGGCTAATGACAAACTTTTGACCTCTGGTAACATGGAAACGTCTCTACTCCAACGTAGACAGACCCTTGGTCCTTACGTTAATCATGTACCAGAAAAAACACCCCTCGTTTACCCGCACCCGAATGGTGGACAGTGTCTGATGACGGTCCACGCCACCTACCGGGCACCACCCACTTCAACTATGACAGTATGACCCAGTAACGGTGTCAGTACTGTGTTATTGACAGGAGCCAATACCGGTGTGTATATACTGTGTATGTCATTTTAGTGTCCAGTTCTCTCATCCTGACAGCACCATGGACAAAGGTATGGGGACTATCACTCAACATAGTCTATTCAGTGTCAGATGCTAAACTGACCGCACTGCCGTCTGGCACGTGGCACGTATTTTCTGTCACAATTGTTTTGAGCTGGTGGGACTAATCCCTCCGTCAATGCAGCGTTGGAATCATCACTATAGCTGCCAGAACCACGAGTGTGAGTGGTCAGTGGCAGTGCTTTATAAAACAGAAATTCTCATTTCAGCGTTTGATGAGTTGGATGGAAAGAGGTTGGTTCACATCTGTATAAGTTTATAAAGGCCTACTGTAGAAGAGTTTGTATGTATTGTATTGTTTGTATTTATTGTATTGTATTATTCTTTATTGTTTATTTTTATGTAATATAATAAAACATTTAACATTAGTTGAAATTGTCTAACTAATGGTTAGGTTAATGGTCCTAGATCTATGTGTGTAATCAGATTATTAAACTAAAATGTCTCATAGGCTAAATATGAACTAATTCACAAATTAGTTTAATGCTGATTGTGTTTCATAAATCCTTAGAATCTGAAAATATTATGTAAATGTTGGTTATATTTCATTCATTATCTAGTTTTACTATTTGTGTGGCTTTTACAGTACGGGATAACATGGAACAGTTTTGGAGGACACACTCTCAAAATGCCACTTTGGAGGAGATGATGTTGGACACACATGCTCAGGAGCTGACCGAACAAGAGCTGCCCGAGATTCTGTCCATGCTGCCAAATCTGGACAGCTGCAGAGTCCTGGAACTAGGAGCTGGTATTGGGTAAGTGTCAGTCTGTGCCCCGCTTTACATGTAGCAACATTTTGTGATGAAGCTCGAAACTGGTGGGAGCAGTTTTCCAGTTTGAACTTTCACTTTAGCTACTACTCGCTGCTAATTAAACATCAGATCCATATAAGCATTTACATTACAGTTATACAATGAATACAGCTGTTCTTATTTGATGCCATCGTGTTTGAGTGTGCAGGCGCTACACACGGCACTTGCTGACTAGGGCTCAACATGTGGTTGCTGTGGATTTTATGGAAAACTTTGTGGAACGTAATAGACAGGACAACGGTCACCATAGCAACTCCACTTTCCTCCAGGCAGATGTCACCAAGCTTGAAATCCCCAAAAACAGGTGCCTCATTTGGTTCATATTTTATATTTAATAAGTTTCAAAGTATTGATTGTATAATTGTTTCTTGTGTGGTCAGTATTGACTTTATCTTCTCCAACTGGCTGCTGATGTATCTGAGCGATGAGGAGCTCCAGAGTCTGACAGAGAAGATGTTGGGCTGGCTGCGGCCTGGTGGCTTCCTCTTTTTTAGAGAGTCCTGCAACTATCGTTCAGGTGATAGAAGCCATTTCCCCAGTGTGTAAATTACATGATGAGCATCATGAAAGAAAAAACATGAAAAGTAGTTGTTAGGCTTGAATGTTCTCAAGGAGTCATAGATTACAGCTTTATAGCATTTACCTTGTTAAAGATTAGTAAATATACTTTTGTGGTATGTTCATATCACAGAATGAATTATATATTACTAGAAATCCTTTTAAATTCAATTTATTTTACAGGTGACTTTCAACGTGAATTTAACCCAACTTGCTACCGCACTGAAGCACAGTACACTCAACTTATCACTTCGGCACAAGTAAAGGACAAGGAGAGCGCGCAGATATTTGGTTTTGACATTATAATGAAGAAACAGGTCCAGACCTACATAAAGGTATAACTGTGAGTCATAATAATTAGAATCTGTTGTCCAACGCTAACCCTAACTGTCTTCATTTCTTCTACTGTAGATGAAAAATAACCCAAATCAAATTTGTTGGCTTCTCGAGAAAGTGCAAAGGTCTTTAAATGGAATGAGCCATTTCAGAACTTTCCAGCAGTTCCTGGATCATAAACAATACACTCGCAACGGCATCCTGCGCTATGAGAAGATGTTTGGGGCTGGGTATGTTAGCACTGGCGGTCCCACTACAACTAAGGTAAAAATTACAGACATTTGTCTCCACAGAAATACAACCACAAGCCTAAAACTGTGTTCATGAAAAATAAAAATTTTCCTCTGTTAGTCAAATTATGTGCACCTGTCAACTCAGTCCCTCAGTGTAAGAAGGAGCTCAGCTGCAGGTCAGTCAAATCAATATAGAAAAATAATTTAACACACCATGGAACAACACTTTAAAGTGCTCCCTCACTGTGGATGAATTCTGTAGATGTATACAAGTAGTTTGAAAAATCTCCATTGTTTTACTGTTATCTGTTATTATGTATATGGCAGAATTTATATTTTTTTTTACCATTGAGGGAAGTGCTTAAGTACAGATGAAAGTTATTGCACATAGGTAAAGATGAGGAGGAAGGATGTAACTATGTTGAAGCTGATGCCCTTTAATATGAACATGCTAGATTTAGCTCTTAAGTTTTGTTTTATGATGTAGGTTTCTTCACATCGTCACCTTATTGCATTGTATAATATATATACTCTATATATTTACTATGCTGTATACTATTTTATACAATTTGTGCATATCCCCTGCATTAACAAATATATTTCTCCTCTAAAACTTCGCTAATACTGAACTGTTTTTCAACTTTTATTTCTAGGAATTTGTGGATTTGTTAGACCTAAAGCCTGGTGAGAAAGTTTTAGATGTGGGTTGTGGGATTGGAGGTGGAGACTTCTATATGGCAAAGGTAAACTAACAAATATGCTGGACTGTATAGTAGAAAAGGCATAAAAACACATGTTGCATTGACATTTTTCATTTTAAATGGTCAGACATTTGGAGTAGAGGTCCTTGGCCTGGACTTGTCAGAAAACATGGTGGATATAGCCCTGGAGAGGGCAGCTCAGGAGCATCTACCATCTGTATGTCCTTTAGTCTGTTTGTATGCATTTATTATAAAATGGCTGTAGTGATATTATTGTGTTTGTTTCATGTTGAAGGTTCAGTTTGAGGTGTCTGATGCCACTAAAAGGATTTTCCCTGAGAGCTCATTCGATGTCATCTACAGTAGAGACACCATCCTCCATATAGCTGATAAATTGGCTCTTTTTAAGCGATTCTTTGTATGTAACATTGTTATATTATAAATGAAATGAAACTGAATTATGGCAAATTACTGGTGTTCCTATTTTTCCCCTTTCCCTTCTTCAGTCATGGTTAAAACCCGGGGGACGGCTTCTGATCAGTGACTACTGTTGTGGAGAGAAACCCTGGACCCTGCCATTTGAGGTCTATGTCAAACAGAGGGGATATATATTGTACACACCAGTGGAGTATGGAAAGGTACAAGCATCAGGGTTTTATTGTTGGTGTATTGTTGTTAAATACGGAATGTTTACTGCAGGCTTCACAGGCAGAAAGAAAGTAAGGTGAATAACTAATATAAAGCTTATAATAATGTATTGTTAATGTAATGTATGTATCACACAACTATGTAATATGTTATAAATGTACTATATACAGTTAATTTCCATTTTTTTAAAAAGACGCTTGTTTTTTAGTAAATGTGTTTGTGTCTGTTTGTGTGCAGTTTATTGAGAAAGCCGGTTTCTCCGAGGTATGGGCAGAAGACAGGACCAGCCAGTTCATACAGGTCATTGAAGAGGAGCTTCAAAAAGCTCAAAAACTCAAAGATGAGTTTATTCAGGTCAGTTTGAACAAAAACATGGTGCAAGGTGCATTAATATGTTACATGCTGATTCGCATTAATGTGTCTCTGCAGGAATTTTCAGTAGAGGACTTTTATGCCATTGTAAATGGGTGGCAAGAAAAGCTGGAGCGGTCCAAGAGTGGAGATCAACGATGGGGTCTTTTTCTTGCTAAGAGGAAATTAGATTAATTTATGTAAATGAACAAATAAATTATCCAAAATCTTTTTTTTATATTGTGAATTCTGGATAGTCCAGTTGTATTTACAGTACAAGACCATTATAATAGCTCTTAAATGGGAACAATTTCTGCCTCCTCTGTGATTTCTAGCGTTGCAAGATGTAGGCCTATTGGTGTTTATTTTTGCTAATACCACAAGTAGCATATTATAGGACTAATGAATTGAATATGTATTATATTAATAATATAGCCTACTATTCATTTACTCTAATAATTCAGCTCACTTTCATTTTCATTCGGCAAATCACATGCAAAGTAAACCTCAAAAATAGGCCTACAAAGCATTCCCGTTCACTCGGCAAACTCCTACAAAGTGTCCAGCAGGTCTAATTGTGCCGCTGACAGTCACACCGCCCACTGTGAGCTGATGTCATCCAAGAGGAGCCAGGGCCAGGCGAACGGGTGGATGACACGTATAGAAACATCACCTGCAAAAGCATGTGTGCTGTATCCTGCAGGCATGTGCCAGTACTACTGAAATATGATTGTGCTCTGTGTGCGCAAAGGATCCAATCAGACTGTTGGTTTGCCAACAACACGAATGGCGTCGCTTGTCAGGGCTTCTCGGGTCACACTTCCTTCTAAACGGTATAAGCCTACGCCCACCTCCCCGTCATTTGAGTTCCCTGATCATTTAACTCCGCCAGCCGATAATTGAGACGAGGAACATGGCGAATTACACAGAGCAAGGCATTCGCCTCAGTTCGGTAAGTGCGCCAAGTTTCATTGAGACCTGCACGCGTAAATGCGTCAGTTCTGATCTCCTGACCTGCGTCTTTGTTATGGCAGATGTGTCCGACCTTCCTGAACAGCAATTCGACCAGTCACACTTGGCCCTTTAGTGCTGTAGCAGAATTAATAGGTAAGTTATATTAAATAAAGATTGTGCCATTTTTAGATGGAATTTAGTTTCGCGTTTCTGTCAGAATGCTACAAGGCACATACAGCACTTCCTCTTTCTATTTATCATTCCGTATTGCAAGTTGAAAAAAGTGTGTAGCTTAACGAGGTAGCCTACTGTGTGTACCAAGTAATTCAAATCATGTATAAAAGTTTATTTTCAGTTTGCAATACAATCTACATATAGCCTACTTGCACAATTGTATCAAGGTGTCCCCGTATAAGAAAGAAAAAGTTTTAGAATCTGCAATATGCAATAGTGTGAAGATACAACGTGGAATAATTATTTTTCCATAGACAATGCTGCAGATCCTGGTGTCTTCGCTAAACAAATCTGGATTAACGTTCATGAAGAGGCAGATCACCTCTGCATGACATTCACTGATAATGGCTGTGGTATGACACCCAACAAGCTGCATAAGATGCTCAGGTACATGGCACTGCACATGGCGGTGTGCTATAGATGATGCATACAAAAGCTTTTATTCATATTTATAATACGCTCCTTTCTATGCTCCTTTCTGTTTTTTGCTCAAATCAGATCACAGAGTCACATGTTTCGTGTAGCCCAACTCCTGTGTGCCACTTTAAACATATTAAACATATTGTTAAACATATTAAACATATTTTTTTATAAGTATAAAAATAAGTTTTCATCACCTCTGGAAAAAACCCCTGCTGTGCCGGGATGTAAATGTTGATGCTTTATGGAAATAGCTAACCTGGAATATTTCTTACTGTCATTCTGTATTTAGCTTTGGCTTCACAGACAAAGGACGAGGAAGGACAGGTGTACCAGCCATTGGTGTGTACGGGAACGGATTCAAGTCTGGGTCCATGCGCCTTGGTCGAGATGCACTTATCTTTACTAAGAGCGGAGGCTGCCAGTCTGTGGGAATGCTCTCTCAGACCTACCTGGAAAACATCAAAGCCCAGTGTGTCCTTGTCCCTATTGTGCCCTTCAACCAACAAACCAATATCCTTTCCCTTTTTTGTGAAAGCATGTTTTACGTTGCATCTGTGTTTGTGTATCTCAACAAGAGCTAATGCTTAATACAGTGTGTTACCATAACCAACCTCACAGTCGCTGGTGGTAACCGAGGACTCCGAGGCCAGTTTGGGAGCTATCCTAACACACTCCATTGTCTCTTCCCAAGAACAGCTCCAGACTCACTTTGATTCCATCCCTTCAAATAAAGGCACAAAGATACTAATTTGGAATTTACGCCGGTATGACTCCTACTTTCCATGAATACTGACTAAATACTCACATAGCCTGCTGTTATCCATTAGAGTATTGTTTATTCATTTATAGACATATTTTCATTTTATCCAAAGGGCCAAAGATGGCAGTCCTGAAATGGACTTTGAGACTGATCTGACAGACTTCCGCTTGCCTGAGATCCAAATAAAAGAACTACAGAAAAGTCTGAAAGACAGTGGAGTACTGAGAGCAGAACAGAACATCCCAGACATGCATTACAGTCTCAAGGTAATGTACAGCTTGTAAAATGTTACATATGCACACTGCTAATTACAATACTGTCATTGTAAAACTAGATGGTACTTTTGACTGGCATATGTTAGGATGTTAAGGTACAAGGCATTTTTCTGTAAGCCATATTCTCTAACAAAGATGAGCTTCTCACTATGCTTTAGGCTACAAGTTGTGTACTATTATACCTTAACATGCAACAGAAGATAATATTAGCAAAGTTTAAAAATGTGGCAGGCAATATATTAATTATTTATGTTGAAGGTTATACAATATAACAAGCATAGTAACACTAAAAGGTTAGATTTAGTGTGGTTACAGAAATTTCTATTTACTAAAATCTCAAATATTCCAAAGGTTTTCATATTTTAAACAGATTTCATAACGTGATATTATGTATGTACTTCCAGTCTTGTTTAAGAATATCTTGTTACAGATGTCGCAAAATATTATGAAATAAAATGTATTTTGATCTATATTATGTATAATTTGTTTAATCAGATTTTTAATTTCAAATGTCGTTGAAATTGACACTTAGAAACAACTTTTAAAATTCTAATCTCCCATATTATAGTCTTATATATTGTTTTTATTGGGGTAAATATTGAAGCAATTGTTTAATACTTAACATGCGTTTGTATTGCAGGCCTACCTTAGTATTTTGTACCTGAGGCCAAGGATACAAATTATCCTGAGAGGAAAAACGATCCCCACAAAGATGGTGTCACAGCAGCTGACACAAGTCGAGTATGACATGTACAAACCCCACTTCAGTGTATCCTTTCACTGTATGTTTGCAATGGGTAGAAAATGAATAACTAAAAATATTGTATAGTTATTTGGTCACATCCAGTCCTGAGAAACTTAACTCAAGCTCACCAGAAAGACAAAGTGAAGGTGACTTTTGGCATAAACAAGAAAAACAGTGAATATTATGGCATCATGATGTATCACAAGAACCGACTTATCAAGGCCTATGAAAAAGTGGGCTGCCAGTTAAAGGTATGAGACCATTGTCTAAACTTTACTTTGAGCATTTGTGTAGAAATCTATCCATTTTATTCACATTTCCAACAGACCTCTGGACAAAGAGCAGGCGTAGGTGTCATTGGAATTATTGAATGCGACTTTCTTAAACCTGCTCACAACAAGCAAGATTTTGAATATACAAAAGAGTACAGGTACAACAACCAATTTGTAAAATTGTTAAACATACTTAACAGCAGATTTAATTCCTTTTCTTTTATCCAAGACTTACTCTTGGAGCTTTGGGCATAAAACTTAATGATTATTGGAAAGAGGTGATGGAAAGAAAGCCTAAACAGAGAGAATCTGAGCCAGCAGCAAAAGAACAAAAGAACATCACGACCAAAAGAAGCGGGGAAAAGTAAGTGATGTTGATAAACTGTATGCATCTGTTTTGTCTCCTATGTCTATTCTAACAAAAAAAAAAACAAGTCTTTATTTTTCATTTTGTGTTGCTCTTGCAGTGGTCCTATTTGGTTACAATGTGAGGAGTGCCTCAAATGGAGGAGTGTCCCAGGTGGTCATTACACTGTTATTCCTGAAACCTGGACCTGCAGGCAAAATCCAAACCCACGCTACAGGTGTAGCACTTTTTAAATTTACCTGGGATTTTAGCCTATTGTTAAATAGTAAATAATCAGTAATAATAATACATTTTCTGTAACAAAATGTTTTCTTTTTTTTTTTAGAAGCTGTTCAAGTCAAGAGGAAACAAATGACACTGAGGACCTGTTGACAGCGAGTTACCCTAAGAACCACTCTAAACGGTAAAACAAAATGACAGCCAGTGGCTGTGTGTTTGTTTACTCTTAATATTTTGCTTTGACCTGATGTCAGTTTATATGCCACTTTGTGGTTTTCCCCTGTTTCCGTGTAGTAATCTCACACTACATTTTCATTTTTAGAATGTGAACACTTCCTTAAACTTCCTTCCTTAAAAGCTTAAAGTAGTTGTACCAAAGCTGTGACCAAAATGTTTAAGCAAACAATGTCTTAAAGAGAAAAACATCATGCTGTATAATAACTGAATGCTATTTGTGAACAAAATGACCTTTCATGCTGATGCACAGAATATCTTGACTTTAGTCAGTTAAGAAATTAATTTTACAGGCAAGCATATATTGTATTTAGTTAGAATGTAATAACATAATAATACTACTGATAAGCTTTAGCAAAAGAATTAAATGAAATAAAATGTAAAATATATTTATTTGTATTTGTGTTTTCAACAGAGAGTATTCCAGGCATAAAAAGAGAGAAAAATCACCAGTGGTAAATCTAAATCTACATTGTTTGCACATTTCTGCAAGATTTGATTTGATTTGATCTGATCTTTTTTTTTTTTTTTTTTTTTTTTTTTTTAGCTGGTGGAATCAGGGTCCAAAAGTCCTGTGAATTATTTTTCAGACCCTGATTTTTCAGACCCCTCACCTTCATTCACAAATGAAGCAGAGAACCTGCATGTGAACATGGACCAAGGACCAGAGAGAGACAGCACAAGTACACATCTCACAACAGAGACACTGCTGCACACAGCTACACATGCACACAACAAAGAGGCATCAGAGCCAAGCATTACACAGGACCAAATTAAAGAAACAATCTCTGAAACACCCATGGAGCAAGATGAAACCCTTCAAACAGATGATGAGACCATGGTCTTTGAACGGTACATTTTTATATGTTTGTATAATTGCTATTATTATTTGTGATACTATAGCACACTATAGTTAATGATTGCAGCAGAAAATGAATAGTTTGTGTTACCAAAGCTTAAAAATGATATTAACCAATAATCTCTCTGCTGCAGCATGAAGAGGCAATCAGATGAACCATTTCAACGTGTAAAGAAGAAGTTGTGTCTTGAAGAACTTGGTTTATCTAAGAATAAAGACCATGAGAACCCAGGTACTTCAGACAAGACTACAGAGGACAGCCAAGGTCAGGAAGAAAACCACAGTGTTAACCTGCCACTAGTACCTCAAGAGGAAAGCAGAGAAACAAGAATGAAAAGATTGAAAGAGCTGGAAAGTGAGAGCCATAAGTTACGACAGTTGCTTGGTTTGGAAATTATCAAGAAAACTCAAGGAACAATGACAACTGCTGACATCAAGACCCTAAATGAAGGGCAGAGCACTGTTCCAACCAGAGAGATTGGGTGTCAAGTTGAAATAACAGAGGTGAACATTAATTATGATCAAAATACCATCAATGTTTGCTTTGTTGGCAATTTTTCAGTAATAGATAATAGTACAAACTATTCCATTACACCCTTTTAGAGAACGATAATAAATGTGTTTCTTTTGTCCGTCAGAAATCAGTTTCATGTGGCAGCAACACTCTGGTTCCCGAGTTTCATGAAGCAGTGATTCAAAGCTCTCGAGCAATGTGTGGATTTAAGGATCCAGAGCAAAAAAGAGACAGTCTGAAGACTACTGGGAATGAAGACAACAATGACATGTATGTTTCAATAATCAATAATCATACTTTAATGGAGCTTTTTGTGCTCATGGTGTAATGGAGACTTAACAATAGTATTTGTGTTTTGTGTCCAGGTTGGGGCATGACAAACTTCAGGGCATCCGGAACAATGTGTTGGTGCTCCTCACATCGCTCCTGCCTCAGCTGGACCTGTCAGGCATAAGTCTGGAGACGACTGATGTGGACAACATCCTGCAGCAGATTATAGAAGTCAATGAACTCAAACTATGAATGATCTCGACTCCCAATTTTAAACTTTGCTTTTATATATGCTTATGTTTTTTATATGTATTTGTATATGTGTGTGTGTGTGTGCTCTACAATTTGCATTGCATACTGTGAGCCTTTAATATATGAAGAGGCGTTATTGTTGTTGTTGTTGTTGTTGTTTTACTGTCTATTTATATTTTTATAGATTAAAATTACAATGTTGAGTTTTTATTTGCCCATCAATAAAGCATATGCAACACATATCTTAACCACAAGGGGGTGTAATATGCGTCTGGCTATGAAGATTATTTTAAGCCATTTGTAATCAACTATTATTATAAATTAATTAAACCTATTTAAATGGTTCTAGGTCAAACCCACACTCCATAAGACTTTGTTTATCTTCAATTCTTATTATGGCGCCAGTGAGTGATACAATTAACACATTATTCTCTTTTCGTTTTGAACTTTCCTATTTGTCACATTAAACTACACATAACATCTGTACATAAACTCTACCTAAATCCTGCTATTTCATTCACAACATCTGTAGTTAAAGCCACGGATCTATTACATTAGAGCGGACCCCGGGGGCGCGCCCCCCACGTGGACCCAGTCCTTTGACCTCCCTCCTTTAAAACCCGCCGCACGCACTGGAAGCCTCAGACAGCCGCCTGTTCTTGGAAGTCAAATACGGGAAACGAACGTCATGGAGACCACTTTTATTTTTCTAGCAGCTTTCTACAGTTTCAGCCTCCAGCCCATCGGAGCCGCAACTAGAAACTATTACATCGCGGCTGTGGAGATAGGATGGGACTATACCCACTTGGAGAATGCTGACCCTGGGGCCAACCACAAGTGAGTTTAAGATATATTCTTATATACTTTTAGCACTGATCGATGTTTTTTTTTTTTTTTTTAATGTTTTAAAATACTTAATATTACTGTATTTTTTCATTTTCAGAAAATTATATAAAGATGCTATTCAAAAATATATCAAGGCTGTTTATAGGGAATACACAGACACAACGTATACCGTACCAAAGCCAAGACCAGCATGGTCCGGTAAGCTCTTAAATGTTTGCTCTGTTTTACTTGAGAACAAGTTAAACAATGTAGACGACGTCATGTATGCATTTATTTGCAGGTATACAGGGTCCGGTGATTGTGGCACAGGCTGGAGACAGGGTGGTGGTCCATTTCAAAAACATGGCCTCTCAGCCCTACAGTATCAGCCCAGTGGGAGTCACTTACTGGAAACAATCTGAAGGTACCAGACTTTACAATCTGGGCTTATTCCAGTCTAAGAATCATACACACATGTATTGCTCCAGCCCACATTTATTGAATCATGTAGGCCTATGTGTTAAATATTGGCTGTTGTGGGTGACTGTTTTTAGAGATTTCGAAATAAAGCAGTGGACCATAGAGCAACATCATGTTTCATCAGATCCTGTCACCAACTGTCACCATTATCTTACGTCCACAGAGAATTACACTGGTACTTTGTTTCTGTTGAAATTGTGTTTTGTTGTTGACACATATCAGGAATTTAAAATAATACCAACCGGAAGAATTGCTGTTATCACTCTGCTAGGCTATAAATTGTTTTCTGAACAATAATTTCTTTCACAGCATGAGTTACTCAATAAGGCTTTTCATTTAGCAATAAAGAAAAAAGTACACATCAAACAAGGGACCTAAATCGCCATTCAGTGGGTACCATGGACAGAGCAGATTAACATACATATACACACACACAACATTGGAAAGATGAATTAGATAATGTCCGTCATACTCCAGTCTGCATGATCTCAAATATCCTAATTGTCATGTTGTTTATTATAACAATTGTTAGACCTAACCTAAAACCTTTGTTAAACATCTATATTATTTAAAATGCATATGTATGTGTAAATTATAACATTTTAAGGACCTTGGAATGACAAAAAAATTTCTAAAGAATAAAAACAAGGAGTAAAACAAAGCGGAATTCCTGAGGACAATATTGTGTTTAGGCGCAGGCTATGAGGACTCAACAGCTGGCCAGGAGAAAGAGGATGATGCTGTTTCTCCAGGTGGATACTATGAGTATGTGTGGGACATCAGCATCAGAGATGGCCCCACACAAAGTGACCCCCAGTGTCTCACATACTCCTACTCATCCCGAGTGGATACAGTACGAGATATGAACTCCGGACTCATTGGTTCACTGCTCATCTGCAAACCAAGTCAGTGGAATAAATGAATATCATAGTTTGAAACATTTACCTAGCAATTCTAACACAGTGTACTACAAGATTTACCTTTTTTTCTAGATGCCTTCACAGAGGATGAAGAGAGGAGAAATCCAGCCTTTGTTTTGATGTTTGCCGTTTTTGATGAGTCCCGGAGCTGGTACGGAGAAGTTGGGGAGAGAAGAAGCAGAGAGAGATTCAGGAAAAGCAACACTCGGAAGGAATACCACACTGTAAATGGATATATCAACTCCACCTTACCTGGTAACCAACTCAGTCTTTATTCTACATGGTATACTTGTCTGTGTACAATATTTCTTCATTTGTATGTGTGCTGTTTGTGTGTAGGTTTGACACTGTGTTACGGTCGAGGCAATGTGTTCTGGCATTTAATAGGTGTGGGCACCGCTCCAGATATCCACTCCATTCAGTTCCATGACCACACTCTGCAGGTACTGATTGTCAGTAATGGAGAATAAAGTAAAGGAAACATCTTCTGTGAACCATGTTTTTGTGTTAGGTACTGTCCCATCGTAAAGTCACTGTGGAGATCACCCCAATGACATTCATCACAGCAGAAATGAAACCCACTTCTTTCGGACACTTCCCTATTACCTGTAACATAGTGGCTCATCGTCATGGTAAGACGAAACATAAAAATAACTCTTTACTTCTTTTTTCATTTAATTTTTTATTGTTTTATTTATCTTTTAAGGATAGTAGTATTATAGAGTATTATTTATTTGTATTAATTATTTTCATTTTAATGACAATCTTGTATTCCTCATAGCTGGCATGAGTGCAGTATTCACAGTGGAGAAGTGTCCTGATGTTGTATTACATCAGCAGCGTAATGCCAAATATGATGACTATGGTGACCATGGTAATTATGATTATGATTATGACAAAGACATTTTTAATGTCATAAGTACTGAACCCAAGAAACCAAAAGTGCAAGCTAGAGCCAGAGGGAGACAGTCGCCCAAAACCTGGCAGCACTTTATTGCAGCTGAAGAAATCATCTGGAAATATGCACCGCATCTAAAGCACAGTGACAGGTAAAAGATGAACTAAGCACTGATGTTAGTGTTTTAATGTAAATAGTTTTAATGTATTTGTTGACACTGCACCAGTGAGCTGCAGTCTCCATACTTGCCTAAGGTCCCTCACCATCTGGATTACAAATATAAGAAGGTTGCTTATGTGGAATATTCAGATGAATCATTCACCAAGAGAGTTAGTCCCCCTAACACACTGCTGGGCCCACTTTTGAAAGGAAAGATCAATGATCAGTTTTCTGTGAGTATATTATAAATATTAAATACTACAGATTACACTTCATGCTTCAACTTTATGAGACATTTTACCGGTGTTACCAGATCACTTTCAAGAACTTAGCCTCTCGTCCTTTCAACATCTACCCAAATGGTCTTACCAAAGTTTATCCACTGGAAAAAAATACAAATGGTATACAATGTCTTTGACACCTTTGAATCTGCTATATCAACATTTATTTGTGAATGGCTTTTCTTTGCTCTGCCACAACCCAGAAGCAGAGAGGGACTTGCGTACAATGGGAGTGCCCCCGAACAGCACTTTTAGATACATTTGGAAGCTCACGGCCGAGGACGGGCCCTTAGATGGAGACCCCCAGTGTCTCACACAGCTGTATCAGAGCACAGTGTCACCAGAGAGAGACTTGGCAACTGGGCTGGTGGGCACACTGCTCATCTGCAAATATGACGCCATCGACACCAACGGACAGTTGGTAAGTAAACCAAAGCCTCTCTGAATATAAGGAATGCTCATTACACTTATGTTATTTTTTTGTCTTCACAGCTGAGTCCAGACAGGGAATTAAGTTTGAGCTTTGCTATTTTTGATGAAAACAGAAGTTGGTGTTTTGAAGAAAACATGATTAAATCAAAGCAACTGACCTTATTTAACAATTCAGATAGTGAGTTCTACAACTCCAACGTTATTCATAGTAAGTTTTAATTATTATTCTTGATTCTTAATTTTACAGTGCTTCATAAATGAATTATGTGTTTGTTTGTTATTTGTTTGTTTGTTTGTTTATTAGCTGAAAATATAACTTTTAAAATCCCATTTCTATTTAAAATTTTTACTTGAGAATTAAATTTAAAAAAATGTAGTTGGAATTACATTTAAGTCTAAGTCTGTCCCTGGTTAAGGTGTGAATGGGATCATGTTCAGTGGACGGCAGTTCGTCATGTGCCAGACTGATGTCACATTCTGGCATATTGCCAACGTGGGAACTCAAAGTAACTTCCTCTCCGTCTACTTCACTGGGAATCTCTTTGAATATCAAGGTGTCTACCAGTCAGTCCTGACACTTTTCCCAATGACTGCTACCACTGTTTCAATGGAGACAGAAATTAACGGTACAGTACTGAATCAACTGTAAACAGTTGTTCATATTTTGCCTTTCTTTTAACTTTCTTTTGTTGTTTTATTCAGGTGAATGGGTGATCAGTGCATTTGACAGTAGCCGTAAAAGCAGAGGAATGAGCATACTATATTCAGTGCGTCCATGTGACACTGATCATGATGAAGAGGAAAACATTTTTGATTATTTAGATCCCATAGACTTTGGACCCAGAGGTTCAAGGCCATTAAAAGGGACTATCACCGTTCGTGTGTGCAAGAAGGCACTCAATGTTAATCAGTCTGAAACATCAGCCTTCAATAAAACTTTAAGGTGCCAACTTAAAAATGTGACACTTGCACAATTGAGTGGTCTGACACCAAGAAAGGAGCAAGAAGAAATTCCACTGGATGTTTTGGAGGAAAGCAAAGTTCACACAGACTCAGAGAATCCTAATGTGAGGTTAAAAAGACAGGCACATGGAAACTGGACACAAAACGATCTTATGTCAGAAGAATTAACTGGATACTGGAAGTTGGATGCACAAGATTTAGAAAGTCAAAATGTCTCTACAGCCCTAAAGGAAAATAACCAAATATTTAGTGACATGAATTTTACCATGTATGATCCTAAAGGCAATAACGAGATTTTACTGGACCCAACGGAATCTGTGAAGTCAGAGGATGGAAATCTTTTAAAAAAACTTCTAAATTATCCTTCAACAAACTCAGAGAATCAAACAGCAGACTTTGGTTTGGAGTTCAAAAATAACACAGACATTGAAAATGTAACACATATTTCTCTGTCTGTAGATTATGATGATTATAGCCAGGAGGTACTGCAACATATACACATACATACATGTGTATTTTCTGTTTCTGTGTACAAATTTTAAAGACAACTTTTATATTTGCAGGAGAATGGTACTGATACATTTGGCTCTGACTACATGAACATGCGATCGGGTGAAATGAGAGGCCGACATTATTACATTGCTGCAGAAGAAATCACTTGGGACTATGGCATCAGTAAACCTTATCAGTTTATCAAACACAGGTTTGGACTTTGTTTTTCAAAATGGGTTAAAGCTTTTTATCCCCTCTAATAATGTCTCTTCCCATTTAGAGAGATGCGGCGTGGTATGCGAAAGTTCCTGCCCAAGTACAAGAAAGTTGTATATCGAGCCTACAGAGATAAAGACTTCCAGCATCCCATTCCAAGAGGAGAGCTGGAGGAACACCTGGGAATCATGGGACCGTTCATTAGAGCCGAGGTCAATGACCTCCTCACAGTGAGTCCAGTTTCACTGCATATTCATATGCCGTGTTTGGTCTTCCTTAGGAGATTGTAGAAGGAGAAAGAAAAATTTAGTTTTTTGCCTGTGTGTCAAAAATACATACATTTTCCTGTGGCATCAGAATGTGCACTCATGTACTAAAAAAACAAAACAAAAAAATCTGTGTACACTTAGTACTTTCCCTTCTGTGCTTCATGACAGGTTGTCTTTAAGAACAAAGCATCAAGGCCTTACTCTTTTCACATTCAAGGAGTGTATGACAGGAGCCAAGGAGCCGGCTCTGGTCAGACCTACACCTCCGATGCTCCTCCTGGAGTCCCTGGAGATCCAGTGGCTCCCGGAGAGGCCAGAACTTACAACTGGAGAGTAACTAAGAAACAAGGCCCCTCTGACAAAGAGCTGAGCTGCAAGACAGGAGCATACTACTCTATACAGGATAAGGTTTTTTGGGCACCACTGAGCCGCTGCCATGTATCTGTAACACTATTTTACATGTATTTCTTTCTTTTTACAGGACAGAGACCTTCACTCAGGGTTGGTTGGGCCTCTAGTTATCTGCAGACCCGGCATTCTTCAGCCTAGGCAGCAGGATGTCCAAGAATTTGCTCTGCTCTTTCACTCATTTGATGAAACTAAGAGCTGGTATCTGGAGGAGAACCTCCAAGAATACTGTGTCCCCCCATGTCAAGCCAACCGTGAAGAGCCCGGGTTCCACACCAGCAACAGCTTTGCAGGTGAGAGACAATAACATGATTTCCACATATTTTTATCATTTTAAATATGTAACATGTTTCTCTCTCTGTTAGCAATCAATGGGTATGTGGCAGAGACACTGCCTGGCCTGTTAGTGGCTCAGCACCGGCTGGTCAGGTGGCACTTGCTTAACGTGGGCAGTGATGGCGAGTACCATGCTGTGCATTTCCACAGTTTGCCCTTCATTGTTCATACTGGGGCGGACCAACGGATGGGGGTCTACCAGCTTTTTCCTGGTAATAATTAAACTGATTGCTGTACAAACTGTTTTCACAACATAAATTGCAAGCAGAAACACTTTCTAACATGGTCTTGATGGTCAAGAATCAGTTGTGAGACACTGTTAAAAGAATGTAGTGTAATGTAATCTCTTTTATACATCTCCCTTTATTTTCCTATCAGCCAAAATTATCACTGTTTCTTCCATTTCTAGTTCTGTTTGAGTAGAAAAGGGCATGCTAACTAATATTAGAAATATTGAAAGTATAGAAAGTATAGTGTCTAATGTTTCTTTGCTCTATCAATTATAATGAGGTGTTTTTGGTACACTGGAGATGAGGCCTCCCACAGTGGGCACGTGGTTAGTGGAATGCACTGTTGCAGATTATCAACTGGCTGGTATGAGGGCGAAAGTACTGGTCTACAACCCAAGTAAGTCTAATATTGTGTGTGGAGACGGGTATTCATCATATGACAAAGTTAATATTGGGTTAATTTATGTTACATTAAGGTTAGGCAAGTACTAATTAATAGTAAAGGTTAGGATCCATGAAATGAATGCAAGAACCCCAAAATTGTCACACATTCTGTATGTGTATGTTTGTACTGAGAAGTTACTTGAGGTGTCATTATTACACCAGGAATTACAAGCTTTCACCATCAAATTTCATGATTTGCGCCAGAGTTACTCAAGCAGCAAAAAATGAACATGTTGCATCAAATCTGATGGTAAAATAAATCATTTTTCTTAAGAAAAAAGAACCCTATTCTATATAATATCAAAAGTGCATTATAGTGCATATTGTTTGCCTTATAAAGTTTTTGATATGGTATATTTTTATATAGTTTTGTTTTCATGTTAATACAACAGTTACAGATATTTCTGTTACAGAGATATGTTGTTTTATATGGTGTTTAATACTTTAGAGTGCATCTTACCATTGGGAATGAAATCAGGAAGGATAGATGATTCTCAAATCACAGCGTCAAACCATTTGGGTAACTACTTACTGTAATTATATTTTCTCTGTTTAAATGAGTGTTCAGTAATCTTGTTGATTCCACAATTGTGTATAGATGGATGGGAGCCTCGTTTGGCCCGACTGGATCAGTCTGGATTTATTAATGCTTGGATGGGTCAAGGGGAGATGCCATGGATACAGGTGAGGCTGTTGAGATAACAGTAATAATACCAACAATGTATATCATCGACATTGTTTTCCTGGTGTATCAGGTTGATTTGTTGAGGCCCATGCTCCTACATGGAGTGAAGACTCAGGGAGTGAGAGCGAAGCTGAGGGATCACTACATCACACACTTTAATGTGTCCTACAGCATGGACCTGGAGACATGGACCCACTACAGGGGGAACAGCACAAGACAAGCCTGTGTAAGTACCCTACTCATTATTATTATTTATAGCTGTACCATACACTAATACTTGGTGTCCATGGGTTTTAGCTTTTCTTTGGCAACATGGACAGTGTCAAAGTAAAGGAAAACACCTTCTCTCCTCCCTTTGTGGCTCGTTATATTAGGATTCATCCAGTGAATTTTGTGAAAAAGCCAGCTTTAAGAATGGAACTACTGGGGTGTGATGTCAACAGTAAGTATGTTAACCAACAGACAGAACATTTTACTTAATTGCATGGGCAATGGTCAGCACTAAATGTATGTTTGCACATGCCAGGCTGCTCTCTTCCTCTGGGGCTGCAGGCCAGGCTGATCCCTGATAGCAGCTTCAGTGCTTCTTCAGTTCATTCATCGTTGCTCTGGAGCTGGAGCCCTTTCCTCGCTCGGCTCCACCAAGAGGGCAGTGCTAACGCCTGGAGGCCTAAGGTACAATTTTTAAGGTTACAGCCTCTTTCAGTGTTGCTTAAATTCTAGAGAGGTGAATAGAACTCCATTACATTTACTCGATTTACTTTTAATAAAAGTGTAATTCTCTGAATAGTTTTCAGACACCATACTTTCCTACTTGACAAATATGTTTTACAGTACTCTTACTTGAGTAAAAGTTTTGCTCTAAAAGTCTACAATTCACATTTATGCAAAGAGCACTAAAAAGCACAGCCTGATCAAATGCCTCTTTCAAAGCAGTTATATAAATTGTAAGTTCATAGCTGGAACAACCATGTAATGCCACAGCTTTTCAGGACAGCTTTCAGTGGTGCGCCAGAGGAAGGGTGATACCAAATATTTTCCTACAAAGTGTTATTTTTATTATATTCCTCTGAATTTGTTACGTTATACTCTTTTTATGATAGAACAGCAACCCACATGAGTGGCTACAAGTGGATTTGGGAAAGGTTCAACGCATCGCGGGTGTAGTGACTCAAGGAGCCCGCTCACTCCTCACACAGATGATGGTCACAGAGTTCTCAGTCAGTGTCAGTCAGGATGGGCACTCCTGGAGCAGTGTGCTGGAGGAGGACTCACAGAGAGATAAGGTATTCTGGTTTTTTTACTTGATGTCATGGCAATTATTAGACTTTTAGTAAAATTGGAAATAGGACAAAGAGAGCAACACTGATCAGACTGTTGGAGTCTACATTTGAAAAGATGCAACCAAAGATGGCACAACCTTTGTGGCTATTCCCTTTAAAATAAAAGCATCCATGGATTAAATGACGATTACTGTTTTCACTATGGCCTTGCATTGGGTTATTATGTGAGTCACTCAGTTTTACATGTGAGGCAGTGTCTTACCGGAAACATGTCTATTTTTGGTGTTCACTTGTATAGCTTTATTCACATTATTTTCAAATGTGTTTTTTTTTATTACAAATGGCAAATAAACTATTTTAACAAAACTGAAATCATTCTACAGATCTTCAGTAGAAACAATGACCCAGAGGACGAGGCTCTAACGGTTTTTGATTACCCACTGTTTGGACGTTATCTTCGGATACACCCTCTCGGCTGGATCAATGACATTGCTCTGAGGCTGGAGGTTTTGGGGTGTGACACACAGCAGCTTCCTTTATAGCACAAAAATAATGTGTACGTTATAAACCATCTACCTGCTGCTGCTGCTCCTGCTACCGCTGCTGCTAAGCTACTACTAGAGAATGTTTCTTTTTTTGTGTCCTACAGTTTCACACTGGGTATTGTAAATAGTGCAGACGTTATGGATGTATGAAAGGTTGCTCTGCTGCAACGTCTTATTTTGATAAACAAGATGTTTTTCTCTTCTTCTTGAATGGGGATTTTTCCATGCAAACTGTGCAACAAAAGCTTACAGTTTAGAACTAAAAACAAGCATTTTTTGCTATATGCCTGTTCTTGTGTTATTCCATGATGTTCTGGTCTGTTATTTTGGCTTATCCACCTCCCGCAGAAACTCTAGTTACTCACTATTATTGTTCTTTGACATGTTCAAGTATGCAGCATTGTTTGTATGTTCACAGACTATGCTGGTCTGACAGTGTTACTGGAAGTCAATCAGTGGAAGTGAGGAGGCCTAATGAAAACAGTTATTGCTGAGAAAGTGTTATCAGTGTGTCATTATCAGAGGAACTTTCCAGTCGGGTGGTGTTTCATTTGGAAGACAGTGCGAGGGACAGGACATGCTTTGACTCAACAAGCCAGTCAGCCTTAAAACTCACAAATACAATGTGTTGTAGAATTTTACTTGAGAAAGAATTATAATAATTCCTTAACTTATTTGCATTATTTGACCCAATCCATATGTTGTATAGGTCTATGTTGCATGTTATGCATTATAGCCTAATAGATGTAATTAAATTAGCGTAATCTTAGAGCAGACTATTCAAAGGAGCCAATGCTAAATATTTGTTTTATAGAAGGGAAATACAAAGAAAACCAATCTCAAATAGGATGTCGTCATATCACTTCATACATTTTACTCAAACGACCTCTACCGATCACACTGCGTAATTACAGGGTGAATTACTTCGGTGAGCCTTCCGTAGTCTTTCTAGAGAAGTGCCAGTAAGCATTATGTCAACTCAACCTTCATCTTGTGAAGACCGTAATTTATATTAATTTATGGTTTGAAGTGCGCCTTTTTCATTAATTTTCCGACTCATTTTATACACAATAGACGAAGTTTCTGCTGATCTTGTAGTCTATTCCATTTACCAACATTACTGACCTACTGCACTGATTCTGCATTACTTAAGGATATAACCCAGCCAGGCAATGTTCCTCATCCCTATCACTGGAAATACTCCTATTAAACATTTAAACAAAACAACCCTACACTTGCAATTCAACTCCGGTCATTTCGTGCTTGCCTTGTGACTCGCGTACAATGATCGTCTGTGTACATACAGCCTAGATATTTTGCGCGCATGGTTAATTCACTGGAGCGTGATCTCAGGGTCTGCAACCTGCTATCAATGAACGTGTCCCGTACAGAGGTTAAAGAGGGCCCAGGAGTCATCCTAGGACTATATCCCTGAGTGAACTCGTTGCTGCGGTAATGATAACAGCAGACGCCTGGATGGATGGTGTCCCTAAACAACTGCCCTCCTCTAAACTGTTGCGCGCAGAGATTTAAGGTTTATGAATAACTGCACCAAAAGAAAAAGATGGACAACAAACAGATGACTGTTTTGAAATTACATCTTTATTGTTGGTTTAATAGAAAATTTGTCTCTGTTTCGATATAGATAGATTCAAAAGATATGAACACAAATAATACATTTTCAAGCAGCTTGGCCAATTTCATTTGTAACTTCACTGGCCTCTCTAAAAGATTTCACAAGTAGGATACAGAGGAATAAGTGATGAGTGGAGGTGAGAGGAGGTCTTGTTCTTACTAAAAGTGAGTCAAAGGAAAAGCAGCAAACCCTCCACTCATCTCATGTTACTGTAACGTAAGGCTAGGGGTGTGTGGACAGACACAATCAATTTTAGTACAGTTGAAAAAAAACAAAAAAAAACATAATAGCTGTAACATTTCCTTGAACATTTACCAGATTTGACCAATGTTAGCATAATGGTAGTTTAAGTGTCATGGCTCAGCTTTATACAGACCTTTGGGTGGTCATATTATGTCACATTGTTTAAAGATAATAACAGTTTTTAAAGTGTTAGATTAGAGGTTCAGAGAACTGGAACAGATCATTAAGTATAAATCAGATTAAACATGGCACAGTGAGTCTGTGGTTGTTAATATTAAATAGATTGTGCCCCTGTGGAACTCTGACCTGTATGTAAAACAGCTGGGAAAATCATTAAAAGTCATACACTGGATAACAGGCATACAACGGATTGTTCCCCAGTCCAAGATAGGACACTGTCTTCTCTAAATCAGGGGTCAGTCACATTGAATAAATCAGGAACAAAGCTCTGCTGCAGAGGCAAGACAGTTCCAAGCAGGAAGAATATCTTTCCTGCTGATCTCACTTTTTCACTACTTATAACAGATTTAGCTTTCCAAAAAAATAGAATCTACATAAAATAGCAAGTATATTTGTGAAGGCATACACAGAGTACATGGATGTGGTTTGGTTGTCTTAGGCCATACAGAGAAATTTTGTTATTGTAATGACGGTTTCTGCAAAACTTTTGAGCTCAAGCAAACATGAAAACTTTTTGAATATGTTACGTTATTGTAGTCTGTATGCTTGTAGAAAATGATTGGTAACAAGATAATAAGACATTTACAGTTGTGCATAGGAAAACACAGCTTTTAGAGCCAATATGGCAATCAAAGTAGGCTATGTGTACTTTGAGATTACTCAGATTCTAGTAGTGTAGACTTTCAGGTGAAATAACCTCAGTTTACTGCACAAACTAGGGCTTAGTCAAAGACAGGAAATGATTGCTATATGTGATTTATAAAGATCTTGACTGAACACCAACATGAAAAACATAATAAAAAAGCAGGGATGGTGACATTATGTAATTTTCACAGTTTTAGGTACTCTAGATTTGGGGAACATGTTTTTAATTAATATAGTTATAGTTGTATTTAAAATACAACTAAGACCTGATACACAATGTAAAAACACCCCACAGAAAAATATGGAGTGCATGAGGTTGAGTTCAACTGGTTTGCTGAGGACCATTTGATTATTGAGGTATGATTGTTTGTCATTGCCCTGTTTAGTGTCAGTCTCCTATAAACTACTCAGTAGTGAGGTTTGTGTAGCTTAGTCAATTGTCACTGATGGCACAGAATGCCAAAAGGACAATCACCAGAATGCAGTAGCACCTGAATAGTGGGTGCCTAATATGACTCATTCTTCATGCTCTGCTCCAACCTGCACCTTTAAGATCCTACATTATCATCATGATTGTATCTCAGATGTAAATGTCTTCAACCTATACTACACACAAAATGACTTATTTTTACCCCTCTTTTACCCCCTTGACCTATTGTTTGACCTATTGTAGTTCTCTGTTGCACCAGTCCAATGTTTCAGTGATGCACCTTACAAGCAGAGGTAAGTGTTTATGATTAGTGTTTCACATTACTGCCAACAGTCCTCTGAGGGGAGGTAAGGATGTGTCACAGTGAGTGAGAACCTTCCACTGAAGCAGCAAATCAACCGCCTTAAAGATTGGTGACAGGCCTGAGCAAAAAACATTTTAGAAGGCTTCTTTTAATTATATCCTGATGCATGTATTTATTAAAAAATATATGCAGTAGCTGTAATTGTACTGCTCAAATATTTAAATTCTCAATATGTTCTCAACAGTGTTCACAAAATGTTTGTATTTAATACATTTTTGAAAAGCTACAAGTGTAGGCTGTATGTGGGTTCTCTGGCAGAGTTAAGAAAAATGGAATGGTTAAAAATGGTTAAAAAGGATGTTGTTAAACTGTTCAAACAGTCTACAAAGTAACTGTGACCATCATCAAAATGACTGCTTATGAGATTTCAAAATATTCTCCATGTGAGGTTAATAAAAAATATGGCTGGAGCTGTAATTCATACATGTCAGATATACTCCTTCTGTAGTAAATGGATGAGGTGGTACTACATAAAAAATAAAAATGTATCCGTTCACTCCTACATAGTTTAAATGCTTCGAAATGAGTATATAAAATCATAACTTTAAATGTTTGAAAAAGCTAAAAAGAAATTCAAGGCGATTACAATTAGATAAAATCTCTTCATTTAAATCCTCTTTGAGGTATTAGTTAATAAAGTTCCCACTGAAAACACATTGTTACAGTTCACTCTTGTGCTTATCTCGTTCTAAAATTTCCATATCTTTGCTGATGTGTCATACTTTCCTCCTTTGTTTCCACAGCACATACTTTCTGTACTTTTCTGAAGGCAAAGAGATCAAACAACCAATGAAAATACATATATTAGGGTGAGATGTTATTGGTCAGTGTATAGTAGTATACATGGCTCTAATAAAGAGGATGGAAAATGCTGGTGACTGAATCCCTGTAAATACGAAAGCACTGATAAGCTTTAGTCTAGAGTTACAACAGGTATGTTCCATAAAATAGACATTATGTGTGACCTTAGTGTGCTGTCACTCAGATGTGCGTCTCTACATCCGTGTATCCAGGCAGCATGTCTCCGTTGGCGCAGCTCTTGGCCTCGGCTGAAGGAGCAGGGGGCAGCATGTGAGCCGTGGTGGATGTCTCCTCGGGACATGCAGTCGACTGGTTTCTCTGGAGTCTGCTCTGGACCAAGGGCACGAAGAAGAGCACCACACCACCCACCATAGGAGGGACCCCAGCCAGAGAGAAGGCCACCGTGTAGTTTCCAAAATAATCTCGTAACAGGCCTAGCAGGGGACATTTAATTATTTAACTTTGCAAACAAGCATAGAAAAACAACAACACATTTTGTGATAGCCTGAGCACATTAAACATTTCACCATATTTAAGTTTTAAATTCAAAAGATCAAAACATTATCCCACGTAAAACCACATGATATTACACAACATGTTAGGCATACTCCATCCCTATAGTGAGATGGGACAAAATGGAGAGGGTCTATTATCTTACACCCATAGACTGTATATATAAATGGACATAGCTAACGCGCAAGCCGCCACGTTCCTGATAGGAAGTTCAGTGCAGGCGCTTCTGGCTCCTACTGACGCTGGCTCCCATTGACTTACATTGGAATATTGTATCTGCTGCGATGAGCCTTGTCATTTTGGTCATAAAATGTTCGTATTAACCACCTCTACATGATCCTGGGTTGTTTTTACGCTATTTTGCCAGTTAAAAAAATCCTATTCATAATATAAAGCCTGGATCCAAATTCGCCCCTGTAACCGCTAGAATCGTGAGCTTAGTAAACTTTTTTATACAGTCAATCGTTACACCAAATCTCCAAACCCACACCCTTTGTTACTGTCTCAACCTCATGTTCAATGTATCATACAGACTGCATACATGATGGAAAGGACACATTTCAAACTAAATACAAAGGGGTTGTAAAATTGGCCAAGGTGTCTGGGGTCATACTGGGGTATACTCTGTGTTTTCTTTCTTTCAAGACAATTTAATTTAGAAAGCAAAAGAAAAAATCAATTCTGTCAACTAGACAAAAGTTTTTTAAGAAACTTTTATCCACTTGACAAATATATTTTTTCTTTTGCTATGGATCCTACCTGGACGACTGAGGGATTACATAGACATTTTTGTAAATAAATAAAAAAAAACAATATCATTATTTACTACTAGAACATACAAAGCAGAATTTAGTGTTGTGTATACATAAGTGAAAAAGAGTTAAGAGTAATGAATCAAAAATAAATAAATAAATAAGTAAAAGGTTTCTCACCAGCTATAGGTGGGCCTGCAGTCATGGGAAGAGCCATAAGTCCAAGAATGTAGCCTATTGCCTGTGAAGCCTGCATGGGCCCAACCAACTCAAAGGCAATAGGAGCCATCATAGTGAGAAAACATCCATCGCACAGTCCCAAGAACACACACACCACAATGAGTGCTTCAAACGCAAAGCACTGAGGAATTAGCATGGACATCAGGCCCAGGACTATAAAGGACACCACCTGTAACAAAGAACACACATTAACAGAAGCCTGCCCTGTCTGAGTAGTTGTTTTGTAAAGTTTACTTTCTTTAACTAATGCATTAATTTGGTTAAGTTTTGATTAACAGTATTTAATGCAGGTGTAAAAAATATTTGTATTTTCTTTTACCTTTTGCCTTCATTGCTAGAATATATCATTTTTTATAAATTGCTGTTATTTTTGCAAATTTTAAACACTGGTGTCTCATTCTGACCAAGAACCATTAATCCATGCTCTATCCTGCTCCTTAAGTGTTGCTGTTCCTAATGCCAAAGCATGTGCCTTGTGTACTTCAAAACAGTGGACTTGAGAAAGTGATTTTTGTGCCAAATAACCTTATTAAAATAAGTCTACCATAGTTCCTTCACATAAAAATAGGTAATTAGTGCTGAGAATGATAGCTTAATTAAATTAAAGCCTTAGGACATTCTTGTTCATCACATGATCTTTTGTGTATGTCTAATGTAGGTAGAAATTGGCCACATTCTGATGTACATTCATGCCAGCAGACGCTGCTATATTTATTTCTTACATTTTCTCTTACATTCTCAGAACCCTTTCTACTCAGGTAATTGGTGCCAACGAGAAGGATCTTGTCATTCAGTCTGCTGAATGAACATGTACATGTACACTGAATCCAGATACTGTGGACACTCCATAACAACCCCAATTTTCTGTGAAAAATTATAGTAATTTTGCAAATACCACAAATACTACTTGTTAGCGTGTATGCCACATAAGCCAACCAGAACAATGTTCTGCTGCATATCATTGTGAAGTCAGTCCCTATGACTACTATTATTAGCACTTTTTGTTTACCTGCATGTATATTTTCTTTAGACCAGAAATAAGGTCTCCAATCTTTCCAAACAGCAGGCGACCCACACCTGATGAAGCGCCGATGCAAACCAGAAGAACCCATTCCTTATTAGTGTCTTTAAACCTCTCCTTCACAAAGTTCATCTAAACAAAAAGACATCCAAATATTACTGTTCTGGGAAACATTTATCATAATAAATAGCGTAATTTATTTTTTAAATCATAAGAAACATGACGAGAAGAACTAGGTCGAACACTCCCTGCACACTCTGAAGTTTCTCTTGGACATGCTGGTCCATGTGAAATATTTGCTCTGCTTTGAAGTTATCTACATTCTTCAATGTCCATAGGATAGGCATGTTTAGGAACATAGAGTTAGTATACGGGAGAGCTTTCCTGAGGTGAGCGTTACAAAAGCCGGAACGGTGTTTACATCTGGGCCTCGCCTGAAATAACAGGCCTGACAGAGGGAGGCCTGAGTGGGAACATCCGACATCTGGATGGATGGAGATCAACTTAGCATAGCAACATTTCACCAACCATGTCAATGTCTTTGCATAAAACGAACTACAAAAGGTTGCACAAACCTATTTAAAAATAATAAATAATATAGAATTCTAGACTAGTTAGTTGAAATTTAGCAAATTAGCTAATTTAAGGAGCATGCAGTTATGGTACAGTGGTCTGTGCAGAAAGATAAACAGGCCACCAAACCCTGCAGATTTGCATTTCTCCATTTTGACTACAACTTCATGAATCTAAGGGATTTACAAATACTGGAAGGGTCTATACAACTTCTACAAGAGTAGGAAATGTAGAAACCTCAATGAAAAAGATCGTGAGATTACAGAAGTAAAAAGTAAAAACAGATATCCTTTTAGTGATTACCTTAGGTTGTGTTATGTGTTATGTTAAAATACTTACCAGATGGATATATGGTACAAAGTAGCCCAAGACAGCAGTGGCCACGCCAAATGCCCATACTCTATAAGTGATGATATGAAATACCCGCAGGTTAAAGTACTTTCTGATTCGGTTGAGAGTTTTGCTCCACCTACTCGCATCCTGGGCATTGGTCCCTGGCTGCGTCTGTTCTGGACACATACCAGGAGGGCCCATGCTCTCACCAGCAGGCAGCAAAGGTTTGAAGGTCAATGCAAGAAAAGCTTGCACAAGCATGAAAATGCTTAGTATCTGAAATGTCTTGTCCAGGCCCAGAGATTCAACCACCTTGTCCATTAGAACTGGGAGACCCATTGAGAAGAGACTGGCACCAGCAGTTACCACTCCATTGACCAGCCCTAATCTCTGGCGGAAGTAGTGACCCAGGATGACCAGGGATGGCTGGAAAGCAAAGGAGGAACCACATCCAAATAATATACCATAGGTGAAATAGCGAAGAATCAGTGAGCTGCAAAAGAGAAGAAAAAAGATTATCTTAAAATCATGAAATATATATATATATATATATATATATGTATATATATATATATATATATATATATATATATATATATATATATATGTATATATGTATATATATATATATATATATATATATATATATATATATATATATATATATATATATATATATATATAAAAATATTAATTACACTTATGGGTAATACATACTTTGCAAATGATGTACTTAGCAGACCTATAAAAGCCAGAAATGCACCACTGACAGCTGTCTTCCTGCAGCCAAATGAATCTGTGAACATGCTGACCACTGGTGAACAGAGGAAGATCATTCCCATGGCCAAGGCGCCAACCCAAGCTGCAGAAAAACAGGCAAAATAGATTAATCTATTAAACTATTTTAGTTATTACTTAAATGTATACAGTTTTATATAAAGTTATGATTGTTGTTGTGTAACTTGGGGCTGATTTAAGAATTTCAACAAATGAAACAATAATCGTTTTTATATTTGTAATGTATGTAGACTAGGATGTAGTAAAGTTGTTATAAAGTTGATAGTGGCAGCGCTTCTAACCTGTGTTAAAACATAACTACATGTATAAACAGAGAATTCTATATTCTATAAACAGAGAACAAACAAGTCTGGCCAGGAGAGCAAAGAGCAAAGGTAACTTTACTGACTGGCGGGATTTTTAGACAGTAAGTCACTCTTCTCTAATCCAATGCTCTGATGCGCTGACATCAGAGAACTATGACAAACTACGTGCACACAGCAAAGTCTATAGACCAGCATACCACATACATGCAAGTTTACATAACACTCTTTATTGTGGGTCTTTGAACAATTTGTGCTGCCAGTAATGGTCACTGCATTAGTGAGTACAGAACACACTGTGCTGCTCTATCTTTGTATAGATTGAAGGGTGTAGTCCCAGGATCCTATAGTTTATTCAAATGGAACAAAAAGGGGAAATCTCTTAAGATATAGTTTATGGACAAAACAGATGCTTCCCGGCATTTAGTGACTTCCTAAAATAACAGCCTGTTCATAAACGTGTATGCCAACCCCATGTCCAATCATATTAACCCAGTTTTCCTTATTAGTCAGTGGAGTTTGAGCGTAGTCTGTTTTAAGCATGTTACCTTAAAAGTATTTTCAACTCAGGGAAATATTTGGGTTAAAAATGAAATATTTGCATTTCTGTTGAATGCGTGTCACTCCACATTTATCACTCCAGACACACAAGTTAGGCAAAGTAAAAAAGAAATACAAGGACCTGTCTACTGTAGCATTTGGATTCATGGCTTATCATCTTTCATCAAAATGGCACTTTTTATTCCTGCATATTAAATGTATAGTGTAAAATCTGCAACAAATAGTGTGTCTCAAAGTTCACTTCCAATTAAACTTTTCACCCAGTAGTTTTATCCAGATTTCTAAAGCTGGCCAAGAATTGTGCACTCATTATAGATGATTAAAAGTGAACACTTTGAAATACAGGGAAACAAATACAAAGAAAGGATTTGTTGTATATAATGTTGAGTGGGCTTGAATGGGGCTTATTTCTGTGACAGATGAAACGCAACAGCAAAGGAACAAATGCAGCCTCTTTATTGGACAGGGCTTTAAGAGACTGTGGAATTCACATTACGGTTTGTCAATACCATTGTGGATTGGTCACACCATCAAAACAATTAGCAAGCACAGGATGAGAACATGCTATTATTAAACAATGGGGCATGATGTCTTAAGATCGTCTTGGGCACAACAACAATGGCAATGCTTATTTTTTAGAAAAGCGGAGGTACTAGTCATTAAGTGAAGGCCATGAGAAAGATGTGACATCTTGTTGTCCAACTGTGTGTCCAAATGTTTTATAAAACTCATACTTCTGGTATGAGGAACAAGTAATTAACAATGGTTAACAAATGAAATCTTATTGACATATAATATAGTATAATATAATATACATTTTGGGTTATTTGAAAAAAATAAATAAATAACAAGAGTGTATTTTTGTACTTAATCTTCCACGAAATGTTCTGTGAACGGTCAGCTGGGGAAAATATATTTATTGAAACAAGTGCTTTTAACAGCAATATACACAATTGCTTCTTTGGTCATAAAATTTCCTACCCATGCAGCAAAACATGATTTTCATTCTTAAACACAAGATGGTCCACATGGGTATCAGATAATAGAATAATTTTCCATGGTAGTAAAGGGAATGTGTAGTTCAGACAATGCAAAATGAGTTGTATTACTATTTAACCTTTAGTTTCTAAGCCATTAGAAATACAACAGAAAAAGTGCTGTTGTTGTTGTTGTTGTTGTTGTTGTTGTTGTTGTTGTTGTTGTTGTTGTTGTTGTTGTTGTTGTTGTTGTTAGTGACAGGATGACAGGGAATAAAGTTCAGGACTCAAGTCCTACATTTTTACATCCTGTTTACTGTTAAAATTAATTTATGGATTTCATTCTGAGACAGTTTCAGCAGAGTGGAATGTGAAAAATGCCAAAGTACTCTCTGAAAAGCCAACCCAATGCAGTGATTATTACTATTCATAAAAATGAACAAATTAATTTATGATATAATGCATAGCTCCCCTAATATGTTACTATTTAAGTTGCACATGTATCAGTCATTTCTACGGACAATCTTTTGTTATTTCTTTGATCCACAGAAATAGTACAATAGTCCAAAACAACAAGTACAAGTACATACTGTAATAACACCTCATCAAAGACTACAGAAATGTTGCAATGCAAACTGACCCCTGGTTTTCCATTCTATTTTTTTTTTTTTTTTTTGTATTTGTTTTCAACACATTTACTTAATCTATTTATGAGCAAGAACATAAATACTTAAATGCAATATCATGTAAGATATCTATATTTAATATTAAGTATGCTATTTGTCAATGACTTCACTAAAAATCTAAATGTTGTTCTCCTTCTGGAGCATAAATAAAAATAGCGCATAAACATGTAGATGTCATTATAAACTGTAGGCAACAAAATCAGTACCTAAAAATCATTGTTTTGATTTGTATCAAACACACTCGGTTGATGTTATCTGCTCTGTTTTTATGTCCGATCAGTAAAATCTCTGGCTTTTCTCGACAAAAAATTGGAGAAAAAAAAGAGTCACAATTCAGTATAAATATTCTATTTTCAATAAACTAAATATTCAGGCTATATGTAAAAGTAACTTGCAATAAAATACAATGTTTTGGTTGGTTGTGGTTGTGGTTTATAATTTTATAGGCCTTCATATGCTTCATTCATCATATGCCGTGTTAATAGGTTTTATTGTAATTAAGGGCCTCTAGGATTAGCATTAATTTCTGCATCACAGTGTCTCAAAGTATTTTGTATGAAACTAGGTGTCCCAAGTTAAACTCAGGTCAAGTAGGATAACCAGGTCACATGCTGCCCTGCTTTTCGTGAGAACTAGAAAGCAATGCATACATACTGAAGACTTCAGAATATCCTTAAGGGTCACAATGTTATGGACCAAGGACACGTGTGATCATCAGACAAAATGCCTATTACTGTGGTGTTCATGAATAATAGACCACAATGGAAAGATCTTGGCTCATGCCAATTACTAAGAAATATACATAGCCCATCGGTCATTAATTTCAAATGTAAACCACGCACTTTGGTACGAATCAGCAGTGACACAAGCACACAGGTGTGTCATCTCGTTATACTTTTAGTCAATTCACACGTAAAGTGACACAGACCCTCTTGAACTTGAAAGACACGGCGCATCTTTAATACAAATAAATTGAGTTATATTTTATAACATTATTGCATGCAAGAGTTATTGACTTGTTTATTTCACTGATGTAACAGCTTACTTAACTCCGGATACTCACCCACTTTGAACTGGGACGTCTTGTCCTCTGGATCTGCGTGTTCCTTTACCAACATCAAGTGAAGGATGCCGAAAGAATTTTGAATTCCAAAAATTGATCCATTGCACCACGTTGCTGCAAAGACTACCAGCCAGCCGTAACCTCCTTCAGGCGGAACAAAGCCTGTTCCGGGTCCGTGGCTCTCCACCTGGAGTCCGGACTCCGAGTCTGAAGGCGGGGAGGAGATGGGAGGTTTGCAGCTGGCCTCTATGAGCTGCACGGAGCTATCCTCGTGAGCGACTTTTCCCTCACCACCCGCTGTTTGCTCGGTCTTGTCAGAATCCCGGGCAGCATCTTTGTCCCCCACCTGAAGAACCGGAGCCGGTTGGCCTTGATTGTCTAGCCCGTTGATCCCCATGTTGTCTGGTCCACTGTTGAGGTTAATATGTGCTCTTGGCGATCATGCATGGGATATAGGTCACTGGTATATGCACAGAGATTTGTACAAGTGATAATGTACAATACAAACCCTCTATAAGCCGCAGGAAACGAGCAACAACTTCACTGCATGTTCTTATTCTTTAAAAGAGCGCTGCGGTTTACCTGCCCTACATACTCAGTGTAGGCTATTTTCGTGTGTTGCGCACATGCTATACTATACTTGGCTATAGCTTGCTGTATTTACTATTGCAGTCTTCCCACAGTAGTGCCAAACCATCCGCCGTTTCTAAAGTCCGCTCCGCTTTTACGCCGTATCCCGTTTTAATAGATTTTGAGCACGACTCGCAACATCTCCTAGATCAAAAACAAACATATGGTGGGTGCTCCTCCTCTCTTACGTTTTCTTCTATGATGTATGACAGATAAGTAGGCCGTACGGATCCGTGGAGCTGTGTCTTTAAGCCCCAACAGAAACACATCCGTCACTCTGGCGCTGATGCCCGCCTCTCTCTGACTGGACAAACCAATAGGAAGGCGGCCTGCCCGGTAGGCGTAAATGCTTTGAAGTAGTTTAATAAGAAGTGAACCAAACAGCTACAATAAAAAGAGTAGGCTATCAGAAGTTAGGGCCGCCTGTTGGGTAAGAATTTGACCCCTGATAAAGATGACCATAACACGTTCATTTAAGTGCAACTTTTAAAAACAGTAATTGCAGCATGAACTAGTTGTCAGCTATGTTTGCAATAGTTTAAAATGTCCTGAGAGTAACAAAGACAAAAAGGTTCAATACTGAAAAAGTCTAGGCTAATATGAATGCAGCACAAAGTTGTTATTTATGTTTTTCTGTTTTATTTTGACTTGTACATATACATTTATTTTTATAATTATGTCTCATTTGACACGAGTCTCTTGCTCTTTTTGCTACACCATCTATTTTTGTTACTCTCTGTTATTATATTATATTGTGATGTGTGAGCTACTGTGTCCAAATAATTTCCCTTGTAGATCAATAAAGTTTGTCTAAAAGTCTAAGTATTTGGATAGACCCTAAAGCACAAGCTTTATTTGAACTCTTTATTGTGAAAAGGGTGAAAGGCACTGCACAAATGTGAGAACATTTTAGGTAGGGTATGTACAACAATCGCAATGCAAACGTCACATTTAATCATTCTTTAAAAAGGCGTACATGTTTTTTCTTCTCAAGACCACATTTATATAGTCAGAGGGTTCTATTCTTCCCTATGTTATTAGATAAAATTGTGTTTATAAGTCCACTATCTGGCCATAAAGTCATTGTACCAGGAAACTTCACTGCTTTGTCACTGGCTTTGTCAAGACTCAAATAAGTAAATTCTTTCAATATTTTTGGCGTTTTGCATATTGAGAACACAAACTCAAGTTGTACCTCCTTACGCTCAGTGAATATATTGGACGGGTCTCGTTTTGCAGAGCTCCAACTAGGCTGCACTAGCTAATGAATTATTGTGGTTTTGGTATTGAGTAGATCTTTAATCTTTCAATGACTCTTAGTAGAAATGTTGTTTTATGTTTATTTCCAACTTGTTTTAGTTATGGTATCTCGCATGTGTGAGGTTCATTGGACTTTCTGTTTGACTTGTCTGACTTGAGAACCAAAACAAAAAATTGAAACCTAAACCATTTAACTAAGACATGTTTTCATAAGAATAGCCTAAATCAACATGACAATTGTTATCAGTAAAATCAGTATTTAGGTTGAACATGTCTACTTCATATCTGAGGCCACAGACATGTTTCACATCACAGATGAGGTCATGTTTAGACAGATTTATTTATTTTTACTGTGACTTCATTTCAGTTTTCTTAACTTTCTTCATTTGATCTCTTCTTTTCTTCTATTCTTTATTTTTCATATTTTAAGTGATATAAAAAAAGACAAATAGAATATAACATGTGGGGTGTGCCTTTGATGCATATACATCAATAGTTACTTCCACCAATTGCAAGCAAAACAACAATCAAACATTCAGTCTGCCGTTCCCATTTGTTCTTAAATTTGTCTTGTTGCATTATGACACTAAAAGTAATTTTCTCCATGTTAAAAAATGTCAGACAGTATCAAACCATTCCACCAATGTTGGTATTTGTGGATTAAGCCATTTCCTAGTCATAGAACAGGTATTTAACTTTGTATGTCACATTTTCACCCATTAGAAAACCCACAAACATTGTTTCAAGTTGAAATGGTAAATGTCAATACAGAACACAGTTTTTAATTATTCTTGAATTTGAAATGAAATATGAGGACATGACCAAAATATATGGAAATAACCTGATCTCTTCTGTTGGTCAGCATGTTGGTGGTCATTCTGATTTATTGGTCATCAGTTACTCTGGATTAAAATTTCGACAAAAAATCTGCACCAACAATGAAAAATACATTGGTGAATATTTGTCAGTATAGGACAGCGGTTTAGCGGGTAGGTTAGTGACATTGGGGTTTCCAACAGTCACACTAAACAGGTTTCAAATCAAGATCAAACCAGGACCAAGTCTGGACACATCTTGGTCTAGAGGTCAAAGCCTGGATCAGTAAGAAAGAAGGAAGTCAACTGTAATATTGATTTATTCTTAAACGTCATACATTACACAGAATTGACTCTTGTGAGCTTTATGCCATGTTACAATTGTTATAGCCAGGGTAATAAGAATACTGAGCCAGGGATAAAGATTAGGTTATTTATTCAACATGTATAGTTGGTTTTCCCGTGAATTTACTGAGACTCACAAATATGGATAAACATAATTGGGAGACCTGAATGAATAGTGTACGGTAGGCAGACCCGCAAAACCAAATGGAATCGGGTAGAGACAGCCACTACAGCTAACCCAAACCAGAGGTCCACTGCAGTCGGGTAGATACAACCACTACAAACATCACCACAATCGGTCAGGTTCCAATAAAGTTGAATGACCATCAGTATTTTGCCTTTACAAGTGCACCCAAACACCATCGATTCTGAAGCGGACTAACTGGGACTGAACTCAAAAGCGAAAACAAACTAAAGGACAACTGTAAACAAGAAAATTCAAAATTACAAAAAAAAACAAAACACTTTGGGTAAATTCAGATTGGGTAAATTTTAATAAAACTTAAAAACAGCGTAAACAGCGTCCTCATAATTAAAACATTCACATGCACAAACTATTTAAAAGGTTTACCAATATCTTTGGCCAAACGCACACACGCATGGGTCCAGCAATCAACCTGGCCTCCCACGGAAACTGGCACTTCCACCACCTGCTATACAATGCTGTTACCTCTTCAAACCATACCTGGAGTTGTGTTTTGTTTCATTCACACATGTTTGAGTAACCCTGTATTATTAGTTTCTCTATAGATGGATTATTTGTTTATCAACACAGCGGATGCGCGCGCAGCCTGAGTGCAGAAAGTGTCATGAAGTTGCAACACTAGATATCGGTATTGTCAGCGCACTAAAACAGTTTTGTGTGATAAAATAAGTTATGATGCTAAACTAACATTAGTGAGTGGGATACGTCTTAATGATCCATATGCGGTAAATGCAGGTGAGAGGGTAAATGACGAGCAGAAATGGCTCAAACTTCAGTAGCCGGACATCCACTTATACACTGCTGAAATCCTACGAGACACTGACATGATACCAGACAGAACAGCGGCTCTTTCTCCAGGAGACATGCGCAGTAGAGTGACGTAGTCTAATAATCCCTCTACATCTCCAAAGCTCAAAATGCACTGTTCCACCTTGTGATGTCATGAACTGGTAGTTTTCAAGTTAACAGCTACCCTTTACCTTTAGTTCAGTAGAGATGGGCAATTCCAGGGCTGAAATCATCCAAATGATTCTAGTGAAGGTGTATGGAGTGTAAAAACACAGTGGAGCACTTCCTGTATTATCACATGACATCACAAGGTGGAAAGGTGTTTTCACTTTGAGAGAAAAACTCTCAAGCCTAAATATGCAGGGTTTGTGTGTTAAACATGTGTGAATTAAACAAAACACACCAGGTCTGTTTGTGATCAGGAAACAACATAGATCAGAGAATGGCGCAATATGAGCCCTTTAATTACAAAAACCTTGGACATGAGGGCAAAGCTGTTTATGTTGTCATTTGGTGTTGGTTCTCTAGCAATTATCCAATCAAAAAATATGGTAAATGTAATACTTCGGTCAGTGGTAAGACTTCAGGCACTTCCTAGCTCATTTTAGTTATGATATACATTCTGAATATGTTTGGCACTATGAATACTCACACTACTCAAATACTCTGTGGCCACACTAGAAGGAGACAATATGTGTGCAATATAATCTGCACAACATAATGACAAAATGATCATTTCTGATGGCAACGACATGAATCAAACGTTGCAAGATTTTACCTATATTCACCACTAGATGTCGCTGCAGCGCAATATGAGGGTCTACAGGGGACCGAGTCCGCAAAAGCAACAGCATTTAGTGCCTCGGAGGGATCATAATAATATGGTATATAATGGACACAACTGAATTAGTATTATGAATTAAAAACTGAGCATATTCTTTACGTGACAAAACACTTAAGTTCAACTCTTCTTGGTTTCTTTTATTACAGACTCCTTTACACTGCAACATGTGTCTGTTTCTTTCTTTTCTGTTCAAATCAGTTGAGCTGTGGATAATAATGTAAACGCGTTATGTATAAATTTGAAGGGGCCTGATTATCAGCACAGTTGTCACAAAGAATGAGCAATGCCATCACGTCTGTTTCTAATTTCTGAAGATGAGTCAGCACTTTTATGTATTTGTTGAGCGGTAGCCTATAAATAGCTGTTCACATAGGACAAATCAGTGTTATATGACTACCCCAGGATTCCTTTTAGGTGAACTTAAGCATTTAGTCAAAAGTAGTGCTTCCTGTTTGAATTGGAATTCGTCAAATCCTCTGAGAGGTGTGGGTACGGAGGAATGAGTGTCTGTGTAACTTTAGTGGGATGTCAAGAGGCCCACACATTTGGAGGCCACTGAAATGTGGTCATGTTTCGGGTAATTACAAATGTGAGAATGCCGATAATTGAACAAGATGGATATCAGCTGAATGTAACAAACAGGCCTGTCTACAGTGAACAAATTAAACATGTATAATAACCCAAAGGTACACAGCACACTCACAAAATCTGGAAAGAAAAATATTGTTTATGGTGACCTGGATACAGATTGAATACAGGTCTCTGTATTCAGAGAATCATGGGATTGTATTTTAGTGAAGACAGTTTATACGTGGTTTACAGGATCCAGACCACCAAAGCCCCAACAGTCAACATATCAGCAGTATGAGCAAGACCCAGAGCTTACCTGCTCTGCCTGGCTTCACCTGTGAAGAAACTACTGAAAGTACAGATCTGCAGTGATAGAAAGGGACTAGTGAGTCACGTACATGCAGAAACAGGCCGCAAGACACAACAAAATGTATTCTAAAGTTACAAGAATTCCTTCAGTTTTCAGATTAATAAATATTTATCAGCAGCATACACAGCTGGATGAGGTCATTTCAAACAACCAAAACTCTTGTTTATGTTAGTTAACTTAGCAGCATCTGCACAGTGTTTTGTTACTTTTTTATTTTAAGTAGAGTTTAAGTATTGGCTAACATTTTGGGCTTAAAGGAAATGTATGTATGATGAAAAGGAAATGTATGAAATGTACATGTGTATACTGTATGTATGTATGTATGTATGTATGTATGTATGTATGTATGTATGTATGTATGTATGTATGTATGTATGTATGTATGTATGTATGTATGTATGTATGTATGAATGAAATGTAAAACTTAAAGCTGTTGTAACTTAGTAGCTTCAGTAAAGCCTCTGTCCTCACAGAGCATTTCTTTTGGGTAATAGTGTTGAAGTGTATTAAGATAAGTCATGGCTTGTACCACCTTGTTACAGGTTGTGCAAAGCCCTCACATGACAGATATAGACCAGACAAATAAATGCAAAGGTGATAAAACAAGCTCTGAGTTGTATTAGCTTTTCTACTGACTGTATTTCCATCTAACACCAATTTAAGACATAAAATGTTTATGAGGCAAATATAAATACATGGTGCTTGCTGTCTTTTCCAGTCAATATAATATACATACATCTGATCAATATCATTTGTGAGAATATCTGTTTAATACCACACCTGGTTGAATTAGTGATAGGTTACATAAAAATAGTAATTACAGAGACTATTTTAATGATTGAATGCACACCAAAAGTGCATGATACATCTCAACTTTTCGTCTTTGACCTTTCAATGACCCTGAGTAAAAGTAATTTCTGTCACCGAAAATGATATGCACACATGTACACACCCTATAAAATAAGTCTTAAGAAAAACTACTTTCTGTAAATCTATACAGTAATGTGATCTGATCTAGCTAGAATTATAATCAGGTAGAAATCGGGATGCAGGTTGAGACACATTCAGACAGGAACTGAATAAATCCATTGCCCAAAGCTGTCTGCAATGTGGGTGCACAGGAAAAATGTGACCATTTGCCAGCTTTTCCTCATATAAGCATAGGGCAACACAAAGCCCTTATCGTTTCATCCAAACTGGCACAATGGGGGTTTCTGGAGTTGTGATAGACTCGGCTGCATTCTCCACCTCCCCCACTCAAAGGTTCATAAAACACACTGACCTTATGTCCCAACCAACACCTGCAAACTATTCAGGAAGTCTTTAACATTCTCTGGGCAAAGTAATCAAAAACAGCCTCTACTCTCAGTCACACACTTTGGACATGCACAAGCCTGCCTCCCGCTGCTGCTAACTACATTAATGCAACCCTCAGGCACATGGTGTACCCCTGTTTCAACATTATCCAGAAGTTCTGGATAATTCTGACAAACAAATAAAAGCTAGCCCAAATGTGTGGTTGGCTGGGCTGATGGGAGTGAGTGGTGAGGAAAAAGAAGAATGGAGTGGGCCTATAAAAAAAGCAGGGAGGGTGGGGTGGGGGTGCGGAGGAGGAGAGTCTGAGCGGAACAACATAAGACGCTGACAAACAGAGACAGAAAGGAGACAGCGAGGAGCACACAAGGACTTCAAACTAACTACAACCCACAGCACCAAGCAGGTAAAGACTTTTCAGCACTTTCACAGCTTACTGCTTGACACTCATTTATTTAGTTATGTCTGCTGGCCACATAGAACCACCAAGGAAAACTTCTAATCATCACTATGAAACTCAACAGCATAGAAAATATTTGTGTATTTTATGTAGGCTTTTACATTAAACCATATGTTTTCAGCCCATTAGGGGCCACTTCATTCATGTTGGGTTCCCACACAGCAGACTGGACGGCTGCCAAAAAATGGAGGTGCTGCTTTGGCCACCCCAACAGCAGAAAAAATTCTCTCTGCAGTTTGAGTTTATTTATGTGGATGAGATTATTGCAAGGGACAACACAACTTTTATAATGATTTTCAGATATCAAAACAGCTTACACATGGATTCATGAAGATTTCTGGGTAATTTGCTACTCTGGCTTTCTTTCACTATGGTCACAAACTTTTAAAATGACCTTTCTAACTATATATGGTCAAAGTGAATATATATATTTCAGAGTGATTAACATATTTGTCACTATGTGTCACTACAGGCGCAGTTTTTGAGAATTCAAGTTTACTGTCATCTCTTTGTCCACAGATATGAAGTCACTATGCAGACACCACACATTACTTCTGCTTTTCCTGAGCACCTTGCCTTATTTCAGCCACCTCTTCACCCAGGCTGCCTCCACTTCTCCCTCTGTCACTCAACCACAAATCTTATTTTTCACCGCTATAGACTCAGACGACTATGATGACGACTATGAAACTCAAAGCATTCGTCCCTCAGTTAGAAAGCCCTTTGTCAACCAGGAGCCCCCGCAGCTCTGCCAGTACAACTCCTGTCTGGAGGATCAGCCATCATGTGCTGTTCTTTCCCAGCAAACTGGCTGCCTTTGTCCTGGGCTGAGTGGGGCCTCTAAGCCACCTCATGCTCCACGGATTCACAGTCTGCTCCCAGTGAAGGAGGGGCCAGACAGAGGGAAGATTGAGGTACAGTGGTGTGCACCGTCCTCTGTTGTCTCTGGATATAGAGTGCTTATTGAAGAAGCTACAGAAAAAAAACAGGAATTTAAAGACACCAAGAGGAGAAGTTTAATTGGATACCTTGAAGTTGGGACTAAGGTGTGTGTGGAGGCGGTGAATGGTGCAGGACACAGCAGTCCCTCTGAGTTTTCCTGTAAACGCTATGAGCCCCCAACAACTTCGGATCACAGTCTGATGGTAGGACTTCTAGCGGGTGCAGTTATCCTGTTTCTTCTCCTTATCATTGGAGTGGTAATCATCTGCAAATATCGAACCTGTCAAAAGAAAAAGAGAGAGTCGGATGACGGACTAGGAAATCTTTCTTACAGTGTAGGAGGAACCCTATGAATTACAAATGGTAGGACACAAAACAGGCATTTCATAAAATAAAAATGTGGTTAACAAATCACAGTATTAAAATACACTTATGTTTCTGTTTCAAGAAACTGTGTGATCTAGCTTATTAACAGTGGAACAGTACTAATCAATTGTATGGCTCGTTGATATTTGTCACTGGAGTAGAACTATAGGTTAATTTGCAGGCAAATCAACCCAGGCAGGCACTGTTGTAGACTGCTTTCTCATTTGTATTTTTTGTGCATAGTGTTTTGAGGTTCCTTTTCATTAAATTAAACGTTTTCTGTAAAAATAAAGTGTGTGTGTATTGTTACTATAAATTATTCATTAATGATGTAGTATAAATGTACCTGTTTTATATTAAGCTGTCAATAAAACATAGCATAGCTTTTTACCCCAGAGTGAAATTACATACTCTTCTTCCACAGAGGAAGAAGAATTGCTCTCTGCAAGCTCCGCCCCTTCCTTGTTTTGTCACCTAACTCCTGAATGAATCTAGCATTTTATTATTTACGGCACACATCTTCAGACCTTGAGGTATCTGTCAAGCGAGATGGCAAACACAGGTGAGATTTCATGTTTTGGTTGGTTGTAAGACTGTTTAACTACTGTTAATCCCCAAACTAACATATTGAAAACTCTAGTAGCTACCAGTTAGCCCTAAATAGCATTTTAAGGAAAAGGTCACAGAATAATCACTCAGATTATGTTTGTTGTGAAAGATTTAGTACTGAACATGTTTGGATAGTATCACTATCATTTGTTTTGCTAGTGTATGGATGCCGGGTAACCATGACTCAGCAAACTAGTGTTGTTTAGGAAGCTGCAATCCTCAGAAACCCAAGCAACAGGCAGCAGGGGTTATGCCAAAACATAGCGCGTTATCTATCTACTGCATGTGTAGCATTCACCTGATTTTTTTACACCCTTGGTAAATACTTTCACATTTTAGAACATTTTACAGCAATATTGAAATACAGTAGTTTGTGAGGTAAAACACAAACAGGTCTTGATGTGGCTTCAGCCATTATGAGATCACATAAGTGTATAACAAGCTGCAATACAAGCTTAACACACCTTTTCTTCAGTTGTCATCAAAATGGTATGTGATGACAGATAAAATGCGTGCCAGTATATGTCTCAACAAGTAAAACTGGGCTTATTAAATAGCCCATATTACACTATTTTCTGATCTATCCTATAATATTGTTTCCTCATTAAAAACATACCCAGTTGTGTTTCGTTTCATTCACACATATTTAACACACAAACTCTGCATATTTAGGATTCTTAGTTCTGAAACAAAAAACACTTCTACGTCGTGGTGTCATGTGGTTATACAGCAAGTGCTTCACTGTGTTTTAAACTCCATACACCTTCACTACAATCATTTGGATTATTTTAGCCTTGCCAGTCTTATAATATGCGTAATATGGGACCTTTTTAGAAATATGCTTAATTGTATCTCTGTCTTGCTAGCCACAAAGGAGATTTCTTATGCTGAACTCAAAGCCCTTGTTGGAAAGAGTCCCTCCTTGGTCCTGATAGATGTACGAGGAACAGATGAATATGCTAATGGACACATCCCTGGATCAGTGAACATCCCACGTAAGAAGCTTAACTTTTAGATTTGTTATTCATGTAGACCAGTTTATTTTGAAGAATATATATTTTTAAAATAATGTTTTGTTTGCTCATTCCTCTGTGATTTAATACATTCTTCAGTGGACACCGTGGAGGCAGCTTTGTCAATGTCACCAGAAGAATTCAAGGCCAAATATGGAGTGACCAAGCCTCAGACAGATGCTCCGGAGTTGGTCTTTCACTGTCTAATGGGCAAAAGAGGAGAAAAGGCCACTAACAAGGCTCATGAGATGGGATATATAAAGTGGGTCTATTATTTACACTAGCTGTAGAGCTAACGTGTTTGTGAAAGAAAAGTAAACACTGCTTTGTTTTTTTGACCTTTCAGTGCACGCAATTATCCTGGGGCATACAGGGAGTGGTCTGGAAAAGAAGGAAAGTGATGGAGGAGTCCTCTTGGTGTATTTAATGAGGTTAATTAGCCTACTACTTTATGTCTGATAAGCCTATGTTGTCTTTTTCTCCATAGGTTTACACAATTAACTGTAAGTCAAAAAAAATAAAGTTACTGAATTGTTCTTTGTGGCATGTTTTTTAATAGCAGGCTACTACTCTAATATTAGCCTATGAGTTTATTTATATGACTGATGGCACAGACAAGCCTCATATGAATAGTTTTAAATACAATTTATGAAAATGTCATTCTTCATTTGAACAACAGAACATTATGACAATGCAAGTGGTATTGTTCAGTTTCTAGAATAGAATATAAAACTGCATTACTACGTAGATGCTTTAGGCTAAAGAAGTATGAAACTTATAACTGAGGAATTACCTGGACGTCGCCCTGCTGCAGCCGCCTTCATCTGGAACAATCTTCGTACTTTTACGCGCTTGGAGACACAACAGGACCGCAAACTTCATCAAAGATGTTTTTAGAGCTTAAAGAAGTAAGTAATCGTATCTTCTAAAGTAAGAATGCTAATAATTAAAATGATTCACATAGTTAAGGTGTAGGTTAATTAAAAGTTAAGATGTTAGCCTTTATTAAGCTAACATCTTAACTTGCTACTTCCAGGTGCTTCGATTGCTCATGTTAATGGCTAAACAAAACAAAAAACAAGGCCAAGACAAAGGAGGACTGCTGATTCTCATATGGACCGAAACATGTCCTGATGTCCCAAGTCTTTGCTGTACAGGTAAAATGGCACATGCACAAATAAAGCACATTTGCATGGCGGTGTGGTAGACCCACGGTTATTTTAATAGATCCATAGTCGACCGGTCAGACAAGCTTCAGATGCCTAAGTCTATATGAGTAACTGTGTTAAATATTTAAATTAAGTACAATTGTGCAAATTTCATGTATTGCTGTTCAGGTTATTTTTTCTCCCATCTATTTCATATTGGTATGACTATAATTGTGTAGTTGCTGCTGCTGGCCCTTGGTGTGCAGGGATACAAATGGAGGAACTTTACCCAGGTGTGAATATGACACTTCATGATAAGCACACTAGTACATTTACATGTGCATTTACGTACGTGTGGGTATGTGCTTGGCATTAGCCTTTGCAGATCTAATGAAAAGACTACATCCCTGCCCTGGGTCATGTCCAGAGCCTGACATGGAAGACCTGTGTGCCTTTACAGATTTGCATGGATCCCTCCATGTATTCCTGCTCTTCCTGGTAAACTTGATTATTTTAGTTATTTCAAATAGGAGATACTGATTTAGTACAAAATGAATACCTATTATTTAGTCAATAATAATGATATTTATATTTTTCTTGTCCAGATGAAGAATGTACACTTTTTCAGTTCAAAGTGGCAACATCAGATTGAAGCATTTTTTCACACATTCAGCATGACTAATGCGGCGGTAGGCTTTACAATATTTAAGTCCATGTTCCACAGTGAATATATAGAAGGGTTATTCTTTCACAGATAAAAATTCATCTTCGAATTCGAATTAACCAGAAACTCTTTCAACAAGATTTTAGGTATAGCTCTCAATTCCAGCTGGTCAGTTGTTTTTTATGTTAGATACATGATTTGTTTTATTGTCTTGCAGAGTTCAGGATTACATTAGGGTTCCACTATCTGGCCAACCACCACTTTACTTGGATGTTTCAGTCAATACACCGTCAGAAAACCTCACTATAGCATAAGTCACTACATAACTTTTGTTTTGCATATTTGAAAACCCCCTTTCCTTTTTTTCCTGTCTAGCCATTTGGAGTCTTCTAAGAGTGGTCCGCGTTGCCATGGTGGGCACCCTGACATTGGCAGTAGCTTACTTCTCAGTATTCCTCCCAAAGTCATTGAACAGGGTCTTTTTGGGACTGTCACCCTCAAGCTCATCACGCTGCTGAAACCGTGTGTTCTGCAGTATCCAAATGTGGCAACAAATCTCACTCAAATAAAAATATCCTTTACTGTAACTAGTTCATTTTTCTTTTTCAAATTTGTTAGACATGATGTGTAAAAGAACCTTTCCTCTAAGAACATAAAAATTAGTTCCAGTTCATTTCCAAGAAAGCTTACTCCTTAACTTTGTGTTGCCAGGTGTTGGTTTACAGTCCTAGCAATGTTCCAGTTACAGATCCATCTGCTTTTGTGCAGAACTTCCCCGCTCATCTGAACTGTCAGGAATTGGGTCTACAAAAAGACCACCTGAGTCTCCAAGGTAAAGAATATGGAAACAGACTTTTAAGTATGAATTTTAGGTCTTTACCAAGAAAATCCAGTACTTGCTGTAGATGCACTTTAAAACAGAGAGTTGTACTTTGTATTATGTATGTACTGACACCATCTGTCTTTGATATAAAGAGAGAATGCACGCCCATCTGGTCCATCTGGTTTTACAGCTTGTATTTAACAAGAACAGAACTATCAGCCAAATAAGATATAATACACAAATAAGTACCCTAAATCCCCACCACAAACATGGACTTGTGCTATAGTGTATGCTTACTGGCCAGCATAAATAACTGAATAAATACTGTCTTTTCCAGTAGTCATACCCGGTGGCTCTGTCTATAAAGTGGAACAAGCGAACTGTCTTGAAAGTGGTGTAAAGTCAAGTCTGTTCTCCATTGACCAAAGTTTGTTGCTTTTCCTGTTTCTGCAATACACTGACCCCTTTACGTCTGATATCTCTGACATCATGGGTAAGAGACAGCTGGTTTTGAAATCCTGTAATTCTGGTGGGACTGGGACTGGCTGACCACAGGAGCAATTTGAAGATTTCATACGTGTTCAACAGCTTGTGAGGTGCTGTTAGAGCACCACCTAGAGGATATACTAAACTACAACAAGCAGGCTGTGACAAATGCTATGGCAAATGAGCTCAAAAAGACAATGACAACCCAGAATAACAGGAAAAAGGCAAGTCTGTGCAAACAACAGAAGTGATGTATTATATAACAGCAACCCTGTTGATCTTGGGTTTGGTTGCAGGATCACGGGAAGATGCATTCAGCATGTGAGGTAATCCTGAGTTCAGCCCTTAGTATCATTAGTTGCAGTAGTAACATGGACTTTAGAAATGTTTGTCTGAACACCATGAAGGTATATGACAATAGAACATTGCATGAACTGGTTAAAGTCATTGTATTCATAACCGTGCTTAATATGTTCCCTAAGGTGCACAACACTCAACAAATGTCAGTGGCAATCTGCGAGTCTCTGAAGAGATTAATTTTCTGGAAGTCTGCCCCTAAAAGAATATGCTGCTCAGAACAGGTATGTGCAAATTCATAAAAACACACAATACACTTTGTCTTGTACAGTGTAATATTAATCAACATTCGTGCAGATTGGACAGCAACCTGAGAAGAACAAACACATCAGAGTAGAAATGTAAATGATGGCAATTACATAGAGTAAAAAAGGACCTTTACAACTCTAAGTGTAGAGTTTGTTGGGTGCGTAACAAGTCCAGCTGGAACAACCAAACAGTGAAGCAAGACACTAGCAGGATAAGAACACGTCTATTCAATTCTTATTATGTCTGTTTAACTGTTGCATCCCCGAATATTTCTCTGACAAGGTTATATTGTGTTTGTGTAATGTTGTTTTTGTTGGCACTTTACATTTAGCAACATATTACTTTAAACAGATTGATAAACGTGTATTAAAAAGCATAAGCATACACACCAAACAGCTCCTTGGTTTGACTGCATTACATAAAACAATACATTTTTACTATGGAGGGTGTGTGTGTTCTCAACCTTTTCTCCTGTAGCCAAAGTCAGAAAAGGAATGACACAGTATCTGAAGATCTGAACTCAAGAGACCTTAAAGGTGATGTGTACAAAAATCCACCTAGTGTCACGTTCACACATGGAGACATGTCAGCATAATTATTTATTTATTCTGTAGTGGACTGGACCTTTTTAATAGTTGAGTGTAACAATGTTTATATAATCACATGTTGTTTTCATTAATCGTATTATTATTTTACAAACCGATACAGAACCAGTCAGACTGTCGTTATACCTCCCATTCACTAGGAGGGGTGAGAGTTTCCAGGAACACTGACGTTTTCCGGTAAATGGCTCGTTTACTTGTGACGAAAATTCCGGCCGCCAACTGTGCCTCTGTTTTCCGCGGCAATTTGCTCCTGGACGTTTGTTATTTGTCTGAATTCACTGTAATATCTATAAGAACTAGCATTTGTCATTCGCTTTATTAAAACCACTTGTGAGAGAAGGCTGTCGCTGCTGTTATGTAGTTACAAACCTACGTAACATTGGATTTTGTCTCCCGTTTTGTCTTTGTTGTATTGAGTCTTGAGCGATGTCTCCCGTAACTGCAGAAAGCTTGAAGTCGGAGCTGGAGATGTTTGGCATTGCTTGTCAAAGTGACACCGTTCTGGATAAGAGTAAGTGTTGCCAGTTTGTGTGCCCTGAATGCTCATGGTTATGTCTTGTAATGTCCTTTTGTTGTTTTGCAGTGGTAGAGCAGTGTATTTGTAACAGAATCCACGCGGATGAAATTGTGCTGGAGTGGGTTGCCTACAGCAGCACAAAGAATGGTCTAAAACTTACTGTGGAAACACTTGAACAATTTGAACATGAGGTGGCTAGAATTTGTTTAACAACACCAAAATATATATTTATGTACCGTATATACTTACTATTCTACATACTTTTTTGTTTCAGATCCTGAACAAAAAAAGCAAACCAAAACAAAGTTTTCGAAGAGAAGAGATGCTTGGAAGAACCAGGGATATTAATTTTCTGCAAGAATTGTATCCTTTATTGTTCAGCCAAAGCATACCGCATATTGCAGTTTTCACAGTTGGTTAGTTGTCCATTCTTAATTAATTCATAGAATCAAAGTGGAAGAGGAAGAGGAAAATTTGCTTGATTCCTATTCTACTCCTGCTAAGGTAAATAAAATATGTATTCATATCAAGCATTGGATAGTTTTGTAGATTTAAAAACATACTTTTTCTCTAGGGTCCACAAAAGCGTGCATTGACAACTCCTGAACATCCTCAGTCAAAAAGAAGTGCTACTCTGCTTGCGAGTCCAGGCCTGTTGTCTCCGGCCAGCTTCTCTCCCAGGTACCTTTCCCTTTAGACCGCTTTTCTTAATAGTTTTTTTTAAATTATGATCTTTATTATATTCTACAGTTTAACACCATCACAAAAGTACAGCCAGCGTGGAGGTAAGGGGGAGGTTGTGGTCTCATTTGGACTTGTACAAGGCACACGCTGGACGGGCAGAAGCTCGCCTGGTGTTGGAGTGCAGCTGGATCTGTTGGAAGGGCCGGAAGATGCGCTCACACGCAGCTACAAGTTTATGTTTCAGAGGCTGCGGGATATTCGTAATGGTAACAAGATTATTATAATTTCATATCTCTTAAGTAAGGCCACATTCAAGCAAAACATTTTGTAACTTGCAGTGTTGACTGATAAGATAGAGGAACTGGGGGAAGGTCTAAAATCTCATTTTCACATTGAAGAATTCTCTCCAGTTTCTCTTCCTGCCCAGGTGAAGGTGCAATTTAATTTTGTTTTAACTCTTTTATTAACGCTTATAATCACACTTGTCCTCTGTGTGCAGGATACAATAACTGTGCTTGGTCAAATATGTTGTGACAGCAATGGGAAACTAAATGCTCATTCAGTTTTGCTGGAGGCAGGACCAGAACAAGGAGGCCAACAAATACCTGTCGACTTATCAGAACTTAAAGAGTATTCTTTGTTTCCTGGTCAGGTGAGAACATTTCAAACTCGCATGCACTCCCAACTCTTACAGGTGGTTTTTTCTTTGCCTGAGCACTGAAGTCTGTGTGCTGCAGGTTATATGACCACCAACAGTAACTGAGCAAGCCAAGGACCTGGGCTATAGATTCACCCAGAATCTGACCGAGAACTCGGACATAATAGAATTTTTGCACAGATTTTGTTCAAACTGATTAAACTTCAACTTCATCTTTGTTAATTTATTCAATAGGTTGTTGCAATGGAGGGAATGAACACAACAGGAAGAAAACTGGTTGCTTCCAAACTTCATGAGGTTGGTTTTCATGTACAATTTAAGTAATACTATTTTTCTTACATTACCTCTTTTGGGTGTATTTTAAAATCTTTTTTTTTGTTGTTGTTGTTGTTGTTGGGTTTTTTTTTTTTTTTTACTGTTTTCAGACTGCCCCTCTACCATTTTACACTCCAGTAAAAATGGAAGTAAATGAGGGTAAGCAAAGGGATCTGAAGGTTTATTAATGCTGTATATTTTTTTAAATATTTGACTATGCCTTTTATTCCAGCTGCAGAGCCTCTCAATGTTTTAGTAGCGTGTGGACCATTCACTCCATCTGATACTTTAGCATACGATCCTCTACTTGACCTAATAAATGTAATTTCAAGGGATCGTCCGGATGTTTGCTTACTGGTATGTTATGTTTAAAACAACCTTTATAAGTCCAGTTGCAAATGTATTTACAGTGATTTTTTTTTTTTCTGTAGCTGGGGCCTTTTGTTGATTCAAAACATGAACAAATTGAGGTAGATGCAAAATTATTATTATTATTATTTTTTTTTTTTTTTTTACATTTGCAATTGACTGATTCAGTTCTTTTATAATCGTGTTCTAGAAAGCTCAGGTGACTGAAACTTTTGATGCTATTTTCTCGAGGTGTATAGAAAGCATTGTGGATGGAACCAAAAGGTCGGTGTCAGTATGGTTGTAATCATTTATCATCAATATCATGTAATAATACAAGTATGACATTAATTTAGGTTTTGTTTTTGTTATGTCTTTACCAGTGTTGGCTGTCGTTTGGTTTTTGTGCCCTCTCAGAGAGATATCCACCACCCCTTCGTTTACCCACAGCCTCCGTTTACACTGACAAACCTCAACAAGGACCAGGCTCAGGTCAGACCGCATGGAAACTTTAGACCACACAAGTCATCATTTTCTTTCCCTTTTTGCTCTTTTTGTTTTTCACTGGGCATAGCTACTAGGGATGTAACACTATCCAAATCTCTCAGTACAATATTTTCACATTATGCATCTCACAGTACGATATTTGTTGCAGTATTTTTTGGAGGCTAACAAAACTATGAATATGCTACTTTTTCCTCTTAAAATGCCTTGACAAGACTTAACCCAAAGAACTAAGATTTACAAGTTTTTAGAACAGTTATTTCTTCAGGTAGTCTGCACTGAAATGATGCAAAGGATCATGGTCTATGTAGCTCCCTCAGTTTTTTTAGCTATTGCTATTGCAGCTTAACTTAATTTAAGAGAAGAGTCTTGTAATTCGATATATTGTGATGGTCTATGATATTATTGGTTTCGGTTATTGTTACATTGTTACATAGCAACACAGTAGAACGAAGAGTAAGAATCGTTCTGTTGTCCTCGTCATTTAATTGGGACATTTATACAATCTGTATGACCAACTGATAATGTTTTTAGACGGGCAAATGCTGACATGTATTATGTTTACAGAGGGTGAAACTCGTTCCTGATCCCTGCACTTTGCTGATTGATGGTGTAACTTTTGGCTTGACGTCTACAGACATACTGTTTCACATGGGTGCTGAGGAGATCAGCAGGTATGAAAATATTGTCATTAGTTTGTTACAGTTTGAAAATTGTTACGATGCTGTTTGTTTTCAGTGGGACTGGATCTGATCGATTCTCACGCATACTAAAGCACATACTGACCCAGAGAAGGTAGGAGGAGTAGATTAATATGTTGTACAAGTTTATGTTACATTTGTGCTTGTTAAATTGCAGCTACTATCCACTGTACCCCCCTGTGGAAGAGGTGAATATGGACTATGAGAAGTTTCAGAGCTATGGTCAGATGCCACTCACCCCTGACATTCTCATTATTCCTTCAGAGCTGCGTTACTTTATAAAGGTACTTCCAACTTGCATAATTAACCGTTGTAATGAAGCGATTAAAACTGGCAGTTAAACTTTTTAAAGTGGCATTAAGTTTCTGATTTAAAATGTATCTTGTTTACAGACAATTAATGTCTTTTCTTTGTGTCCTTAGGATGTGGTGGGCTGCGTTTGTGTCAATCCTGGTCGTCTAACCAAAGGTCAGGTGGGAGGGACCTATGGCAGGCTACTCATTCAACACAGTGCCACATCTGAGGAAGCAAAACGAGTAAACCCTTGTTTGGCTGCTCAGGTGGTAAAGATCTAAAAAAAAAAAAAAAAAAATCTTGAACATTGTTTTTTGGATTGCTTCTCAATAATTTTGAACCACATGGCACAATCTGAATCAGTTTTCAAAGGTGAACGTATGTAAAATATGTACAAATAAACCTCTTAACACACATCACATTTGACTGTTATTTAATTACTAATTTATTTATATTTTAATGTAATGTATTTTATTCTAGACTTTAGACAAAGTCTAGTTATACACAGTGCCAAGGATAGAATGTCTAAAGAAGTTTGATGAAAAGCTAGAATGATACATAATGATGTATGACCTTTGAATATCACTGCTCCATGGGTTTTTTATTAGTCATAAAAATCATCTGATTCATAAGAGTTACTGTGGTGATCAGTTTGTCCATCCTTCACACTCAATCTTTCCAGACTGTGACAAGGTTCTGTTAAATCAAAAAGTCTTGAGAAAAAACACGACAAAAAAAAGGTTTGTTACAAAGCACATGAGGAATAAAGCTTACCCTTTGCTTTATCATCAGCTTTTGGCTCTAAACAAATGTTTAGAAATAGTGTCAGAAAGATATAACAGATTTTTTAAAATCTCAAAATTACCTGTTTTGTGTTTGTTCTGGAGGTGCAAGAACATGTTCTATATCATCTTCATCAGACGAATCATCAGAGTCTTCATCTGAGGATGTCTTTTTACTGTTACTGTCCTCATGTTTTACTACATGCTCTGGGATAACATGTATTATTTTGGACCTGGAACATGATTTTAAACCATAAACAGATTTCTAACCACACAAGATGAGACATGGTTTAGGTGATAATCTGACTTGCCTGCTCTGCGGTGAGACTATAAAATCCTCCGAGTCACTATCCTCAAGTCCGTGTGGATTGTCTTGTTTGTACTTGCATACCTTAATATTGTCCTCACCACCATCTGATGACACACTTTCCTCAGAAGAATCAGAGGATGAAGGGTTTGATCCAGTGATATGATCACCCTCTACAGAGGAACATCTGGTAATATCTTGATTTGACATTTCTCCATCTCTCTGACTAGTTTCTTTTCTGTCTCCATCAGTTTGGTCTGAATCATCTTCATCCTGTGCGCTACTGTGATCAGACAGGCTTTGTTCCTTTTCTTTTATTGTTAGTATTTTCTTCAACCTACTATTTCTCTGTGGTTCTTCTGGTGCCAATTCTGACAACTTGTCACTGCATTCATCTACATCACTCTTATCATCTTTACTTTCACTTACAGAGCTATCTTCTTGTTTCTTTGTATCTTTAAACCCTTTCTGATTATTAAATGATTCTGTATCGTCAGTTTCAGAAATGAATACCATTGCCTTTGAACCAGTGGTAACTTCTCTTGATGGCAAAGACCTAAAAAGGAAATCACCTGAAAGTGAGTCCTACAATACTCCTTTCCTTAAAAATAAAAAAACATAATCCACTTACTTGTGAGAGCTGAACCAGTCTTCATCTGAGGAGTGGCTCTTCCTGTTCTGTGTGCTTCCCTGACTTGATGCTCGACTACTAGTTTGGCTCCCTGCTTGATTAACGGAAAGTCGGACTGTAACAATAAAGAGCTAAAATTCAGAGAACTCACTTATGATTATTATTTGTAAGAGTAATCGGTCAAACCTGGTTTTACATCAAGGTCTTCTGGATGACTTTTGTCTTCTCCACTTGTTTCACTTAAGATAGGAGGTTGCTTTGGCACTGTGTCAGTTTGCGCAGTTAAAGGGTTGAGTTGATCTGTGTAGGGCTCATTTGGAGGAGTGGTGTGTGAAAGGAAGCAGTCTGGGCCTGGATAATCTGTAAAGGGATGTTCCTGTATGGGTCTGGATGGAAGATGATGTGGCTTTTGATTCTGAGTCTTTAGTTCAGGAGGAACTCCAATTTTTGTTAACATTTTTTCACAGTCTGGAAATTAAAATTAGTTTAGTCATGGTGAAATATTCGTAAAAGACAAATGGATGTGAGTGTTAAAGATTTACTTTTAAGCAAGAGAGGGGGGGAAACAAACCTTGAGAATGTAAAAGGTGATAGTTTGCCTTTAAATTCTGTTTTCCAAAGAGACGTTCCCCAAATATCTTTTATAAGAAAAAAAATGTATAGTGGTTAATATTACAAGTTGTAATATTACAAATATTACATATTACAAGTTAACATGTTAACATTTAACACCAATTTTTTCAAGTGATGCAGAGACAAAAGATGAGAAAATTGCCTTTTGTGTTTTTTGTTTGTTCATTTTAATCAAATGGTGCTCATCCAAATTAATTCATTTAGATGGCTTTGCTTTTTCTTTTTTTTTTTTTTTTTTTTTTTTTTTAATTTCTTAATAAGTAGTGAATAATAGCAATGTAAAGTCTGAAGTCACTTTGCTGGGCTATTTCCAGCCAGAATTAGTAGGACTTTATAATTTCAAATTTGAATTTTTGCTTATTTTTGAGATATACTTTGCTTTAATTTAACTGTAGTTTGGGATTCTTACCTTCTCTGTTTTGTGATTGAGTTGTTGATCCAAGTGAGAACAGCTCCCAGTGTAACTCTCGTATTCTTTCTGAAAAGGGGTAAAACATTGATTAAATCAGGGTGAGCACCATATGTATCATTATGTCCATTTTAAATGATGATTTAGGAGCTTTAGGAGAACATTTGTTTATATTATCTTGATTGGACATTTAAAAATGCTTTACACTGTGGCTCCCAGTTTACAGAATCATAGGCAAGGTGGGGGTTAGTCTTCCCCAAGAACACAACAGAACTGGAGCTGCCAACCTTTCACTCTACCATCTGAGCCAGTATTGCCTTTTTTTTACCCGTAACATTCTCATGGAAGTAGTGCGCTCCAGCAGCTCCCTCAGTGTATTCTGGGCCTCATCAAACTGACGCAGTAGTTCCCTGTTTTGCAGTTTGGCCAAGCGCTCCCTCTCTCTCAAATCATACAAGCGTTGCTGAAGATGCTTGACCCTGCTGGAAAAAAAAAACAATGTTCATGTTGTCCACTTTATAAAGGAAAGAAGCATGTCACCTTAAGCAAATAATGGGGCACAAATACTTACCTCATTTCTCTTATGGTTTGGTGAGAGTATTATTTTCCCGTTTAAGGGACTGTAGTATATACTCCTAGGGGATGAAGAGATTACCCAGGATTAAGACTGGGTTTTGGGGGCGGGACTAGATCTCCACATGGTGGGTCACTAAGGGGGTATCAAGTTATTTATTAATCGCAATGTAAAATATATGCTCACATTCCCTGGCCTACATGATGGTTTATTTATCAACAAGCAAATAAATCTCCAGCATTCACTTTTTTTAATGAAGTAACCATAGACTTGGCAAGTGACTCTGGCTGACCCCTGCATTACCTACCCAAAATACTTCTTTTTTTTTTTTTTTTTTTTTGTAAACGGAACCATAATATTACGTCTCTGCACCACGGGGCTGTATTTTCATGCGACACTCATGCATCGTATTTAGGGGTTTGTTGCGCGGTAAACTGAGAAATTCCACGTTTTGTCCCTTTTCTGAACAGCTTCTAGTCTGAAGATATTAAGTTCTACATCTACATCTGCATTAAAACCGAGTTTAGCTTTGGATAAAATCGCATTCATTAGCCAGCTAAGTGCTAATGGTTCGTCCATTATCCTCTTCTAACACTAAAGACAGGTGGAGTGATGACCAGCTTGGCCACTAAAGTGTTCTGCAGGGCAGAGAGAATATGCCGTCACCTGCCAGTGATGCTCAACACGTTTCTGGTTTTCTCCATTACTGGAGAAGTGAGCTACTTGGTTTTGGTGGAAGCTCCGTTAGAGGCAAGCTTGAAGAAAACTGCGTGGTCAGCCTGGTGGAAAGCAGTCCATTTAATAGCTCAGTACTTCATGCTTGGCAATATCTGCTGGAACTCGTTGCTCTTCCTCAAGACCAGCCCTAGTATAAAAGGAGTTTTCTTGGGAGAAGGCATGGGACAGGGTTGGAGGTAAACATGATCTAACTTATTTAAATATTAAATGAATGAACATATCAATAACCATTTCCTCTTGCCTCTTCAGGTATTGTTATACATGTGAGGTCCACACTCCTCCCCGCTGTTCCCATTGCTATGATTGTAAGGTGTGTGTTCTTCGCCGTGACCACCACTGTGTTTTCTTTGGCCAGTGTGTAGGCTTCCATAACTATCGCTACTTCCTGAGCTGCCTGCTTTTTATGTGGTCAGGACTACTGTACGCCACACTGATGAACGCTGAGGTCTTCATAGTCATACTGAAGGAAGGGGTGACAGTTCATAGTGTTCTGCTGCTTTTGATTCCCTGGATTATGTTGGTATCAGGTGAGATGATTTGTGATATAGTATGATCTTCATAACAGATGCATGGGTTTTTCTTATGCCTCTTGTTTAGTGTTGCAAAAAAAATGCCATGTGGTCAGAGGTAGGCAGAATAGCCAAAATACTACTCAAGTTCATGTACAGACAAGTAAAAAAAAAGTATTGGGAAAACTAAAGTAGACTAATAACTCCATCATCTGATTCATAATTTGAAGTTAATACGTATATGGACAACACAACACAAAATGCAATGCAAATTATTTAATATGGTCAACATAAAACATTTGTCACTATATTACAGTAGCAGGAGTAAAGAAAACCTAAGAGAAAGAGTGCTTTTACTTCAATATAAATATTACTCAAGTAGGAGTAAAAGTACTCCTGCTACAAATGTACTCTGACAAGATTATTAAAAGTTATGTGTTTTGTTTTTCTTTCAGGCCAAGTCTCTGCAAGAGCTTTTGCATTTGCATTTATTGCTGACACGTGTGTGGTGGGCTTCTTGTTGGTCTCTGCTTTTTTCTTCTTCCACCTTTTCCTAATGGTCAGGGGACAAACGACAAGAGAGTGGTACTCCTCACGACGCCCTTACAATTTGGGACTACTTCGCAACCTGCAACACAGTTTAGGCCGTTATTGGTACATTTGCTGGCTCTGCCCACTTATCCCTTCACCAGTGCCTGGAGATGGCATACACTTTGAGGTCACAGGGTCACTAGAGCCTAGCAGATAATGGAAATTATAATTATATTTAAGATTTTTTATACTGTAATGTCAAGCACTGAAGGATTTTGTTGTAATTTCATCTACATTGCACTGCAGTTTGGTAATCCCAAATGGTGTTGATTGTTTTTATTTTGACAGAATGTTCCAGCACATACACGTGCTTATAAAGTATGGTGTGCTTTGGCGGATTAATACAGGCCTGTGCTCCTTGCCTTAAAACAAGCAGGCCTGTTCAAATTTTTTGAAAATGTTTTTATTATGTAATTGCACTGTGGTATCTTGTTGAACATTGATTATTGGTGTGTGTATGTAAATGAGATAATAAAATGTGTGTTTTGTACGTTTTGTGCCTTTTTGTTCAAAACACCAAAGTGAGGATGTATATATACGCACGTGTTGTACTGGAGATTTCAGTTGCTGTTAACCCTTTTAAACTTGACATGTATGTCTAAAAGGAGCGATAAATGTAAAATAAAGGGCTTATAAAAGGCGCGAAAAGGTGAGTTTTCCGTGTGACTTTTCGTTTTTGACTTTACTACGGTGTTTTGGCGATAATTCTTTTATAACATTGTTGGCATTCTTATTATCGGAGGTTAGCCGGAGTTAACGGTCTCAACAAAGTGACACCATTTTTGTAACGTGATATAAATTTACAGACGTTTCAATAACCTGGTGACAAAAGAAGCTTGGCAGAATGGATATTGAGGAAGAAAATATGTAAGTAATTAGCATGTGGAGAGTTTCTTTTACTGAAGTCCAGGTATTTGCTTGTTGTGTGAGTTGGTGTGAATATGTGATTAGGACAGCGCAGGAAATGATGGAGAAAATAGCACAGCTTGATCACAGTAAAAGTAAACTCAAAGACCAGAACACGGAGATGAGGAGCTGGCTGGATGCAGCGGATGAAGACATAGCCAAGCTTCGATCTGAGAACACTTTTCTCAAAAAACAAGTCAAAGAGTAAGCATTTCATATAGATCGAGTTTTAAAGAAACGTTTTTTTCACCTTTGCTTTGATTTTCAGCCTGGAGAAAATAGTCAGCGATGCACAGAGTGTTGAATCAGAACCCACTAAATGTCAACCTAATTACCTTGATTTGAAAATTAAAAATGAGATGAAAATTATGAAATTGGTAAGTTTCTTTGCTATTGTTTAATTATATGGTCTGGAGTATTTATCTATTCTTCTTAAAGCTGCACTGAGTAAGTAGTAGTACTGCAAGTATATGTCATACAATATGGCATTAAACTTCAATTTCCATGGAAACAAGCAAACACCGCCTGTCCACCTGTTAGAGTAAGATCTGTGGAGAGGAAATCCAGAATGCATGTTTTCAAGAAATATTACAGCAAGAATAACACATGATGAAATACATGGAAAAAACAAACGTTTAATGCCATATTGTAGAGAATTATAGGTGAAACATGGAAACAAGCGCTCCACTGGAAATATTAGCAGTGCATCTTTAACATGGGTCATATCATTGATCTAGCTGAATGAATGGACTAACCTTCATTTAAAATATTTCAGTCATTCATACATTAATGTATATATTGCCTAGGAAAGCGAATCTGCCTCTCTGAAAGAAGAAAACAAAAAGCTCACAGCTGAGGTCCGTCAAGCCACTGTAAGTGCATTTTGCCCAGTTAGTCAGTTCTTTTACTGCTAAAGCTGTAATCTTAAACACAGATAAGGAACTTGCAGCAGCTACAAGAGCAAGATGATGTAAACCTGAAGAAGTTCAAAGTTTTACTTCAAGCATTTGAGGTAAAGCAAAAATTCAACTATGAGTTTTGTTACTTAAATTGATAATCACTCAGTCAGTTCTCAAAATTGCGATATTGTTTTTTTTTTTATAGTTTTATTTACTGTGTTAGCTTTGCTTGTGTTTCTTCAGTCTGAAATGGAGGTGGCTCAGTTAGGACTACAGCAAAGAGATGAGGTTATTCAACAGGTCAGAGGCCTTTTTCTACCAAATAGGCCTACATAATTTACCTTTCAATTAAAACTGAGATATTAATGTGTTTGCATTTGTTTTTATGCATTGTATAATGGCAGAAACATCAGGAGTTAAAACATGCTGAGGAAATGGTGGGAGAATATTCAGCCATTGTAAAGGTAAACTATATGTCAGCCAAATGTCAAAATGTGAAATGCGCTATTAGGCACAGTTATTTGTTATATTTTATTCAGGATCTCAGGCTGAAAAACCAGCAGTTAAAAGAGGAACTTGAGGCTGGACAGGATGAAGTGTCATTGTAATGCATTGATTTATAAGTTGTGTTTGTGCTTTATAAAAAACTGATATTTTTAGTTTTTTTTGCTTTCCAGTGCTATTGCCATTGACCTTTTGGATGCAAAGGACAAGAGTAGCAGTCCTGCTCTGTCATTTGCCGAGGAGCTGAGGCTGCTGGATTCCTCCGTTCAAACCAACATCAGCGCATCAGACGTCACACAGGCAAATGTAAGACCTTCATTCACCAACTTAACTCAGAACAATTCAGGAATGTGGAACCAATGTGGCTTTTATCTATTTATGTGTCTGCCTGGAATATAATAATTTAGCATTTTCATGTCATTTTGTAAGGGTGACGTGATGTCTGAAAAAGTCCAAAAGACAACTTGTTTAGTGACATACGGTTACAATGAGAGGTATGTCAATATATTAAATATTTTATATTTCTCATAATTCTAGTGAAAATAAAAGTTTTTCTTTCCTATAGCGTGAATGAGAAGAATTTGAGCAACACAAGCACACCTATGCCATGTAAAGAAGAACTGAAGCCACAGGACATAGAGTCTTCAAAACATTCCAAGTAGGCCTACTGTATTTCTTATCATTATATAGTATTTTGTACACATTATTAGGTATGAAATGGCAGCTTGCTGTCTTGATAACATTACAGTAAAATTACAGTTCGTATACAGCAAGATCCCAATTAATATACATTTTGTGTATTTCTTTCAGGTGTGTTGACATCCTGATGACTGTCATTCAGAAAGTTCTCCTGTTCCTGGGGACAACGTTCCTGTTCTTTGCTTTGGCCTTTATTACTTCAGGAAGTTTTTCTGTCAACTCTGGGCCCTTCTCTTTGAACACAATGTGGAGCAGTGTCCGTTTTTTGTTAGAGCCCTATTGCACCTTGCATTATGGAGGCATGCCACCAATATGATCTAAGCTCAGCATAATAAACTCTTATTTACCAGAGTTGTCTGTTAAACACACACCGTCAAAGGTTTTGAACTTGAATGTACTGTATGTATCCATCTATTGAGGTAGGTTTGCTTTTCGCGCGTCTCTAATGCCCCACCCATGCAAAGACGCCTTCTGGTGGTCTTTTTTTTACAGTGAAAATAGCCTACTCCGTCACTGACGGTGAAGCCCTAATGAGAAGTCTGATTTAGAGCACCAGAGCTGAACAGTCTGCAGATTTGATGCTGGCTGCAGTTGACTGAGTGTGTGTGTATATATATTTGAAGCTTCTTTTGTTGACGGCGCGCTTTCGGTGAGGATGCTGCTTCTGAGATGCTGATGACGGGCCGATGACAGCGCTCGACACCCTGGATGGATCTTACAGCCTGGCATCATTACAGCGATAAGTCGGTCAACATCCGTACAATCTGAATTAGGACACGTGAGCAGCGACATGTTATGAACCGAAGAACAGCTTTGGTTGGGGGAATGGGAGCACCGAAAAGACCAAAGCGAACTCGTCTCCTTTTCCGTTTCTGCATCTGCGGATTCGGTCTTCTCACAGCCGCCCTAACCGTGGATGTTACAGGTGTCTACATAAGTAATAAGAATCGTGCACACTTCACGAGTGATGGCTAATATTAAGTTATCTAAGCAAACATTAGCGTTTCTAGCATCTGAAACCTGTTCTTATAGCACTCCTGTATCATTCTAGGGTTGCCTGTACGTAATGAAAATGGAAATATCCTTTGGACGAAAAGAGACCTTTATGAGGAGAAAAATGCCGGTAATAAGACTCTGAGTGGCCTATCTAAATCTGGTAAGACACTTTTTATCTCTCATACTGGGACACCTGGAACTGATTAATTACCAGAGAAATAATGTCTGGATTTGAGGAGCTCTACCTGTTTGAAATATACAACCATATGTGAGTTATATGTCCTGCATGTTTGTTGGTTCATAGTTTTTAGAGATACTGTTAATACTGTTGCTAGGAAACTAAACTGAAAAAGTTGTTGGATGCTGCATACCAAACTGCTTAATGAAATGATGACTGTTTTAGTTTCATTCATACAACGTAGTGAGAAAATATTCACATTTCTGGAATAGATTTCCTGACTTGTATATTTTCGTTTAACAGTTGTTTTGTATTCTAAAAATGTGGTGAAGTGTGTCCAAACAGAGTCATGTGGCATGGTTATCATTCAGAGAATTTGCACAAATGTCTCATTCTTCCCCACAGGTCATCCCTCTTCATCCAGCTTCACAGTAGAAGCATCACCTCAGTCTTACATTACTTTGATTTCTCACACAAACCAGAAAGATAATTGTTGACATACTGTTGACATACTGTAAATATCTTGATTTACAGACAGCATCATAGAGGTTGTGACAAAATGCTTGCATTTTTTACTGTTTTCACTCTATTTGTTTGAGACTAATATCTCATAGTTATTTGATGTTATTAATTCATGATACCAGTTTCTAGAATGGCTGAGAAACACTTTTTTCTTTCCAATTTAAGTCTATAATAACACAAGCCTTAAATAAATGTCTCCTGTGTGTTAATATTTAACTCCACACATTCATGCAATATTCATTGGCTCTGTGTTCAACTCCTTCTTGTCAATCGTAGCTATTACAGAGTTTCCAGATGACATCTTTACTTTGGAGCAACGGCGTCATGGGGCTGTAATGCTTCATGTTCTCTGTGTAAGATGCACCCTTTTCTTTATATATGTCCACACAAGAATACTCTTCACCTGAGCACAAAAGTACTATAATGTTTTCTATAGGCTATCTACATGTTTCATGCTCTGGCCATTGTGTGTGACATTTACTTTGTGCCATCTCTGGAAAAAATATCAGTGGTAAGTAGTTATAGCACAGTCATTATGTTGACTGAAGCTTAATATTCATTTTCCCTTATTCAAATTTTGTACTACCTTTTTAACAAACTGATGCTCTTTATTATGTTTTTTGTGTCCTAGAATCTTAATCTTAGTGAAGATGTTGCCGGGGCGACCTTCATGGCAGCTGGGAGTTCTGCCCCTGAGCTCTTTACCTCTTTGATTGGTCAGTATGACGTACTCCAATCACTTACATAGCAGAATGACTAATAATTCATTTGCCCCATTTACCTTTTATTGCTGATCTCACTTGCTGTTGATTTTATTCAAATTATTTTAAGTGTACAGATGTAGACTCTGACTATTTCAAGAAATGTGCAACCATCCAACTGATTTAATATTTTTTCTGATAATTTGCCCTCACAATCAAACTTAGATATTGAGGACTAGACACTTTGATATTCTGTCATATTCTGTTTGGACTTTCAGGAGTATTTATCACAAAAGGAGATGTAGGTGTGGGAACAATTGTCGGGTCAGCCGTTTTTAATGTCCTGGTGATCATTGGTCTCTGTGGCATTTTCTCTGGGCAGGTGCTTAATTTCTTTCTTCTATATTAAAAGCAACAATATGTTGTTAATATTAAAAATGTTGTCTGTTGTCTTAAAAATGTATTCTGAAACTATGTTCCCCTAGCCCATTTCTCTAAGCTGGTGGCCTTTATTTCGAGATTCTGTCTTCTACATTTTGTCCATAATTGTGCTCATCTTGGTAAGAAATCTTGTACACATAAACTGAACTTCTGACTATTAATGCCATATGATATTTATACCACAATTTCTCCATTTTAAGGCCAATATATATTGGGTTTAGTTCTGTTTTCTTGTTTGGTTGTGTCCACAGGTGATCTATGATGAAAAGGTTCTGTGGTAAGCATTGAGTTTATCTTTTTTTTTTTTTTTTTTAATTCATAAATAAATAATCACTTGTAACATTTCACAGGTGGGAAACAATTATTCTCATTTGTATGTATGGGATTTACATAATAATAATGAAGTGAGCATTTTAACTTTGTTATTTTTGGTGTTGCGTGGTAATCAGTGAGGGCATAAGCATGTTATATCTGAACTGTAGGTTCAACAGGTCGCTGTGTAACTTGGTTGAGAGTAACTGCAGCTTGGGTCAGCCATGTCTCAGCAGTTTGAGACGGACAACTGCTGTTGGAAATATAGGAGATTGTGACAATGACATGGTGCCACTAAAGCCAGGTAAAAAACACATTTTCTTTGTGGATTTCTAATGTGAATTTATTTTTTATTGAACACAGTTGCCCGTTTATGAATAAAAATAGATGGATGATTGAATATATTGAAATAATTTTGCCATAAATGTTAAAAACAATTTACTTATGTTATTGTTCTGTAGACTCATGTGTGGTGGCCAGCCAGGACACAGGGGTGGTAATGGTCGATGAGCTTCTGAACCTGCACCCTCACCAGCTCTCTTTTTCAGAGGCAAGCCTTCGTCTTCTCATCACCCCGCATTTTCCCCCCTTCACCCGCCTGCGCATGGCAGGACGCATGGTCATCAGCGAGGTACACTGCACGCTAACACCCTTAATAATACCCCATCTTCGTGTGTTTCTAGGTTGGTGGGTATTGAAGTATCTATAATATTAAATATAACTGTCCACACCCCAGGCTTACATTATCTGGCCCTAGTGATTATTTAGAAAAGTATGATTTGGTGGATGATTTTAAATTTAGAATACAGAGAGCTTTAGATAAGAATAAAGCCAAATCCAGACAAATAGATTTTACTCTCTCTCTCTCCGCCTAAGATACACCAAAATACAGTTAATACCAGTCCAGTCACCCCTGTTACATGACATTAAAATCACACTATAGATTGTCTGGGACCTGCATATGGGCAAAGATATTTAGCATTTGTGTGACACTACTATTGATAGTTTGCAGCTGATGTCATCAACAATCCCTGGTGGGTCTAATGCTAACTGTAGGCACTACTGTCAGAAACACTATTAGAATTTAATCTGAGCTAGTGTATGTTTTAACACATTCTTCATTAAGATGAAACTGACTGGAACTACAAAAGGAGAGATAATTTGTGCTATTTAACAAATCTCTCACACATAAAAATATAGTCTCAAGCTAGGTAGCATTAGCCAACAGTTTTTCAGTGACGCTCAACTTTTTTACACCTAAACAGGACCACAAAAGTGTGTATTGATCACAGACTCCTGAAAATTTGTTGCTTAAATCAATTTTGTATTTTTTCTTGAGTTTTCAGATAATATTGAAACTTTTTTGTCAGTGTTTGGTAAAGTCTGCATTGTAATATCCATGGTAACGGCCACATGTAGAACACCCCCAGTGCGATGTCACTGCAGAGTATCAGCACTATTGTATACATATGTCCACAGTAGTATTAGTAGATTAGTATAAAGTTAAGCAAGCAGGTGTCTGTTGTTGCTATCTTGCCTTTCTGCATGTGCTCTTGCATTTTGTGCTGTTTGAAACAGCATTATAAGTACTTTTTTCTTGTCTTTGACCTAGATACATGCTGTCTAAATGCCCTCGCATCAGTGTGAGGGCACGCTTGGCTGCTCCTCTCACTCCTGCTGCCCCTTTGCACACATCATAGCCCCATACTTGTGTAGCCTCAGTGCTGTGGTTTGACTGAGCTTATTTGTCTGGCTTTGTACAGCGACAGAGGCTGATTCAGGCTCGAGGTGGACACGAAGAAGGAGCTGCAACAGGTAAGGAGGGAGGCAGCGGGCCGTGGGGCCGAGACAACGGGACAGCGACTGAAAGAGACAGACAAACTCTAGAGTCTGACACCATCAAAGAAGAGAGTGGAGAGGCACAAGGGGCCGCTGAAATTAAAGAGGAAGAGGAAGATGAAGAAGAGCAGGAAGGAGGAGAGGACCAACATTCTGCTTTAAATCCATTCTGTTTTCCTAGTAAGGAAACTAAAAATGTTGGTTTTCTATAATTAAAATAATTTGTAATACGTCTTCATGTCTCAGATGGCTTGTGTGAGCGTCTGAAGTGGTTGCTGTCCTGGCCAGTGACTTTGTTGCTGTATTTCACTGTGCCCAACTGCAACAAGTCCCGCTGGGAGCGCTGGTACCTGCTTACCTTTTTGTCCTCCACTCTGTGGATAGCCCTATTTTCCTACCTCATGGTCTGGATGGTATGCCAAATACACACTGCTAAAATGCATAAACAAAGATAGTGATAGCTCATCCACATTACTGTGCTTGATCTAGGTGACCATCATCAGCTATACATTAGGAATCCCTGAGGTCCTTATGGGCATCACCTTTTTGGCCGCTGGCACCAGTGTGCCTGACTGTATGGCAAGCTTAATTGTTGCTAGACAAGGTGAGTCTTAATTAATTGATACAAGACACGTTTCTTTTATTGAAGGACGTATTCTTGACTTGTATAGGTATGGGAGACATGGCTGTCTCAAACTCCATTGGCAGTAACATCTTTGATGTACTGCTGGGACTGGGCTTCCCTTGGGCCCTGAGAACTCTCTTAGTCAGCTATGGATCCGTGGTGAGCTGAAAATTAACATGTTTAGGCCAACCCATTACCACAACATCTTGTAACAGAAACAACCAGACAAATAAACAAATAAATCTAGTGTGTTTTTTTTACGGTCATGTGACCTGTGAATGATCTGTATTTTGTCCAGGTGAAAATAAACAGCAAAGGGCTGGTTTACTCAGTGATACTGCTGCTGGCCTCTGTCACACTTACTGTGAGTACATATTAACCACTACACCTGAGATCAATATTTAAATGTAGTTGTGTAACCTATAACTCATTACTGTAGCTGCCTGCACCTTTGTGACTGTGCTGTGTCTGTAGGTCCTGTGCGTTCACTTAAATCACTGGAAGCTGGACCGAAAGCTTGGACTCTGTCTAATGTTGCTTTATGCCATTTTTCTTCTTTGCTCTATTGGCTTTGAAAGGCTGTAGAGGAAAAACTTATTTGTAAATCAAAAATCTTTAACTCATGAGTAGGAGAATTTGTCTTTCAGTCACAGCTGCTTGAATATTTCAGTAAATACAGATGTTTTGTTTATTCTATACCTTGTGGTGACTTAAAGTGTCCTTTTTTCTACATGTGCGCATGTTGTATCTTGATTTTGTGAAAATCTACTAATGCACTGTTTAGTATTGTCTATGTATCTGCAGTATTTTTCTGTACTAAATTTGTACACTACAGTGACTACATAACACACAATATCTTTGGGTGCAATTGCTATTATGAATTCTAAGATTAACTATGACCATCTTATATATAGTATATTATTGTAGCATCTCTCCCTTCATCTTTTCCTTTCCATTTTAGCTGATCTCACCTTTATTTTAACATCATTGCAAATAAACAATGCAATTACCTGATGAGATACTGTCTTTGCTTTTTATGCTGGTAAGAAAGGCCATTCTTGTAATGTGCTGAAACTAAATAAAATGCTTTGTTTTGTGTTTTTTAGAAGAAATGTCATGTCATTATTATACACAAATAACTACATTATATATAAAAAACAATTGTTATATTGATTTTTATTTCAGTCAGGCTAAATGTTACCAAAGAAATGTAAAAATAAAAAGTACAACAAAATACATCATTTACAAATACTTATTTTGTAAGTTTGACATAAGAGTCAAATAAACATGTCTCAGTCATAACAAAAATAGAAAATATCAATACAGTACATTAAATGCATAAGGAGCCATACTTTAAGTCTTTGCAGTAACAAGACTTAAAAAATTTCTACTAGAAAAACTCCCAATACCAATACAATCTGTTTTACAAAATGGTCAAAAACAGTACAATAGGGACATTTAATTGTGAGAATGTTTAAATACTGGTGCAATCTGCATGCAAAATCCATTGTCGATTATAGCGACTTTACAGCAACTCGTTAATAATTCAAAGATGTAACAACTGACCTTAAAGGCAAGCACCAATCTATCACAGTAAAGAACAATGAGCAGTGATAACTACTTTTTAAGAAATTGATTTTTGGGGGAGTGGGAGTCAGTCTTGTTGGGTCAGATGCGTTCTGTTTAGTATTTAGAGTAGAGGTATTCTCACCTGTAGCCATAGTTTTCATCACATTATATATTGCTTTAAATGATGCAGCGGGTCAGAGCACTTTGTTGCTACTGTTCGTGTACTTTGGCACAATGTAGGTCATTAAATATGTAAACTTGCATGGATGACACAAAACTACAGACAAGATGCCACTACTTCAGTCATCATAATATTAGATTTCTCATAATTTCTTTTGAAAAAATCTTGTGAAATGTTGTTTTCTCAAGAAAGGGTAAAGATAATTAGCTATGATGCTAATCATGTAATGCTGACTTCTTTGCTGCTGGTCGCTCCTATTGAGATAGTAGTTGCTATGGATACTGCATGCTCTCACTCCCTTGATCTTGCATGTGTTCAATCCAGGAAAGCCTATACATGTACATTATGGACAAAGAAATCTGAATCCACAGTGGCCTGGATACTATATGTGGACACATAGAGCTGTGCTCTTGTGCTGCTACAAACTAGATATGTCTCCAAGTGATAAAGTAGACCTAGTGTTTTGAGGGTAGGGTTACGCTGAATCAGAAAGAGTTGTGAAATCACTCTGAGGCAGAGCTCTGGTTCTGTTGGTAAATGGATGCTTTATCCTTAAGGAGAGTTAGACATAAGTGGCAGCTCCAGCTTCCTGCAGAAGACACATTAAACAACATTATAACTGATGTCAACTATAAGTATATCATCACATGAAAAACGTAGTCAGTCACCAGTAGCAAGATTCAAACAGATCTTACCCTCAGGCGGTTCAGTCATAGGAGGAGTTAGACAGTACATGTGGTAACCTCTGTCACAATCATCACAAAACAGCAGCTGATCCTACAAAAATCAGTTATGTAATAATGTCACAACTATACTGCATGATACTACACACATTTTAAAGGATAAAATTCAACTTTAAGTAGCATATTGTCTTTAAAACATGCAATGTTGCAAATGGCCGGTTTCTTAAATGCAAGGTACTCTTATGCCTTACCACACCCAAAACAACGCAAAGTCTTCATTCGCTGCCCAAGTTGAGATCTCATGTTTTAATGTAATGTTCTTTTAAGGCAATTTCAGGCAATGTGAAACCTCTGGAAGTAAATGACTTAAGGGGCAAAGCACCTTGCATTTTACAGCCAATGCATGCCACAGCATGCAGCTGAAAATATTTAAGATTATGCAGTACAAAACATACCACTTGTGCCAAAACAATGGTAAACACTGGGTGAGTACTCACATCATTCTCTGAGGTGCCACACACATTGCAACACTTGCACTCTATGCACTGCCAGCGGTACGTCTTCACAGCAGCCATCATCACTGGAGTGAACTGTAGACATGTGGGGTGGCCTGAAAACAAGGAGACGTCACATATTTTAAATTTATTTTTCAAGAAAAGACTAAATAGAGTCAGGAGAACATAAGCATACCAGAACGTCCACAGTCTGAGCAGGACACCAGCTCCTCGGACTGGCCAGTCTTCTGATTTAAAGTTGAATCTCCCAGACAGAAGTCACAGTAATCGTTGGGCAGTGCTAAACCATTGGGGCCCTTTTTATTTGCTGAATAGAGATTTAGAGAAGAAATTAATTTATCAAGGCCACCATGAACTAGTCCATCACAAATAATTAGAATATCAAGAAAAAGTTCAATATTTTTGTCACTCATTTCAGAAAGTCAAACTCATATTATATAGTCATGACACATAAACTCTTGAAATATTTCACTCTCTCTTGAATTTTTATGATCGTGGCTTACAGATCATGAAAAAAACAAAATTCTGTGTGTCAGTAAGTTTGAATATTACATAAGATCAATTTAAAAATTATATTTTGAACAGAATTTTTCTGAAAAGTATGTTAATTTCTATGCACTCAATACTGGGCTGGGCCTGCTTTGGCATGAATTACTGCATCAGTGCATCATGGCATGGAGGTGATCACCCTGTGGCACTGCTCAGGTGTAATGGAAGCCCAGGTTGTGTTGATAGCCACCGTGTCTTCTCATCTTCCTCTTGACAATACTGTCAAGAGTACTGTCAACTGGGGTTCAGGTCAGACGAGTTTGCAGGCCAATTAAGAAGATTAACACCAAGGTCACTGAACCATTTTTTGGTACCATCTTTTGTGTGGGCAGGTGCCAAGTCCTGCTGAAAAATGTAATCAACATCTCTATAAAGCTTCTCAGCAGAAGGAAGCATTAAGTGCTGTAAAATGTCCTGGTAGATGGCTGGCTGACTGTGGACTTCAGAAAACACAGTAGGCCAACATCATATTGAACTTTTCATGATATTCTAATTATTTGTGATGAACTAGTAATGAGAGTGTAAAACTCCAGAGTTAAATACCAGTACCACAAACCTGTTCATGCAGTGTCGGCCAAAGTAAAAATAAATTAGACATAAACTAATGAATTGGACTACTTGCTAATGTGATGGGATGTTCAAGTAATACATAGATGTTGGGGGGGTTGGGGGTGGTAATGACTCGACTGAATGACTGAAAACTAGTTTTATAGAGTCCCAACATGTTTTAGAACTTTTATGGGAAACTATGTCTATAAAACCAAGAAACTTTCAAAACATCAGAATGAAAAAATAAAGGAGACACAATAAAAGACCTCATACATGCAACACGGCATGCAACAGCCCCTCCCTGTGTCCCCTGTCTGCCTCTCAGCCCTGGACTCACTCTTCTGCTCGTCAGGCTGCCGAGGAGTGGGTGGTGCCTCGAGCTCCTCGCGGTCCTCGCCCTCCTCCTCGGCCAGATGAGAGTGTGTATAGTGATAGCTCAGGCCAGGACGATTCTTGTAGCGCTTCCCACAGACTGACACACACACAGTCACACAAGAGTTGTATAGCAATGACCAACAGTGTTTTTTTTTCTTTTTTTTATACAATTAAAGATAATGTTTCTTCACATTGAGAGTAGGAATTACCAAGCACACAGAGTGGCTTGAATTACAAGTCTGTCTTCCAAACAAGCTCCTCTTCCTTGCTATACTCACTACTCACATTACAACATAAAAAAATGTACATTTCAAGTAGTTTAAACAGTCATTTAGTTCTCTCAGTTCTGTTTCTCTAGGGCAGGGGTCTCCACCCCATTGCAAGTAACTTTCCAAAGGATTAAGGAATTATGCACACTATGCTGATTTTAACTTAATTCATCACATGCTTATTATGATTGTAAATATATACTTTAGATACCCAACTGTGTGCACTAATGTTTAATGTTTCAAATACATCTAACAGTATCTCATCTAAGGCTACCCGTCACTGTTATACACATGATTTCTAGCGACCCCAAACAAGTGTGAACCATTTTCGTTTTTAAAATTTCTTGAGGGGAAAAAGGTTGGAAACCCCTGCTTTAAGGTATCATGGAGTAGTACAAACATTGGCTTCAGTTTTAGTGTGCCTAGGGTATACTCACTGTCACAGGCGTATGGTTTGTCCCTCTCCTCCAGTGCGGCAGCAGCGGCAGCCTCAGATTTCTTTTTGCAATTCTTATCGCTGCGTCCCTAAAGTTTTTTTGGAAAACAAATTTCAATCATTGCTGAACAATTAATTGAGTACAATTAATTTGTTGTAATGAAGCATATTCTGTAAATACGATGACGCGCAGACTCTTACTTTTGACTTGCTTTTTCCTCTTCTTTTGGGGGTCTCATCTTCAAAGTCTTCATCATCTAGGTCGTCCAAGTAGTCATCATGGTCCAGGACTCTCTAATATTTGAAAATTATAGGGGCTGAAATGTTGGTTCTTCTGAGACAATTTGACACACAAAATCTGACCTTGCGAATGCGTCCTGAAGTCACTGATGTGGGAGGCTCCACAGTGGCTAGATCTTCTTCTGTGTTACGAAGATCAGACACTCCACTCCTTCTATCAAGAGGCTCTCCCTTGAGCAGTGCCTCCAAGCTGCTGCCATCTACGCCCCCCAGTCCATCACGCTTCAGTCCCAACTCTAAATCTGCTACAAAAATAATAACATGCACGCAACAAGGGAGGGTGGAGGGTGGCAGTTACACATGGTGACACAATGCACACAAAGCCAGATAAGTTTTAACATGCTCTAAATACTTGCCTCTAAAAAGGAAGATTAGACAGGTATTGTTTTTTTTTTTTTTTTTTTGCTGACTTCTTTGAAAATGTCAGCCATTGACCATTTCCTACAACTTCCATTGGCACTGTATTATTTTGCTTGGGGGTGCCAATCTTGACTGTAAGTAAGTTTTATACAGACTACAAAGCCATTTTAAAGCCTCCCAGAGAATCTGTGCATTGTTGGTGCACATGAACAGTGAACATTTTACACAAATCATTATCAAACAACTTTATATGATATTTTAGCAGTGAAACTTTTTTCAAATTCTCTATTTAAACAAATCAGAAGTGTTACCAAGGTGAAAGTGCAAACGTTTATTTGCATAAATTAAGGTTTTTCTGCGCTCCTACTAAAGAGACGATCTTCAGAAGGATTAATATTCCTGTATATTTCCATCAGTTCCCAGTTATTCCCTTTAAATCCTATTTAAGTTTTCCAACTTTGAAAATTCCTGAAATTTTGCAACCCTATTTAGGAGTCTGATTTTTAACAAAAAGAGTGAGTGTGACTAACTGAAAGAATTAATGTTTGATTTGATACCTGATCACCTGAAAGCTATCAATAGAATCTAATACAACTGTGTGTACTCTGCAATACTAAACTCTAAATCAGCTGTTTTTGCTACCAAACTGTATGGTGTTTTAATAGCATTGTCTACTGTTCCTAGTTTGTTGTTTGTTTGTTTTTTAGATTTAAATTTGCAGCTTTGTGTTCAAAAACAGTCAAATTCAGAGTGTGTGCTGCCTCCTGTGGCCACTGCAATTTCAAGTACTATGTAACATTACACAGGACTGTCCTAATTAAAGCCAGGTGTTTATGATTACAAACATCTGGCTGCAGGTTTGAAGTGTGGATACCTGTTAAACCAATCACGCTGTTCCTCATATGTACAGATCACGCCCCTCCTCCTCCCTCACTCTTCTCTTTAGTCCTCCAGATACTGCCCAGTTTAGGAGCTCTATTTGCCATGTGGCTGTGGGTGGAGTTTAGGTGTTTAGTCCCACATTAGCCTCATTTCCACTGGCACGGTTTGCTTGGGGCCGCCTTGGGGTGGAACAGTTACGAGGGAGCCACCCCACCCGGGGAGCATTTCCATTACGCCCGGTGTACACTGACTGCAGGTGCGGTGCGGTTCGGTGTGGGACATGCGTGGGTCCCACAAGACTTGGAAAGTAATTAAAATCTGTTGAACCCTGCCACACTGACCGCGGTGTGGGTGTGGGTGGTGCGCAGGCCTCTGGTAAGAATCCATAAGAAGTCCATCTTTGATGGACACTGCAGCGGTCTTTAGCGTCAAGTTGACAAAATCACATGAGCAAAAAAGGAAATCAGACACCCAGAACTGACTGATCCGGTGTACTTTCAGAGTAAAATATCCCTGCACACTTCACAACCTGTGGTAGATAGCCACAGTACAAAAGCACAATAAAGTGGTATCCAAAGGTGTGAGAAAATGGTCGTAGTGTGAAATGGCACTGTTGTTTAACAACAGGGCTTCTTGTACATGCTAATTTACTGAGTGAACTCCCGACCAGAGAGTGAATCCCAGCAAACGCAAGCATCTGCACCGTTGTTAAATAACAGTTACGAGGTTCCCACCATTTACGTGTTGCCACGTGTGTGTCGCTATTTGCATGCTGTGGTCCTCCAATGACTGCACTGAGGTGTGTCTAGCCCGGTCCCAACCATGCCAGACCCCTTTGGAAGGTAGTATCCCCAGCGGTCCGCTTTGGACCCCTAAAAGGAGTTAGGGTTACAGGGGTACAGATCGCTTTATGCAGTGGAAACACTCAGGGTCCGCACCGTACCGGCCCTGTACCAGCCCTATGGAACCAAGGCTTTTAAGTCCACCAGTTAAGTCTGTGCTTTGTCCAGAACACTGAGCTACTTGTATTTAAAAGACAGATTCAATGGTAGATTTAAAATAGATTCTCTGTACTGCCCTACCTGCTTTGAGAGGAGGGAAGGCCAGGCGCGGGTCCTCAGGGGGGTGAGAGCGTCTTTTCTTTCTCCACCGACGAGCTGGGTATGTGTACAACTGGCCTGGAGCTACACCTATAAAAATTTTAAAAGTGTAAATGGAGCTGCACAATTGTAATTTTTAGCTATATTGCAATAACTATATAATGTCACAATGTTGATAATTTCATGATATTTTGTACTGTGAGGTATTCTCTAAATCAATAGCACATCTATTTCTTCTGAATAATTTAAAGCACACAGAGCACACTGTATCTGTTTGTGACCTAATGTTTTGAGCAGAAATTATTGCCAGCAGTAGTTATTTCAAACTTGATGTTCCCTTTGTACAGAATACTGTATCTTCCAATCTTTATTTGTTATCTCTCGTTTGACTTCCACCAATCATCTCCCCTGACATCTGATTGTTTGTCCTGCTTCCAGAATTCCCATTTCTCTGATCTGAGCAAACAACTTGGTGCAGTGTTCATACTTACGGTTTATCCAACAACACCACATGACCGCAGCAAAAGGACAGTTTTCCTCACTGATTCATGATTAGCTGCAGGTGCTGGGATTTACGTAGTGAGAGAGCTCAGATCAGATCAGAGAGAGTCCTTTTAGGTTCAAACCAACTGGATTTCAGCTTTGGAACTGGCAACCTTAATGAAATACTCATTTGGGGCTCATTCTGCTTTGATTGGAGAACCAAATCAAAAGTTATAACATAAATTTAGTTCCTTTAACACTAGTGGTGGTGAAAAAACAGGGAAAAATTGGTTAAACCTATGTACTAGCCATGAACCTTAACTTTAACCAAGAGCTCTGAGGTGACCAGAACCAGTACCAGAACCACTTAAAATGTGATTGTAGAGGGAAGACCTGTTCCACGGGGAATAAATAAAAACAAAATACAACATTAGATGACCCTGACACCATCCATACCTGCACTGCGATGCCTCTTCTCCATCCAGATATAACAGTTGGACTGGGCCACACCTGTCTGGGAGTCCAGAAAGGGCATGAGGATGCTGCGCTCAGCACAGAGGCGAGCGTTATAATTATGACACTGCTCCATGGCATCTCTGTAGTACTGTTCTCCCAGCCTGAAAGATGGAAGGACACTGACTCATAAAACTGGCATATGACACACATTTCAACTTTAAGAATAAACTATGCCCAAATGTGTAAACAATTATTTATACCATGATATGATTTAATCTTTTTATTCAAAAGCTAGTCCTATAAAGCACGTTTATGTTATAACGGAGAACCGCAACACTTGTGGAGAAAAGGACATGGGAACAAAAGGTTAATGGTTCGCGGCGCCTTTCATTACAACAAAGCGCCCGCCAACAACACGCGTAAATGAAACATTCACTTTAATGTATTCAGGACGCTCCGGTTTAAAGAATTAGAATCGACAGCGCAGATCATTATACAAATATAGTGAGCATATAATAACAAAGAGTTCTGTTAAAGTACATCTTTCCAATTTGCCCATGGCTAACACGCTAATCATAGCATCCTTTAGTAAAAAAAAGAAAAAAAAAAACGTTTATGTCCTCATACAAAATTAGTTTTAAACAATACCGAGTTTAATACAGAGTCAATGTCCAACAAAACGATTACAATCGGATTTGTGGCGTAAACCTGAACAGTTATATATAATGATAAACTTACACTTTCACAACATTGTCGACGGCCGCAGCCATGTTTTCTGATTGCGGTTGTATGGAGTGCCGGTGCGCATGCGCACAGTAGAACTCCCGTCGGGATTGTGCCCGAGATGTAAACGACTAGTGTCCGCAACAACAGAGTAATACGCTCCTTGTTCCAAAGTGAAAAGGCAACAGATCCTTATGTTGTATCTTATTTTAACTTATTGGAACCGTGGGCCAAAGTTTGGTTATTACCCCAAGAATAGGTCTATTTAATCAACAAAATAAGGCTTTTTTTTTTTTTTTTTTTTTTTTTAGATTTTTTCAGAATCTATCCAATTGAGCACTTTATGGTAAAATTCAAGTCAGATATAGATCTTATCACATTTATTTTGGCACTGCCATACAAAAACATTTTTGGGAAGACTTTGTCTGTAATGAACTTAGCCTTCTCTTGATTTATGAATGTTATTTTTGGTTTGAACTTAGAGTCAGCCTTTACTGGAATTTCCCCACTGTGGGACTAATAAAGGCATATCTTATCTTATCTTATCATATCTTATCTTAGAGTCAAAGGCATTCATTATTAATTATTAATCAGAAAGACCATATTTGATCCAAATATCAATATATTGTAAATGAGCACTCTTGCATTTAAAATTGTCACTGTTGCAGTGCTTTAGAAGTTAGTCCATTCATAGCGTGTGGTGTGGTTTTTGCTCTCCAGGCAACAGCCTTGTATTGAGTAGCCAGTGATGGAAGGTAACAAAGTGAACGTAGTAAAGTACTTAAAGGTAATGTATGCTATGTAATTTTCTGGCAGAGGGTCCGCCACCTGCTTGTCTTCGTGTAAATGTTATTGCATTGTCTAGAATGTCCTACAGTATGTCATTAAAGTATCTATTTCCATGGAGACAAACCCACAATGCCTCCAGGCCAAGATACAGGTCAGATCTGTGGAGAGGAGAGCTCACTCACCATGGAAATGCATGTATTTTTGAGTAGTAAACCACCTGTAAATGAATAAATGTTACATATAGATGAGTTTAATGCCATACTGTGAAACCTTTCAGGCAAAGTAATAATATCTCCATAGAAACAATCTTGTGGCAGACCCCCTACAAGAAAAGTTACACAATGCACCTTTTAAGTCAAACTTTTAAGTATCTGTACTTTACTTGATTACATTTTAAAGTGGATACTTTTTACTTTTACATCACTACATTTGAGAGCAGGTATCTGTACTTTCTCCTCCACATTTTTTAACAGGACTGAAAAGTAAAAGTATTTTTTTATTATTGTGTGAGACCTGCTGAAACAAAGTGAGACCTGCTGAAAGAAACCTAAGAGGTTTCTTTTTAACACTTTTATAATTTGAGCAAACAAAAATATACAATAAATCAGCCCAATTGTTTCTGATGAACAAAATTAATCAAAAATCTTTATTACATTCAATACATTTGAAGCTTAATAGATCTCAAAATCGGTGCGAAATAGTCTACTTTTTACTCTTTTTTTCTTTACTTGAGTATGTTTTTATTTTGCTCTGTACTTTTACTTAAGTAACAAAATCATGTTGGCACACTTTTTTCGTTCCTGTCTCTGTCTCTGAAACTAAACACAACAGAAATGTAAAATGTATACCAATAAAAGAGCAACATCTCAGCTATTTTTGCTCTTTTCATTATATCTCTCTGTCTTGTGCACATCCAGAGTTATAGTTCAAACACAGGCTTGGATGGCTGTGATAACATGCCCCATTGGGGCAAATTGTCACACTCATCTTTATCAGTAATTTAAAGAACTAAAATGTTATTATTTATGATGATTGCATTTTTAGCTTTGTATAAACAATTACTATATACACCAAACAAGTTTCATTCAAGTAATGAAGGCATAGTGTGACGGGGCATCTGAAGTTCTGGCCTTTGGTTCTGGCCTCTGGTTTGGGTCAGAGAGTGGAACAAGAGCCATTCTGACCAAACCCTGTAAACTGTTCTAGTGCTCACACTGTTGTAAACTTAACTCAATGTCAATAGAAAAATCTTATTATTATATGAACATTATTCATTCATTTTGGTTATGTTTTATTTTTCAAGGGCCATTAACTATGGGACAACTTGCCCCGTACCTGCCAGGCGCACTTCTCTGGGCTGTGGCTAAAGTTACTTTAATCCATTTCATTGATCATCACAAGAAAGTTATAATTTTTATTAAATATTTTAATGTGTATTTACTACATTATTTCAGTTTCTTAGAAAGTTAAAACAAAATATTGCATGTAAAAAAAATGGAAATATCTTGCAAAGATCAAACTAGTTCAAATTCAGGACAGTGGGAAACAGTGAAGAACCAGATGCTGCAAAACCTTGAGCTGGCGAACCTTACCCGCAGCAAGCTACTGGAACACAAGCACCGACCAAAGAAAGCTCTTCCAAACTTGCTCAGATTGCTCCAACTGCACACACCTACAGTTGAGCACTAACCACTCCACAGCCACAGACTTACCCGGCAGTCACTAGCAGTACCGCTCCACAGCTCCTTCAATGTCCTGGAAGCCTCAAGCAGCTCCATCCCCCTGTGGTGGATCTCCGCACAGACGCCACCCTCACTTCTGGGGTCGCCCCTGTGATCCTCTGTTGCCTCATGTAGACTTAATTGTAGACTTTTATTTGTTTGTTTCTTTGTTTGTAGACTGATGTCCCAAATGCCCAAATGGTTTGACTGTGGTTCCATCCTAACTGGCCCCTGCTGGTTGACAGGTAGACTCCATCAGCAAGAACTTTCTGTTTGGTTTCATGGTTCTTCACTGCCTCTCACTGGCCTGGATCCCACCACTACTGCCACCAAATGTGGGGAAGCTGACCCGATGTGGTCGTAGTAAGAGACAGAATTCAGACAACAAAAAGTGTCTTTGACCAGACAACAATGTATTAAAAACAGACTTCTGTTAACGTAAAATTAACTATTTATTCTAAACTGTTCAAACAAATAAACAGAAAATAAGTAACTTAAATTAAGTCAAATGCAACAACCATGTGCACCCAACTACACAGAAGTTTCTCCCTCCCAATTGACAAAACAGCTTGCTTTTATACCTCCCAGCAGGAAGTACCTCCCTCTGGTAAGTACCACATTCCCTTTAGGAGGTCACAGGTGTACAGGTGGCCTGTAACAGGTAAACTCTAAAGCCACCCATTTCCTTTACATTAGTCTAAGTCACTTTAAACAGTGCTTAACATAAACTAAACACTAAAATATATAAACCCAGTACACAAAAACAATGAAACAAAACAGGGACAACAGCAATGCTGTGTACAAGAAGAGCATGAACAGACTCTACTTCCTGAGAAAGCTCAGGTCTTTCAATGTGTGCAGCAAGTTACTGGAGATCTTCTACCAGTCTGTGGTGGCCAGCGCCCTATACTTCGCTGTGGTCTGCTGGGAGAGCGGCACCAGTAAAAGGGACACTGGACAGATTGACAAACTGATCCTTAAAGCTGGTTGTGATTAGCTGAGAGCTGGAGACATTTGTCACAGTGAGGGACAGGAGGACACTGGACAAACTGCTCTCCATCATGGACACTCCTGCTCACCCACTGCACCAGACTATAGAGGGACAGAGGAGCTCATTCTCCAATAGGCTCCTACAGCTCCACTCAAACAGTGAGAGATTCAGGACTACATTCATACCATAATTCATACAACTTTTTTTACTTGTAGATATACATTTATATAATTATGCCTTATTTGACATCGCTCTCTTGCTATTTCTGCTACTTATTTAGAATTTATTATACAATTTCTCTTTGTTATTATATACTGTGTGCACAATTATTAGACAAGTGGGTATTTTGACCAAATCATGACTTTGATGAATATTCTCCAACTCCAAGCTATAGAAACTTGAATTCTTATTGGATTTAAGCATATCAGGTGATGTGTATTTGTCTAAGGAGTGAGGGTGTGGCCTAAGGAGATCAACGCCCTATATCAAGATGTGCAGAATTATTAGGCAGCTTCTTTTCCTCAGGCAAAATGGACCAAAAAAGAGATGACTTATTATAACTGACTTATTATTACCTTTGATATTTTACTGCTTGTTATTATAATAGATTTTGATGTGTGAACTACTGTGTCCAAACAGTTTTCATTAAAGTTTGTCTAAGTCGAAGTATGTGACCACATGCCCCAGTCCCCCCTACTTCTTCCACCACTGTCTCTCCACTGTATTTTATTATTCTCAATAGTAAAATAACCCTAGAAGGTTAGGGTTAGGGTCAGCAAATTCCTACTTTAATTTAAATAGATTTATAATTTGACTTCCTTTATACTACTTTGGCGTAGGAACCAGGAAGCCAGTGAAAAGTAGTATGTACTTTGGTCTCGTGCTCTGTTTATTGTATCACGGTGCACTAGCGGGAGCCTGAACCAGTGTGTGTGCGACTGCAGCATGAACGTCTCGGCTGTGGTCGCCTTCTACATGCTGGTGCTGGGGATCGGCATCTGTATGGCAAGCCAAAGTGTTCACATTTATGCCTATTTTTTAACATGTTAACACTTTATTTGACGCGTATTATAAGCTTATTTGACGCGTTAAATTGTTATTTGACACGTTAAATTGTTATTTGACGCGTTAAATTACTGGCGTTAAAAGCATCGTTGTTCATATGATAATAATCTCCTCCCACTGGTTTTCCCAGTCAAAACAAACAGACCAGAACAGTCCAACACAGACCTCCCAGTGCACTGATCTTCCCAGTCGAAGTTTTCTCAAACTCATGGACTTATTCCAAAATAAGTATGGAAATACAATATATTTAGTGCTGTTCTGTCTATAGCACTATTGATATCAGACATCATCTGGGTGACAGGAACTCTCATAGGTTTAGGTAGGCTATATTTTGATGTTCAGTGATATCCTCACATATGACGGTGTTTTGTGTAAGGTGGTTCTCTATGCCTCATATTTTTAATGGTTCGGCAATTAGTGTTATCTTGGCTATTCTGTATTCTGCATGTATTTGGATATCAGTCGCAGTTACCATAGTCTACACCCTATATAGTGTAGCATACACTGACATTAAACAATTGATTCTCATTTTCTGCAAGGAGGCATCCGGAACAGATGCCCGAGCCACCTCAGCTGGCTCCTCTCGACGTGGAGGAGCAGCGGCTCTACTCCAAGCTCCTCCGGTGTGACTGAGCTCCTAACCCTATCTCTAAGGGAGCACCCAGCCACTCTGCAAAGGAAACTCATTTCGGCTGTTTGTATCCGTGACCTTGTCCTTTCGGTCATTACCCAAAGCTCATGACCATAGGTGAGGGTAGGAACGTAGACTGACCGGTAAATCGAGAGCTTTGCCTTTCGGCTCAGCTCCCTCTTCACCACAATAGTCCGATACAGCAATCACATCACTGCCGACACTGCACAGATCCTCCTGTCAATCTCACGCTCCATCCTCCCCTCACTCGTGAACAAGACCCCAAGATACTTGAACTCCTCCACTTGAGGCAAAGACTCTTCACCCACCCAGAGAGGGCAAGCCACCTTTTTCCAGTCAAGAACCATGGCCTCGGATTTGGAGGAGCTGATCCTCATCCCAGCCGCTTCGCCCTCGGCTGCAAACCGCCCCAGTGTACGTTGGAGGTCCCGGTCTGATGAAGCCATGACAACATCATCCGCAAACAGCAGAGATGAGATCCTGTGGTCCCCAAACCAGATCCCCTCCGGCCCCTGACTGCGCCTAGAGATTCTGTTCATAAATACAATGAACAGAACCGGAGGGCAGCCCTGGCGGAGTCCAATATGCACCGGAAACAGGTTCGACTTACTACCGGCAATGCGAACACAGCTCCTGCTTTTTTTTTTTTTTTTTTTTTTTTTTTACAAAAACGTTATTCCTGGTGGGGGAGATGTTTTTCGTGTTACAATGTATAAAGCACCACTAAACAAAATAAACAGCACTTATGTGAACAATGAAAGTGCAATGTGAAGGTTTGGGAAATGGTAATTGCATTTGTGCAGCATGCAAATAAAAACCCTTTTCCTACTTCCTCCTGATTTATTAAAATTATTCCGTTAAACAATAACCACCATCAGGATATTCTAAATGCATTTTGTATTTTCAAAATCTACCACAGTGGGGCGGTAAGGCTCTTTTAAGTATATTTTGAGTTCACCTGCCAGTGCAGAGAAAGTGAACCAGGAAGTGTGTGTGCAAGAGGGAGCATGCGTGTGCATGGACGAAGAAACTGCTTTAAGGTTTGCGCTCTCGTGCATTAGTATGTATATTGTTTTACCACTTAAAATGTTAAACTCACTTTAACTATGGAGTTTGTGTGGGAGCGAAATAACTGAGTGATCCAGTAATCAGTCTAGGCTTTCGTACACTATATTTTTCCTGAATTATACATAATTAATCATTTCTGCTGCCGCTGTACAAGATTAGAAGTTGATTTAAGTTTTGATTTGGACACTTAGTGGTTACAAGACTTTTATGATTCCGACTTTGGGCCTTGATTGATATTGTGATGCTGTTAATATAATGTATGGGACTCAGATTAGTTTGGTACATATTACATCTTTTTTTTGTTTGTCTGTTTTTGTTCTAACAGTGATAGAAAATGGAGATGCATGACAGTATTGGTGAAGGAGTGGAGGGTGCAGCATCACAGTCAACCTTATCTGGGCAAACACCCCGGAAACCTAACTGGATTTTGTTGGAGGAAGCTGTTCAGATGAAAACTGAGGGCAATACTTTTTACAGAGAGAAAAACTTGCGCTCAGCTATTAGGCGTTACCACAGTGCACTGCTCATCCTCCGGGGCCTGGACCCAGACGTGATGTCATCTCTAAAGGGACTTGGGCCAGTGGCACATCCTCTCTCACCAAAACAAGAGACACTACTGAGAAACACACAAGTAGATGTGTTCAACAATTTAGCTGGTACCTACAATAAGTATATTGTAATTGCAGTGGTACAACAAGTGATGTAAAGCATTTCATTAGCCTGCAGTCAGTGGCTCCTGATCATCAGCTGATGAGAACTTAAATTTAGTCACCGGCCGCCTGTCTTTGTTGAGTGTGCATTCTTGTTGGTGATTGGTTTTAGCACAATTGTATTAATGAAGAAATATATTGAAATGGTTGCAGATTTACTTTTTTGTGTTTCTTTCAGCTTGTTTGCTGCAGAAAGAGAATGTCAATTATGCCCGTGTTCAAGAATATAGCTTACGTGTTTTACAGTGGCAACCACATAATGTAAAAGCTCTGTACAGAGCAGGAGTGGCCACGCTAGAGCTGGGAGACGCTCAAATGGCAAAAACATATCTCTCACAAGCCTTCAAAGAACAACCTAATGGTAATTATTTTTGCTTTCATTTTGAGGAGACAGTAAAGCAATATTTAACATATTATCCATCTCTTTGTTTTAGATGTAACTGTAAAGAAGTACCTCCAAAAAGCTGAGGAGAGGCTGAGCCAGGAGTTGCAAAAAGAGAAGGCCATGTATCGTGGGATGTTTTTGCCCAGCATCAAGAGCTGCTCTGGAGATGATGTTAACCAAAAGCATGAAAGTGGTGATTAAATTTGCCTGGTTTGCCAAATTAAGACATTTGGTTTGGGACAGTCTGAATCTGAACTGAATTCTTGAATAGTTAGTTTGGCCGCCCCGCCCGTGTGTATTCTCACATATCACCACTGAATGCTGTCTGTGTTGATTCTGTATGATGATGTGCTAGTTTTGGTCTAACAGAAGACCAGAGACCACAGGTGTCTGTACACTGATAACATTGAAATTCAGTTGGAAGAAAAGTGAAGCCTGTTCGGAAAATAGAGCCAAAGTTTCCAAGTGGCTCAGAGTTTCTTTCTGAACAAATACACTCCGGTTCTACTGTGTTATTTCATACAGTGCTGTAAATGTTAATATTTTTATTACTAAATCTCAGTAAGTATTTAAACAGAGCAGATTAAATACACTTTTATTTTTAAATTGTATTTGTTAGTTGTGATACAACATCTCATCATTACATTTATTTTAAGTCCTGAGCTCAGTATAAAATTAAAGAGTATTTGCTTGGTTTGGTCATTATCTGGCCAATCATGATTGTACTCCAGAGGCAGTATTGCCATTACAAAAGAAATTACATTTTCATTCGAACTGCTGTGTAGAAGAAACCACAAAGAGCATGCAAAAAGTGTTTATAGTCACATTCATACCAGTGGTTTACTAATGAAGTTGTGATTCAATGTTACTCCTATAATAACGATGTATAGAATGGACATGTGCCACAAATTCACCATCATCATCATCATCATCATCAACTACAACTATGTTTTTGTAATAGTTAATAATTAATTTACATACACTATTATTGCATTATGCAACTTTTGAGGGCCTGCCTCCTGCTTGTCTTCTTTGAGGATGTTACTGTCCCATAGTATGGCACTGAACATGTTTTATTGTCAAAAAATGTCCAATAGATAAGTTCAATGCTATACTGAGAAACATTCCAGGAATCCATGGAGACAAGCAGGTGGAGCACCACCAGAAAAGTTACATGATGCATCTTTAAGGATATTAAACACTACTCTGTTCAGTTACTTTGGTAACATTTTGAGGCAGTATGTCTGTTGTAGAAGCAGACATTAAGGATGCTTTTAATGGGGCTGCATATGTTACTGCTTTGTATTTTTAATATGTATTAAAACAACACAATTCATATGACAAATGTTACTTTTTAGATGGTTTCCTCTTAAGACTCAGGGACCTCATGGAACCAAAAACTTTCTTCCCTAAATCCCGTAGTGAACGTGAGCGTTGTAGTGTCCTTCTGGGAGGGGATGGAGAGAATGATGGAGAGGACAGAGGGGACATGGACTGACAGCTACCTTCTATACTCTCCGAGTGAGACAGGTTAAAGAGACTGGCAGTTGAGGACAGGCCCTTGTCCTCCCTCTTTCGCAGCAGTCTCACCCCTTCATCCTTCCTCATTGACCCCTGTCCCACGTCTAATGAAGAGACCCAAAGAGCCCGCTTCACAGGCTCATCGTGGTGACGGGACACAAGCAGACCCTGGGACTCACTCCTGAACAGCGCTCTTCTGGAAAGCCTAAGACTGGAGCTACGCCTTTCTCCATCCTCTCTACCCCTTCTTTTTGAGAACATGGGGGAGTACTCTCCTTTGGGTTCATTCATCCAAAATAAATCCTTATCTTGTTCCCTCCTATAGCTTCCACTAGTGTTCCTCCTCCATCCAAAGCCATACTCCGCTCTGTCTATCTCCTCCTGTTCACTTTCCAGGTCCTTCCCAAAGAGACGTCCCTCAAATCGACTCCACAGTTTTGTGGAGTTCTTTTTGGGCATTTGAACACCTCTTTCAACAACTCTGTCTTCAGTCCAAGCTGAGCTGTAATCCTCTCTTTTTGCGTAGCTGCTGACAGTGGCTGCCCTGATAAGTTTGTGTGAGGCATGCTTCCCTCTGTACAATCCCTGTGCCTCACTTCTTTTCCATCCCCCTCCTCCACTCTGCCGAAGGGACCCTCCTCGGGGCGGGATGCCACATTGATCCACTGCAGAGCTCGTTGTGTTTGTGCGGGGAAGGGAACATTGAAATGGGGCATCTCTGCGAAACACAGAAAGTGGAGTGGCACCCATAGGAGAGGGTTGCAGAGGATGCGGAGGTGATCTGGCCCTTGGGGTTGGACGAGAGGCAGGAGAAGAAGCAGTGGATGAGGGGAGGTCATGTGGGTAGTAATGGGGGTGGTGTGGAACGGGCATATAATTGGATTGGTAAGGATGTATAGGGCTGCTGGTGTGTGAAAGAGGAGGGGTGAGGCTGCTCTGAGACTGAGGTGAATGTGTGACACTTAGAGACAACTGAATTGGTCTCTGTGCACCCATTTCTCTTGTGTATTCATGAGACTGGTCCAGGTGGCCTTTACCATGGCTCCTCATGTCTCCTTGTGTCTCCCCTTCAAAGCAATCTATATCCAACTCCACCCCTTGCTCCATCAGTCCTACTACAATATCTTTGGACAGGCCAGAGAGGCGGGAAATCTCCTCTACCATGGGAAAGTTTGGGCTGGACTCTTGATTAAAGCTGTTTCGCTGAGAGCCAGTAGCTGATCCTGAATTGGACCCATGCACTGACATGTGCTCTGGTGCAGTACTGCTAAAGTCCAATGATCGACAAAAATGACTTGACCCAAATGAGGGTGCGACCTCCAATGAGCTGCGATGGCTCAAGCTGGAGGGACAGGTGGAGATCCGGGGGCGTGGTCTAAGTGCTGGAGTGGGTGTGGAGGACAGGCATGAGGAAGAGGCATTGGTAAACTCACTTTTCAGTGCACCACAACTTCCTGTTTTAGGGGTATCCACAAGACTCCGGCTCGAATTTAAACCAGGATTGAGGTTCAAGTTTACATTTAGATGCAAGTTTATACTCAAATCCTCTCCAGTGGCAGAGGGTAAATTACCCAGATTTATGGAGTTTCTTGTTGCTTTTTTCCCTGTTGTGATTAAGCTCACTCTGGCTGAGTTCCCCAGTTGTGACTTGCATGGCGTGATGCTGCCCCCTAGAGCACAAGGTGTGCTTAGACTCTCAAAGGCTGAAAGAGACTGAGTGGACCCATGGCCTTTTCCTGATGTGCAAACTCCTCTAAATGGTACAGATCCAAATGAAGTCAGATCAGTGGTGGATGCAGACACACGGGTGTGGTATTGCCGGGCCAGACGATTGATGTACTGCTCTAATTGGGTGAAGGAAATCTGAGTTGGAGTGGCTGATTGAGTTAGGAGAGTATGATCATTGTTGCTGGTGGCTTGAGAGCAGTCCTCAGATTGGGGAGCTTCAACACTAGGAGTGGCTTGAGTAGTTTCCTGTGTTGTAAAGAGAGGACTTTGAAGAGCCACAGCATGTAGTGGGCTGGGGTAAGGATAAACCTCTTTGGTCCTACGTGACACCAGATCTGCACAGTAGCGTGGGTCCAGTTGAGATTTTAGGTCGGTCAGTGCAGAGGATGATGATGGACAGAGTAGGTGAAGGAGGGAAGGAATTACGGAGTTGCTGCACCCTGAGCAGAGGTCAGACAGAAAGCTTAGACCACTTGCTTCCAGCTCATTTGTTACTGTAACACAAATAGTTACATGTCAGTGCTGTCATCCTATTTTTTTTACAATAAAATCCCCACCCCCCCTCACCTTCTGCTAGTTCAAGGCTGCACTCTGCTTCATTGTGCTGCACTACTCCATCTGTCCACAAGATGTCAGCACTATCAGGCAGGGGGCACTGGTCCCACAGCTTCTGGGGTTTGGCTGGTGCCTGTCCATGAGCCACTTCACTGGACACTGAGTAGCAAGAGTCTGACAGAGAACTGCCACTCACAGAGTAAAATCCTGAGACAAGATAATTTCACAAAATTAGATTACAGTTTCAAATGAATTTTAGTTTGTGGTATTTTATGACATAACTGTGCATAAAATGTTACAACAATATAATATTTAAATAAATAATAACCACAACAGAGTTTGAAGTTTTATCTTTGCAGTTACAGCTACAGTTCAGTTGAATGCTTGGGTTCCTTTTGGTTTCCTTTTCATTTTTTGGTCATTACAATTCCTTATTTACAAATTCATAAAATACTGTATATTTTTTCAGTAGTTATTCCAATAATTAATGTTTTTACCCTTGTAGCTGGCAGAGTAAAATATTTAAAATGTAAACAATTGCCCTTTTTTATTTGCCAAACATAGGTCTGTTTTATGGCACACACTGCATTGTAAGAGTTTGGCATGCCTGAGATTAGTGTGAACTAAATGTGTCACAAGTCCCAGTACAAACAGGAGTTCGAAAAGACCATGGTTAATGTTTAATAGGACTCTTCTCTTACACAAGACTGAGGTGTCAACATCCTAGCCACTAAAGCTGCACGATTTGTGAAAAAAATCTAATTGCAATTTTTCAGTTGAAAACTATTGCTATTAGATTTGCAATATATATTAAAAAAGTGGGATCCTGTACAGAGTTCAACTCCAGGTGCATTAACATTTGACAGGAGACTGAAATATACATAACCTGATACAAGAATCCCATGAATTTCAGAACATGATTGCAGAGGTATGACTACAGGTACTAGATTTTCTACACAGAAACACTGGATATTTTGGTCTTTGCGGGGGACATTTTACAAATTGCCATTTTATAATTGCACCAACTCAAGTTGTGATTTAGACTCAGTTGTAATATATTGTGCAGTGCTATTGGACACTGTATTAACAAGTTGTTTTAAATCCACTTCAATGTTATTTACCTGAACTAGGTCTGGAGTCACTGTCCAGGTGGACTGTGTTAATAGGGTCAGGTGTGGGGGGAGAGAGCAGATCAGAGGAGGCGTCCCAGGATAGAGTAGACCAGCGAGTGTGGCCCCCACAGCCTGTTGAGATGTGGACTGCCCCATCTGTTGACTCCCCTGGGCTGCTTTGGGCAGGTAATGCTATGATATCTGGTGGAGATGCAAACTGGGAAAAAACAAAATGGCGTTGGTCAATATTACCACATGTTAGATAAGATAATGGACAAATATTGTTACCTTGTTTTAATAAAAAGTAATTGATAGTCAATTTGTTATACTTATTGTACTCTTAAATTTCACAGTACAAGTGACAGTGGCAGTAACTGTGCAACATGTCCATATCCATTTTAACTAGCATAAACATTCAGATGATGTCACTCCTCATTTATGGGAACCAGATACCTGATCCTTTTAGGTAAAAGTGCCTCCATTTCTAGATTAGAAATGGAGATCCTGGGCCAGGATGGAGCACAACCCCCTTTCTAATTATCTCCAAATCCGCAGGACAGCAGCCAAGAACCCCCCCGAATAAGGCTGATCAAGACCAGACAAACAGTAGCACTGTGAGTGGCACTGATCAATCCTCTTGTTACTGAAAAAACAATACAGGTAGTGAGTCACCACTGGGGCGACAGGAGAGGGAGGGGGAATAAAGGGAGAAGACAGATGACGCAACAAAGAGCAGCTCTAAACAGCAGAAGGATGGGGGGAGTACTCAGACAGGACAGGCCCACAGGAGGAAAAGTTTGAGACATTTTGAGACAATATATCAAAAATCTGTTGTTTGTAATACGTACTTACCAGTAAATCAGAAGTAACTAAATGTCATGCTGTGATATTGAGAAAGCCTTTTGAGCTGGACTTAAATATAAAAATTAAAAGGCCAAGTCTATGATTATATAAAACTTCAGTTTCCAAAATGGATGTGTCCTCAGATATACATTACATACCTTTTTGGATAGCTTTGAACATTATTATCTAAATCACCACTGATACAAAATGCATATTTTATATTTTTTTATGTTAACATTGTGTATAGAGTGAAACAATGGTATAATGTACCATTTTTTTAGTAAACAAATAATCAGTATCTGGAGTCCAGTTGTGTCAGTCATAGGATTAAGTAGAATTGTTGGTACATAGTTTTTAATTTTGATAACACTTTGGAACACTGACAAAACTTTCTGCTTGTGACCTATGTCCCTATGCACATTCCCTTGCATGCATTAGCTGTTGTTTTCTTCTTTTTACTGAGATGTGGATGAGTGGGTGCCCAATACAAGAGAAAAGAAACAAAAAAAGCTGCAGTGACTCATGTTGCAAGAAAAAGTGAAGACGGTGGGAGAGAGAGGGGTGTTGATAGTCTGATGGGTGGGTGGTTGCCGGGTGAGCAAGAAGGGCATCTAACAAGACCCCAGAACCCCCACGCTCCTTTAAAACTCTCCTGTTGGTCAAATAATCCCCCTCCCTTTCCTATAATATCCCTTAAGCCTGCCGCCCCCTACTCACCATGGCTACAGCTGCTGGCTTCAACTCTCACTCGCTTATCCACCCACACAGACACACAACAGTTACACAAAATATGGAAGAAGATACATGATTCAAGTGAAGTACTTACTAAATACTAATACTAATATTAAAGGTGCATTGAGTAACTCTTTTGGTAGAGGGTCCGTCACCTGCTTGTTTCGATGTATATGTCGTTGCTCTGCCTGGAATGTTTCACAGTATGACATTAAACAGCTTTACCTTTTATTTTATCCAATCACAGGTGGTTTTATAGCTCAAAAATACAGTGGAAAAACATGCATTCTGACTGTGAGCGGGGTTACCTCTCCATAGATCTGACCTATAACTTCATCTGGTTTGGTCTTCATGAAGATAGAACGGTTTAATACCAAAATGTGAAACAAAGATAAAGCAATCACATATCCCTGGAGAAAAGCATTTACATAATGTACCTTTAATTAAATTATCTGTAAATTAACCTTTCAGTTGTGTGATAAACATTTTTGGTTTCAACCCATGACTTTCTTTAATAGCATACATTACACAGAGACCTAGAAGACAGACAAGCAAAGTATGACCAATTTTGGAATAGGTTTACCAAAAATATTAAAAAATACTACACTTACTTAAACCCTCCAAAATGTTTATTCTGCATCAAACGGCTTTGAAATGGTTCAATAACCAGCTATACTATTCCACCACAGCCATAGGGTAACAACAGATACCCTAACAGATACATGCTCTCCAGCTTATAGGGTATGGTGTTACACAGAAGCCAGTTCAAGATCAAATCACTGGAGATGGACAGACAAATGGGAGGGGTTTGCCCACTATGAAACCTGATACAAGTCCATTTGAGGGGGCAACTGTAGCCTCATTGGTGCAATATGTACAAAATGTATGGGTTGATTGGATAATAATGTTAATGTGTTCTCTCAGCAGCCATACACCTACTTCAATTGACTGTCTTATGTCATTATCGCTAGACAAATTGAAGTGGAGGCCAGTGAGGCAGAATACATTTGTCAGAATATTGTGTAGGAAGGAGTTTGCTGAACAAAGGAACACACTTGTTCAGAACACCATTTATTATTCATGAATTATGCATGCCATAACAAAACAGACCATGCTCTACAGCTCCTCTAGCAATTTAAACATTTTCACAGTGGGCTACAGCAAAATGAAAGTATCAGCATTACCGAACCTACAGGACCCATTTTTTAAGTGTCATTTGAATGGACAGACACCAAGTTTTTTTTTTTTTTTTTTTTTTTAGTATTATTGATTTATTATGGAATGCCAGTGTATCAGTTTTCTATCATTTCTTTCTACAATTTCTTAGCCAGAAGCAGTTTTAAAACATGGTGTTCTCTTGTTGGTAAATGGGTCATACCTTTAGCCTTGACATGTTTGCTGAAAATGTGAGATGCATCAGTCTAGCTTTTAATTTCCAATACTGATAATTTGCATTAAAGTAGTATCTGCCAATAAATACTCAATATCAAAATGTCAAAGCAAGACAAGATACGATATAACATCCCATAACCGTTATGTTAGGTTAATATTTAAAATTATTCGAGTACCCACAAGGACTGTATAAAGTTCTGGATGATTAGCCAAACCTGAACACTCAGATATGATTTGAGTCAAAACCAGTTGGTGGGTTTAGAAAATTAAAATAGCAAAACTCTCCTAAAATATGGATTTGTAATTACGATTTAAATGAAAGAGGCAAATCACATGACATCTTATTCTAAATATATTAGACCTATTACAACATGATTCATCGAAAAACATTGTATTTTTTTATTTTGCACAAATGCATACTTATTTTTGCCCTATGACTCTCCTCAGCAGGTTCAGAGTATGAGTTGAACTGTAGTAAGTATTGTCAGAACACCGCTTCTCCCTCCGAGTAAATGTCGTGTATGTTTGTGGTGGGGGCCTAACTGCTCCAAGGGCAGGTTTCCAGACTCCCTGTCAGCTCCCTTCAGAGGTGAGAATGAGCGATGCTACAGGCCCAGTCCGCGGGATATCTCAGCTCCGCAGGGGAATGCAGCTAAGATGGGGATAGGTGGGTGGTGAGAACATTATGAGCTGCACTTCCAAACTTGTGCTCTTGTCAGATGGCAGGAAGATTATTCCTGTTTTAAATTTTCCTCCCCCAGTGTGAGCATTGCTTCGTAAATACTTTTTCTTCAAACTTTACAATAGTATTAAAAAGAGAAACCGCTTAACTGAAAGGCCTTGCTACAACTCCACTAATCTCAAATTCAAGTCTCCACCAGGTCCTTCTCTCATACCACCATGACTATAAAGAGTTAAAAAAAAAACTCTGGTCACTTATGCCCATAAAATTAAATCAGTTCACCCACACTGCATGTACTGTTGGTGTTTACTGCAAGTCACAAACTGAATTCAATCATCACATTAGACCCAAAAAGCTCTGTGTGAATGGCAGTTAATTCTGAAGAACTAGGCCATCTGCACAGGGCAATTAGTGTTAATTATTCCACTGGAGTCCCATGATGAGGGAGACTAAAGAGGGCTGATTCTACACCCAAATGTGAATAAAACATAACACAAGCTTTAATGTGAAATACTGCTGTGTAAATACCTGAAGCCAATCCACACCCAAAAGCTAGATGTCTGTTAAATTTGAGGGTTGACATAATCACAGTGATTGAAGAAAATGTTTTCAGCACACATTATTAACAAGATACTCCTGTATTATAGACTAGACTAGGCTACATAAACTTAGTTCATTTTATTTCCATATGCCGCTAATGTTTAAGACAAATCCTGCTAAGAGGTAGGCTATAAGTGACATCTGATTTCTTCAGTGGTTTGAGGATCACACATCATGACAAAAGTGGAGCTGGGCCCAGCATCCCTGTTTCAGGATGTTACCTGCTCACATCATGTCCCTCTGTATCACATGTCAACCTACATTCTCCACATTCTCCACACAAAAAGAGCCCATGTATCAGTTTCAGGGCAACACTGGGAAAATAAAAAGGTGGGTTATGTGTGGGAGAGTTCACACATAGCCTTTGGGATTATAATGGAGGACAAGTTTAAAAAGGTTATTCCGTAGAGAGGCCATTCTTACTGTTACACTGTCACAGAGTGTGATGTGAATACAAACAGCTCTCCAAAGTGACCTTTCGCTGATGAGCTGAGACCACCACAGCCAGAACACAACAATGTGCAGTTAGTGGTGTGTGTCTATTAATACCTGTACTAGCACTTACTGTCTATGTGCCCTTGAGCAGGGCACTGAGCCAAGCAGACAGGCTGGACCTCGCGCTCAGAAGTCCATGTGAAGTGTCGCTCTCTAGTTGCAGCGGGGTCATTCTTAGATGCTGTGGCACCACGCAGGACGTGCATGCCCACTGGCGCAGGGCTTATTGGCACCCTCATTCCTATTCACTCCATATTTCTACATAATTAATGGTGAAACTGACCTGTTGCCTGCGGGATGTTATGCAGCTCTGATCTTGGTTCCGACTGTTGTCCAGCGCAGCGTCCACGAGCTCCAGCTGTTTGCACCTGAGCAGCTCCAGCTCCAAGACTCCCGCCAGTGTCGCTTTGAGTCGCTCCCCGATGCGGACGCGCTCTGTGCCCGACCACAACGAGTTCACACAGCCTCTGCGCCCCGCCATCCTCCAGTTCAAAGTCGCTGACCACGAGCACCACTTCAGTGTCAGCGGGACTAGGCTCCCGTAGCTGATAGGGCAGCACGAGCCCGAGACCGTCTCATCTCCACAGCCCAGTGGTAGAATAAGCAAGAAAAACGAAGACTCACCATGACTAATGTACCATGCAGTTACAGCATCGAGTCAAACCGCTAAGCAGCACCAAACTGAAATCAATGATCCCTGTGGGGGAAATGGAAAGACATCAAACGGATGTTCTCTGCTTCCACCTGACGCAGTCGATGGTTTCAAGTGTATCGCAGATGCGTGCGTCAAGTGCGTGATGCAGGTGCGGACACTTCGTTCCAAATGAAACAATGCATTAGACACAGAGGCTGGTAGCGTTACATGTGGAGCAACCAGAAGGAGGAGGAGCCACTGCACCAAAACTGTCCTCTCATTGGACACTGAAGTTTTTCGAATGGACTGTGCCTGTTAGGACCTTAGGACTGGGTAATAAACTGTCGTTCAAATAGATGGGCGCTGAATAGATCTAATAACTTACTCAGATAGGCCATTTATCAGACCACAGGCTGCAGGTATCAAACCTAGGCTTAGGCTGGGCTTCGGGCTTCCAGCGTAATTTATCCGGAGGGCCGCCGGTACAGCGCGCGGTCTGAGCTCCTCTCGACACCTTTAATTATACGGAATACTTGTGGCTATCGCACCGGAGCTGCGCCACGTGTACACACAGTTAAAATATAAGTGAGTGTGTTCATCATCAGTCAGGGCTAAAATTGTATATTCGTTTACTGATGTTTAAAAAAAGAGCCTAATAATAATGTAATAATATTTAAAATTATGGATTTTGTAGCAAAATCACACAGGCTTAAATTAAAAAGTAGGTCGGGTGTTTTAGTGTAGGCTACAGAAATAGGCCCAGTCTGGCTACACACAGCATGTTCAGTGTTAAACGGGTCACAGTCATCTGTTCACGACCCTTTGGCATAGCCTTGTTCTTGCCACCCTGTGACAGGTGCATCGTGGCCCTTAGTCTAACCCTGTCGTACCACCCTAAACCACCAGAGGGTGCTGTTTGCCCATCAGCGTCACACTCAAAACAACGCCCCTTTCTGACTAGGTTTAGATACTAGGCTACTATAGTCAGATGAAGAAAAAAAACAGTAAGATTATTTTCTTGGGCATATGAAAAGCCTTTATAGGCCTGGCATTTAGGCCTTACCTAATGATCTGATCAATTATCTAAGCCCATCTGAGAAGTCAAATGTCAGATGTTTAGTCCTGAAAATGATCATGGCTTGTTTTTCTTTGTTTTTTTTCTGAATACATTGTGCTGCACAAATTAGGCTGCCCTCATTACACTTAGCATATACTTGGCCTCACCAGTGTCTTGGATTTGTATGTGATCGCCAGAACAATGTCACAACTGGATGAGAGAGATCTTCTGCAGGTAGCTACTCCATGTAAATCTGGTTTAAACCGGTAAAAGAAGGCCAAAGAACAGGGACAGAGCATCCAGACTCTTCACAGGGACAAGGAGTGGGATTTTGTATTGTTGGTGTCACATTTCGACTCCTCCCTTCTCTCCTATAAAACAGTGGTCCTGCAGGCAGCTCACTGGGGTTTGCCAACTTCCACCCGAGGGGACTTAAGTGTCAGCCTGGGTAAGACCACCACCACCTCCATCACTACTGGTCTATTCGAACCGCCCAAAAAAATAAAAAATAAAAAAATGGCTCCTTTTGAGAAATCCATGGAGATGATGCCCTTCAAACAAAGAAAATGCCTTGGTGAGTGATAAATATTTTCTATTGACTTAAGCTGTACTTTATTTCTCATCATCATTTATAATTGTCAATTCTCTTCTGCAGCCACAAGAAAAGATGAAGTATGCAATATCCGGACTAAATTCCCAAACAAGTTACCTGTAAGTAAAGCTTACAGTTATTTTCTATCAATAGTGGATCATGATATGGACAAGTTGGCAAGGAGCTTTACAATTCTATACTTTGTTTCTGTAGGTAATTGTTGAGCGTTACATGCGTGAGAAATCTCTCCCACTTTTGGACAAGACAAAGTTCCTGGTTCCCTTTGAGCTCACATTGGGTCAGTTCCTCTGTTTACTAAGGTATGTACCTATTCTGTTCTCACATGGCTATTTTTATTTTAAAAAATTTTAGCCAAACGCCTTCACAGCAGCTCCAATCCTGCTGTCACATTTGCATTCTGCTCTTTAGCTATGAGTCACCGTAGCTTGTCTAATTATGTATTCTGGTTATATTCCTAGAAATAAAATAGATCTGGAATCGACTCAGGCCTTGTTCCTGTTGGTGGCAGAGAAGAGCATGTCTTGTATGTCATCAAGTATGGGTGAGATCTACTCCCTCTACAGTGACCAGGACGGTTTCCTCTACATCACCTATGCCTCACAAGAAGTCTTCGGAGCCTCCCAGGCACCAGAACGGCCATGTTGAGGACTTCTGAACCAAGATGTGAATGCTGCTGTCCTTTTTTAAAGCCAAACTGCACATGAGCCTATACCTCAAGTCAGCAAAGGCTCCTTCAGTGTCAGAGTGGACTGACTGGCAGATTTAGGATCCATGGTTTTCAGAATGATGAACAATTAGGACCGTTGCCATAGTGAGTCCTAAAATGTCGCATATAAAAGGAAGCTGAAACCCATGAATACAGATTAGGCCTATATGCCAAATTCCAGAGATACTGCCAGTGCAATATTTAATCCATCAATTGTAAAACAGGGTCAATATCCAGTATCCTTTAAAGCACTTACTGTTCTAACCGGATTGCCTCTACATTCCCTTCAAAATGTGAAAGAAAATCACGGCATCAGAAACAAGTCTCTATTTCCTGCTGTTCTGTATCAGCCAACAATAAATAATAAGTATTTTAATTCATGGTTTGTCTGTTTGTGTACACACCTCATTAAAATAACAGCAAAAACATGCAAATAAAATTAAGTTTGATCAGCCACTATAGACACATTAGATTACAGGACTTTCACAGCAGACCAGTTAAGCTTAATTGTTCTGGCATTTATGTTAAATATAATTAGGGCTATACACACAAAGGTGCTCCATTCCTCACCCTCCTGTCAGAAGTGGCACTCCTCACACGTGACAGTTGCATAAGCTTGACCCAATCTAGTCATTGCAAAGGTCAGTGTGTCAGACGCGCAGCAGGAGCGCACTTTTAAATCTGTAGAAACAAAAAATTAGAAGAAGGGGGAAGTGGGTCGAAACGATGAGACAACACGAAGAAAAAAATAAAATAAAATAAGTCTATGTATTTAAAGAAGACAGGACGGGGGAGCAGGCACACAACACTGCATTTCCACACCTTTGTGCAAATTTATTATCATCCTGGAACAAGAGGGACCACGAGGCAGCTGACACATGTAAATTAGGTTCTGCAGGGTTTAGAAGTGCAACTTGTTTAGTAAAAGAAACAGCTCAAATAAAAATTCTTTACCAGGCTATATTATACATCGGCTATATTATTTTGTAAGATTGCGTCATAGGCGTCTCTAATTATCCTATGAAAGCAAACCTGTGTTTATTATTGACAACAAAGTGCACTGAAATGGGCCGACAATTAGATTAAGTTCCAACATGTAATTAAGACCCGTTTGCCAAATGTCACACAAAGACAATAATATTTGTATTTAATTACTGCTAACACATACTAACACAATGGTGCGCCTTTTGGTGGACGTAGGCATATTGGGTAAAGTTTATTAAGACACGCCCCGGTCACCAGGGCCTTTCTTTGTGGAGTTTGCATGTTCTTCCCGTGTCTGGCTGGGTTTCCCCTATCAACCCAAAAACATGCACCATAGGTAGGTAAAAATCCTCCAGCTAAGGTAGCCCTGACCAAGTCTAGCAACAAGATCATGTGCTACTCACTGCTCCTGTAAGGATGGGTGAAATGCAGAGGACAATTTCCCTACAAAACAAAACAAAAATAAATAAGTAGTAGACGTAACGTTAAACCCTTAAGTAAAATTATGTAGGAAAAAGCTGTAGCCATTGGATAATTTAGAACTGGTCGACAAGGAAGAATGCGTATTCAAAGGAAGCTGTGCAAGTGCACGGGTTTGAGCAAATGCTTTATATTAAAATGAATTTGTCACGTGTCCCAAGTGCTTCGCCAAGGCTTCAGTAATCAAATGAAACTTGGTATAGTAAAGCTAGTATTGTTTTGCCTTAAAATTACCAACAGAGGGCAGTGTAGTGTCAGGCCATTATGACTCAGTTTTACACATGACCTTCACTAACAATGCTTTTTGTTTTCAAGATTGACTCATTTGGTGATGACGATTTGTGTTGCCAGACAAAATACAATAAAGAATTATTTTTATTTATCTCACAAAATAATAAAAAGAAGCATCTGGAAAGAACAGGAGTTAACCATATGGAAATACAAAAATATAGATAAAACAATTCCAACAGTTGATTTCCACTTCCACATTCTCTCTAATGAAATGAAAACTCTAATTCTTTGGATCAGAATATAATAACACTATTTAGGACAATAGTTCATGTGACTTGCCATGTCCCAGTGAATCATCCAGTAAAGTCTTTTCGATAGATAATCACCCTTCTTTCATTTATAATAGATATCTAACTACATTTTGTCCTTGGAAGCCCAAAGTCTGGTAAGCAAGCACTCTGCATACGTCCTCTGGTGTTTCAGGAAACTTGGAGGCTCAGCTAGCAATGATCACAGTATTAGTTTGAACTTAAAAGTAAGGATATACTAGTAGAAGTGGTTGTTGCTAATGAAAGATCTCTTTGTTCTACAGTAATTATTACTACCCCTCTCAGTTGCCAGTACATCCCACACTACAACTTTCCCTTACCCTTACTAAAAAATTCAAACTTATACTTGTAAGGCTCATACTATATTTTCACTCTCTGCTAGCGTCTTGGACCTTTTTACGGGCATCTTCTGCCACTAGCTCACGTTTGGCTGGAGGCACTAGATGATTAGGAAGCTCTGAGGGCAGCTCATGGCCCTCTAGCTTCACTTTGATCAGGTGGTTTGCCAGCGCAAACTCCTCATCATCGAGGTAGCCATCTTTATCCACATCTGCCAGCTTCCAAATCTTTCCCAGCACAGTGTTGGGCAGCTTTGACTTCAGCATCTCCTTTTTGGCTGCAGCGCCGGACACTTTGCCATTGATGGGGCCCAGAGTGTAAAAGATCTCATCGTATGAGGGCTTATCGCGCCCCACCACCCACTCAAACTCATCTATTCCCTCGCTGGCGCCTTCTCCATAGCCGTGGCCAAATGGACCACTCATGGCCCCCTCGAAGGCTCCTCCCTGGACACTCTGGCTGGGCATGGCAGCCTCCTCCTGCCGCACCAAAGCCATGAGTCGTGCGATGTCATTGGCCAACATGTCCTCCACCTGCTCCAGCAGCTTGGGCTTTAGAGAGGCAAACTTTGAGAAGTCCTGGGCATTGAGTATCTCCTGAAATGAAAAAATGGGTGAGTGAAAACAGGAATTAGTGTTACAAATAGATCAGTCTTCAATGGCTACCAATGTGAGCAGCATACAAGAAGCAGGATTTCCTGACAAACCAGGAAAAATAAATCTCATCCCAGGCCTGCCCATCCTGGAGGTAAGGGCAGGAAACAGGGGCAAAGATGTGAGAGGAGTGAAAGGTGAGAGGTCATGTTCCCCCAAACCATATTTGTCTAAATCTTTAAATAACACTGAGAACATTGTACAGTGGCAAAAAGAGTATGAAGCTAATCTGCCTGCTAAAAGAGAAGTAGCATCATTTTAACATCTTTTGAGATCATGCATCAGTCACTTAAATGTGATTTCTTTATTCACAGGTTCTCACTTGGCAAGTAAGACCAAATAAATTTGCACTAAAAGAGGGCATTATATGATTTTTTAAATATTAAGTAATGAACTAACACATGAGGCATAATTTTTTAAATCATTTTAACTACAATATTGATCCATTTTTATTTGTAGTGTTTTATTTTTCATTTGGTATGCAACTTTTTTTTTAAGCTTTTGAACCCTATGTGTAGGACCTTGAGCAAGTACAATGAGAAGATGTGACTACGCAAGCTTGAAATGTAGAACAATTCAAGATTAGTCAACATGCATGAATCACTCAAAATGCAACTCTGAGTAAACCTAGACTTAATGTTTGTCTAAGTCTAAGTCTATTGATCCACAAGGGAAATTTTGGTAACTAAACATAGGAAAAATAACTCAAACATGGTTAAAAGCTCATAAAAGCCAATTTTATGATATGTGTCCTTTCAATATTGTGACTTGATGTAAAGCATAAACACAGTTACAAACCTGCATCTTGTTAATGTTGGGGAAGTCTCCTGGAGAGATCTGATGTTCCTTTTCAATCCTTTGGTAGATTTCTTTAAGATTATTAATGAGCTCTTTCTTCTTGGAGTCTTTTCCAAACACACTGGGCATCTCCTTTTTCAGGGAGCTGATGATGTATGCATGCACCTAAAAAGTGTTTAAATATTTTAAATATACATTAACTGAACACAGCATAATGAAATAATAATTAAAAAAAAAAAAAAAACCTTTGCAAGGCGGGCTCGTTTGATGAGATCGTTAAGCTTACGCAGTGCTGCATTTCGTGGCAGTGACTGAATATCCAGAAACAAGTCCTGCTCCTCGGCTTCAAATAACTTCCTGTTGTCTGGGACCAACAGCGGCTGTGCCCAGAACGACCCAATATACACACGAACCACCTGGATTAAGATTACACAGGTTAAAATTTAAAACACTGGCCACAGCTTTTGATATTAGGAAATGTTAAACACTTTACATACAGTGGAAGTTTTCCAAAACACATGAATTACTATTGTGGCTCAAGTATTTATGCAGCTGTTAAGTGTTTGTGACAAGAGCAGTATATCATGTGGAGGGGCTTTACAACAAGGACTTCTCAAAGTCAATTAATAATTCTCCAGACGATTCAAAGGCTTCTTTCAGGTTTATGAATCTAAACTTTCATCAAACATTAACTTTGCCAATGATGTCAGGAGATCATCACATGAAGGTAGGTTAGATTAGAGGAGAACCTTCAGCAATATTAGCTAACAGTGTTGTTTGGCAATTAGATGTAAAGTACTTCATAATAGTAGGACAGTTTAAAGTAAATAATAATCCTACTAACAGTCCGACTACTACAGTACTTACCTCAGGAGTGTTGATAATTTTTCCCAGGGACCACATTAAAGCTCCATAGACTCTCATCAGTTGCTGTGTGCTGATCTGGTCGGCTTTGTTCAGAACCACACGCATTTTGTCTTCATGATTTTTCAAGGCACGGATGACCTCTGAAAACTCGTCAGAGATGTCCAGCTTGTGAGCGTCGAAAAGGAGAATAATTCGATCTACGCGCTCAGCAAACCATTCAAGAACAGCAGCAAAGTCGTAACCTGAGGAGATATTTAAATACAGGAAGTTGCATTTATTAGGGATGCACAATATATTGATACAAACATATACACAAAGATATTGATATTGATATTGCAATATTCCCCGAACTTACCCATTTTACAGAAATGTACAAAAAAAATTAACAAAAGGACAAAAGAAATTAACAAAAATGCAGATTTTATTCATGATCTTCCTTATTCAGGATCATTAAAAAAAAAAGTTTTTATTTTGCCACAGCAAATGAAGGCATGTATGTTTTTGTTTCAATTTTACTTAGCTCATTGTGCCAAAAATATTGCATATTTTTCTCTGCCCTGGCATTAAGAGACAATTTATTACTTGCAAATAGTAAAATAATAAATGTGTTTTAAGTGTGATTATTGCCATAAACAACTCCTGAGAACATTTTAACTCCGTGAAGTCGCCACCTGGCATGTGCTTGCAGTGTTTAGCATTTACCTTTCCACTTATGTCACAAACAGTGCATGGAAATATTGTGTGAATAGTGCATCTCAGAGAGAAATACAGGAATGTAATGCTTAACACATATGACTATTGAGCAAAGGTTGGTTTGTTGGTACTACAGTTTGATCCAGTGTTCGCTCAAATCTATTGAGCCATGACCTTGTAAAGACTGGTTGGCTAAGTATTAACTACACCCACTCACTGTCAGTAGATGGACATTTTAAACGAAGACAAACTATTATTACATAAGAAATTTTATGTAGTAGATTAAATTACTATTATTGACTTGTGTGTTTGCAAGGAAATTAAACGATCTAGTCCGATGAAAGTTGACCAAATGATCCTTAAAAAAAGTGTATAATCATGAGATGCAACACTAAAAAGAGACTACAACAAGTTCTAAACCAAACCAACTGTATTGCAATAAACAATGTAACTTCTCAACCCACAGGGCAGTTTACAGAGAGAAGGAAAAAGTTCTGGCTGTGATTGGAGTCTGTGTCACCTGATCTGAAAAAATGTAACCCATCTCCACATTCAGATCTACACTGCACACATTCCTACATGGCCTCTTTGTTCAAACATGTGCACACCAAAGACAGGAGGGTGGCACAAAGACAAACTAAGAGTTAATGAAGATCTAAATTTAATTGTGTTTACTTGTCTGAGTCAACTGACCAAATACTATGAGGAAAAAGAGGTGTGTGCATGGGGAGAATAAATTGACATTCCCTGTGGACAGCGGGTTATAAACATTTGTCGGTTTTAAACATATGTCAGAGAAGGAGACTGGCAGCTGCTAAGACTTCACATATGGAGTCTTTCCATGACATATGCAGACAGGAATACACCAGAGGGCTATCGGTGTATTTAAACAACAAAATGGTGTGTGCATTTCACAAGTTGCTGACAAGAACAGGGGCTGCCAAAAAGTCCTTTGATTTTGCTACTTTAACAATCTCTATCTTCACCAACATAACGAAAAAGTGAACTTGTGAAAATGTGTAAAATGTCAAATAAGGTACTTTTGACTTTGACCTTTAAATATTTTTGTTGTGCAAGCTGTAGTTTCTTTCTAATATCAAACATGATCGCGGTTAAAGAACCAACCTGTTCTGCAAAACCAGTTTCTGTATACAAGATTTCATCACTGGTATCAGGGAGGCAACAATGACTGTTCAGGCTGAGCAGACATGGAAGACATTTCCTTTTTACCAAATGACACCAATTCCAGGTATATATTTCCTTTTATATTTTTCCATCAAACAGATTACATTGGTCATTTCCTCTCATCTTGTCAGCTATTGTGCCCCTCATTCTGAAGTTCCTCAATGAGTGCTGTTTATAGATGACACACAGGGTATAGCCTATAGTGGAGCCTAGTAATGTTTACCCTGAAACAATGGTTCAGAAAGCCAGTGTGAGGCCATGTGTGAATGAGATAAAAGCCCACAGCCAACGTACATGTGTAAATATGGCTGGTCTACAACACAGACATCAGGCACCATCAACTTATTGGAGGGTGACCTTAATACTACACCAGGTGATACACTCCCGATATGTCTTTCCTTGGGCAATACATTCAATCCATTTTCCTTCAAATGTCTGAGTAGAGTGGTGTAAGGATGGGTGTGTGATTGGGTTAATGGTTGATGTAAAATGCTTGGAGTACTTAATTGTGGCTGTAAAGCATTATATAGATTAATGATTAATTTGAGACAACAAGGAATAAGATTTGGTGATGTCACTAAAACGTCACCACCGATCACTATCGTGGGAGTCACAGTCACTAACACAAGCTCTGATGAAGCTACCTGGTTAGTAGTGAGACATCGGCTATAAAAGTCCAGCTGGTTTAGTTTAACTTGTTGATAATAGATTCATAATTACACATTTCTAACTTCTACATTATAGAATTGAACATTTGAGTTGTAATCTAGCACTGACTGCATTTACTAAAGAGCAAAACTCTATCATTAACTCAATCAAAACTATTCATGTGGGGTTTACTCTCCCTGAAGGAAATATGAGCCAATGAGAAGCAGCCTTATGCAAATGTGAAATCTTGGGAAACTGTTATTTTACCCCACTTCCTGTCCCTTGAGTAAAAAAGCACCACTACAGCTTGCATGCTTCCTCTTGAGGTACAAAAGAAGAAGTTTTCTTACCATCATCCGCTTGCTATTTGTACAATCATCATAACTAAAGGAAACATTTTTATTTTGCAATTCACTACGACCTCTCTATAAAGGTCATTTGTTATCTAGCATGGCTCTGTGGGAAAAGACTCAGGATTAATTACTTTCATTTGTAACTTGGAGCGTGTGTACCAAAACATCAGTGTAAAAGGGAAACAAGAGTGTCCATCTGCAACACTGTAATTTTAAAATTTCTGCTAAAGACTAGTGTGAGTGGCACCTCCATAAATAAGTTTTAGCATTTATTAAATTAGACTTGTAAGATTTTCAATACTTGACCACTCTACTAAAGACATAACACACCAGTACACTCACCATTATACTTAATATTTGCTTTTTCCAACAGCAGAAAAGACTATGTAGTTTAATTTAAAATCTCTTGAGGTTGTTCCTGAATGCATGCAAAGTAGTGTAGGTTAGACTGTGGGTGTGGTAGGCCTGTCAGTAACAGTGGACAGGCTGCATATTGCTGAAGTCATTTTTGGCCGTACTGAATCTTTTTTTTCCCTGTCCTATTCTACTCTCCAGACCCTGCTGCATCTGGTGTCATTGGCTCCATCCTCGGCCAAAAAAAATCAGAAAGAGTTTACAGCCAAAAAAAACACAAACTGCCCCAGTCATCTTATTGACATTGGCAGTTCTATTTACCCGGAAACCTAGAAAAATGACATGGGCAATTATGCTATAAGGCTAACGATATGTAGATTGAGTGAGTGATGAGAAAGAGCCAACCTCTGCTTATCCTCTGCTTCTCTCCCGACAGGATTCCCGGAGTATCGATTATACTGATGCTCTCCAAAACAGGGTTAGGCAACTGGGCACACATGAACCTGCGGACAAAACACAAACAAATGAATGATACAACAACAACACCCAAGAATGACACAGAATAAGGATTTTGCATGAGCTGTAGACTAGCCTGAACAGATTGGTCACCCTAAAAATGCATTAATATAATGCGCACATACACACACATCATGGGGACCTGCCTGCCTCCTTTATGGGGACAAAAATTCGGCCCCATGACATAAATTCTTTAGATTAACAACAGGATTGTAAGTTCAAATAAGGGGTTAAACAAGGTTATGGTAAGGGTATAGGTCAAGATTAGGAAACTGTATGGTTTAGGTTATGGATCAGTCTGAAAATAAGTCAATGTGCTGTTCCCAAGAAGCATGGAAACCGAACATGTGAGTGATATAGTGTACTATAGTATAGTATAGTGTTATTGCAAACAAAGGAGTGGATTGTTAATGACACCACACTGCTTGCTTTGGGGTATTCCGCTCGGCTGCCCTTGGTGTCGATATGAACTGATACTCTCACAGCATGATCTCAGAGGCAGTGGGTGGGTCACAAGACTGGGAGACCTAGGCTTTAACATTCCTTCACTAACCACATTGAACTCCAAAAAAACGCCCCCCCACCACATGCAGGGGGACAGGAAAAAAACACACGAATGAATAAGTTTGAGTAATATGAGCAACCGCTATTGCATTACTATAAGACTGAGTGCCAAAGATAACAAACATGAAGCTTTTCCCTTCCTCTCAGTTCAGCTGGTGTGTGATATGAATGTTGGCTTTCCATTCTCCAACATTTTCCACATGGAGCCAGTGGGGAAAAAATGCTGGAATTCATAGAAGGGAAGACACCACAAGGCAAAAGATTTGATAGCCATTTCAGTTACGCTCCAAAGTATACCATTTTTGGGAGAAACAACTAACACACCAGTTGCTTGTTCATCTCTGTGTTATGACGTAATGCTACCTCTCCTCAACCCACCTCCTGACCTTTGACCTTTCCAATATCATGACCCCAGCTTCCTCCAGGACAAAAGGAAACTGGTGGCTAGCACAGGTTACAACTGCTCTGTTTCCGCTACAGTCCACATGTTTACACATTATATTACTTTTTTTAAGATCCTCTCCACGTGAGCACCTCTCTCACTTGGTCTAAAGTGCAGAGTCAGTGTCCTGGAATTACAGGACAGAGCAGGCGAGGGGCGGGTCACTGAGGAACTGAGACTTTGCTGACTCCAGATTTACTTACTAATAGTTCACAGAGAGCATGAGGCCCACTCGGTAAAAGGAAGACGCTATGCTAAACGGAGAGGCTAGGCTACAAAAACTAAGGTGCAGGGGTGAATTTTACTTTGAGTTGGATAGGATTGTAAGTTTGCTTAATGGGAAAGGTTACATGGCACAAATGATTGGTTATACAGACAGCTGCATCTGTATTTAAAGGCTAAACTAAAATGCAGTTGCTCAAATTAATGATATGGTAATGATACAAATACATATTATCTGTTGACTCCAGCCTTCAAAACATATGTAAACAATAATATGTGAACACCCTACACATCTAGCTCTATATAGCATATTCCTGTATGACCTTAATGTGAAAATGATGTCCATTACAACAGGACCAATGAGCTTTATGCGAAAAGTGTTCTTGTGTTAAACATTAGTTCTAAAGAAAGCCTTCTAACAAATATAACTCTTAACTTAATGTTCTTCTGGAAGAAGAAATCCCAAGGGATAAGGGTATTGAGCACAAAAAAGAATGTAAATTGTTTTAATTTTATAGGACCAAATTCCACTCTGATTGTAAGTTACAAATTATATTGTATTAGAATAATGCAATTTGAGGTGGTATAACTGATCTTGTTGTTCACAGAATGAGTAATTGTCAGTTTAATTTATCTGCTGTTGTGCAACAGCAACAATTGTGGTAGTGTAATCCTTTTGTAATCATTTGATTAGTTCAGATTAGTATACTTCAAGAAAAACAGGCCTCTAACAATTTATCCAGCCTAACTATATGTCAGCTCTGTAGACATTCAGCATATTTTAGTTGAACTAAAATATGTTGAATGTCTAGTTTTCACTAAACTATGTGGCTGACTCAGTGTTAAGTAGAAGATACCTTTAGCACTTTGAGATAAGATCATACATTCTACACTTTTATGACTTGTAACGCCCACTGGAGGACAGGACAAGGTCACTGTTACCTGGCAATACTTTCAATTTGTATATTCAAGGGCCTGCTTGCTGACACAAAAATGTCTGTCAAAAGTGACCTTAAGTGGTGCTCGGACATGGGAAGAAATGGTAGTATACATATTGGCCTATGTTAAGCTCTGTTCAATAGAAAAAATCTAATTATAATTATTTAATGACACTTCAGTCCTTTGTTTTGCCATAAACACAGTGGGTCTTTCATTATACCCTGAAGCACCCACAGATCCCAGGGACAGAGAGAAACTCAAGAGTCCAAGAATGCTGGGAAAATTCGCTCACCTCACCTACTACAAGTATGAACATGTGAGGTCATTTAAATAGTGACGTACTTTTGGCAGCCCCTCAGTTTGACATTACCCCAGTGCGACACTGGCAGGCCGCTGTGCTGTAGTTTCATTCATACAGTGAGACACCTGTGGCCACCGCATACATTACAATGCTGTAATGTATGGATGTATAATGTGACATACTTAAAAACTTCTACAGAATTTAAGTGGAGACAACGTTTAACTTTTGTGTTTAAGGATAACGCCATGTTGGCAGTGGGTTTACCTGTTCAGGAAAGCGTTGCCAAAAGCATTAAGTTTGCGGAAGGGCTTCTTTGGGTCGACTACCAAAGCGTTCCCCGGTATCACCCCATCCTGCTCCCCGTGCATAACGGCGATGAAAGAGTCTGTAGTCGGCTCCGGGCCAATCCGCATACCGGGAAAGTCCTGCTCCATCAAGTGGCGGATAAACGTTGTTTTCCCGGTGGAGTACTGTCCCACCAGAAGCACCATAGGCTTGTTGTCAAAGTCCGCATCTTCCAGTGCCGGGGAGTGGAAGTCGTGGAAGCGGTACGTGTCCTCCAGCGGGAACAGCTTCGTACGGTAGAGCCGCCGCAGACCCTCAGACACGTTTTGAAAGAGCTCCGGGTCTTTCTTCAAATTTTTTCTAAACATTATGATCTAATTACCCTTTGGCTTACACTATAATGTCGGTATTCTGTAATTAGCTAATTTTCTCGGTTGGTGTGGGCTCCTCACACCGCCAGGAGAGATCTAGCTGCCTGCTGGAGTGAACCGAAAGCTGGGCGCGGTCTGGAAGTTTACTGTCCCCTCCCTCTACCGTTAGCCACGCAGTGCTATGCAGTCATCTTCAGAGGGACTTTCTATCTAACGATGACACATGTATATGTACTTTTGGTTTTGATATTATTATGAGTAGCTTCTTAGAAAAATATCACCAAATGAAGCAAAACAATGAATCCACCAAGCAGCAAATTAGCCGTTAGCTGCAGCCTGCTGAGTTTGTATGTGTCCCTACACCCGGAAATAGATCCTGTAAGTACCATGGATCTGTAAGTACACGCACGACAGACATCTCCACAATAAAAGTGTATTTGCCACCATGTTTGCCACTGAGTGAAACGCTTCATTTTTATTTATTTTTCATTGATGTAAATTTAACTTTTATGCTAACCTAGAGATTCTTACTCTCTTAAACAACTGAACTGTGAATTGGCCTATCTATCTATGGTCCATATGAAACTGAAAGTAGCAGAGAAAGACTCAGAATAGATATTTGTCTATCCTAAGAATGTAATTTCAAACATGGCCCTCTTTCTTTTGCTTTTGGTTTCTATTTATGGGAACCCAGTTTTTTTTTCCAGAATCAGAAAACCTTTAAGGGTGTTGTGCTGTATATTCTTACAGCAATCTCTGAGCCTGAAAAAAAAAGTTTTCTTCATCTTAAATAATAAATCTACCCAAATTAAAAACTTACATGTAATATCAAAGAAAGTAGCATACAGACCTCATTCTGGTCCTTGATGTGGTTTTACAACTCTACTCTTTCTCCTACTTTATAATTTCATTAAACTATTGAAACTATGGAACATCTTTATAATAATTATAATTGACAAAAAAGACACCAACATTAAATTAATGCAACTTTAAAAAATCTTTTGTTTTATTGATACACAAAATAGCCTAGTTTATATATAAGAGAGCGAGTGCATTGTCATGATGGCAGGGGTGTCCCTCCATAGATAACAGCAGCTCCACTGGAAGCCAATTATTTTCCATATGGAGATGCTGTTACAGCTGGTGAAGACCCACAAAAATAGCAGAGTCGAACGGGACCGATGTATACAGCGGATGGTTAACAGCACAAAGGATACTGGTAGAAGGTTACAGTGGTAAAGGTGGTACAGCAACATGGATAGAGTACACCAAAATATAGGTCTACAGAGTACAATGTTCCAGGGACATATTGTTATAGTGTTAGTGTTATAGTGACAGCAACAAAATCAGCAATCATTGTAAAATTGTCCAAGTATGCAGTGAACTCAGTGGTTATAAAGTTAATACAGAATGACCTTTACTCTCCTCATTCATCTTTTATTGCTTGTAAGATTAAGCACCCTCTTCGGGACACCAATAGTATAAACCAAAAGGTCCAGAATTTAAATTAGTGTCTGCAAAATCTGTACATAAAATCAGTCAATCAACTAATCACCATTTACTTACAAGCAATACAGCTTTGCACTCGTTACAGCTCTGAAACATGAATGGACATCCTGGTGTAGAGCACTGTCTTCACTCTTCTTTAACTTGCCTTGGCTGAGCTTTGACCTTTATCCCCTGCTTTCCGCAAAATAACAGAGCAATAAAAATAATTTAACACTCTAAAGGCATATTGTCTCTTCAAACTATACAACATCAACTACAACTTCTTTAAAGAACTATAAGTTAGGCTAGGCATTAAGAATAAACTGCCTATGCACTCTCAAGTAGGCTACAGTTAGAATTGACTGATCTATTCTTTATAGGTGTTTATAGCCATTAAATACCCCGGTGATCCTTTCAATTGATACATTTTAGTTTAAGATATACTTGTGTGTCAATAAATCCATATACTCACCTGCCAAATAACTCCTCTCTGCTTCTCTGCTGAAAACAATACAAACAATATCTATGATTTTAAAACAGATGAAGAATTAAAAAAAAAAAATACATAAAAGTGAATGAAAAAATTTAAGATCACAAGAGAGTTTATGTCTTCTTACTTGCAATGACATGACATCAATGAAGCCTGTCCAAATGACACACTTATGAATGATGCCTGCTGCTTAAGACTGAGAAGGCAGAAAGAAATTAATCATTACACTGCTGTCAATATATAACGGACCAAACCTAACCCATAAAGCTTTAGGTGATGATGACTCATGGGCAGCAAAGATGGAGAACACTGAAAAAGAGTCTTTATAACTTATCCATGTTCTAACCAAACCCTAGCCACACATAATCTGCCCTTTTTCATTACATTCATTAGAATTTGTATTTAAAGCTCCAGTAGTAAAGTCATACACGCGGGCCGAGTTTACGCCTGACCTGGTTATTTTTGTTCTATTGTGATTTCAAACAACTCCTTCGGGCTCTTTCTACTATCTGGTCTCTTATCCCATGGAAGTTATGCCAATGCAATTCTGCAGAAACGAATCGTTTTTGGGTGCGCCGTTGTTTGCCACATCTGGGCTTCCGTACTGTTGAAGCGGTGTTGTGTTGACTAATGTGTAAGTAGCTAACTAACGTTTTTTGTTGAATAAATTATCTACTCGTGTTAGACTTTAGCTTTAGAACTGATTGTAATAACCGTATTAAAATTGTGAAACCCATCACATGTATTGTTATGAGTTAGCGTTTGTTTTATGTGTAATGTTTCCATTTTGGAAAGCTAGCGAGGCTTCCCATTTAGCATTCGATTTTAAGCATTTGTCGCATAAAAGCCAGTATAGGTCTGGACGGTTATTGTATGATAGCTTTAGCACATTTTATTTTGGGTGTCATTCAAAGGTGGGTGCAGGTTCCACTACACAATATGATGAAGTTAATAGGTCTGACTGAGCTAAAGAGCTACCCATAGTAGAGAAACCATGTGCTGAGTTGTCATGTCCCTAATTTATAACTGATAATAATGACAACAGTGGTTTACTACTCTTACAGCCATCATTAAGCCTGTAAACGATGTCTATGCGTCTCCCCATACATTATACATTATACTTCATTTGACTGTCATCTCAATTACAGCTAAAGATGGCAGAGTTGACTACATTAGAGAGTCTGCTGGAGATGGGATTTGACAGGAATAGAGCGTGAGTATGGGAAACGCTTAAGCTCATGTTAGTATATTTCAGGACATTTTAAAAACTGTAAGTCTGTCATCATGTAGAGAGAGAGCTGTGGCCAACACTGGAAACCAGGGAATCGAGCAGGCTATGGACTGGTAAGAGGGGATACACAACTACTGACTTACAAATTTAGTCATTTTTGTTTCGAGAAGTCCATCCCTTTTTACCACTACAGGTTAATGGAGCATGAAAATGACCCAGACATCGATGAGCCTTTCGTGCCACCTGCAGAGAATGTCCTGGGAGGCACTGCAGAAGTGCCTCCTAGTTCAGAAATGGCAGAGTTAGATCCTGGTGAAGGTAGGTTAGTCATCAAATATTTTATTATTGCTCTGTGCTTAGAAGAAATTTTCAGTTCAGCATATAAACTGTAAAATTGACAGAAGGTGGAGACATCATTAATCCAGACGGTTCAAAACGGCCAATGACTGAGGAGGAGAAAAGGGAACAAGTTAAAAGGTAAGTACTGTGTCGAGTGTTGTCATAACATGTTAATAACCAGGCAGTTAAAGTCTCAATTATATAAAAAGTTATGAACAGACTTCTCATTTTGGATTAACAATGGATTTATTAGACTTGTCAACTATGTTGTGCAGACTTGAAGAACTGATGCGAGTCAAGCAAGCCGAGAGGAGAGAGCGTGAAAAGGCTGAGGAGATTGAAAGGGAAAAGACTCGAAGGAAACAAGGACAGGAGCTGCAGCAAATTCGTCAGAAGCTACAGGAGGATGATATGAAGAAATTAGCTGATCAACGGAGAAAAGAGAAAATGGAAGACAAACTAGCAAGGTACACATTTTAATCCGTATTTTTATAGATGAGTGGAAATCTATTTTTTTACAAACTTGGAACAAAACTTTCTACAAACTGCAAGTCAGAGGTCCTTGTTATTGACTAACTTTAAAGATGAAAGTTTTCATTAAAACTATTTAAAATATTAAATCTCATACATCTTAAAATCTCACACTTTCATTTCCCTAGGCAAAGGGTTAAAGAAAAAATTGCCAGAGACAGAGAAGAAAGAGCTCAAAAGGTACATGAACAATCACATACGTGTTTCTTGGCTCTGTTTTTTACCATTGTCATTTACTGTCTTTTCAGTTTGGGGGTGGTGCATCATCATCCCAGCCAAGTCCCACATCGCCTCCTGGTCAGGGTCCTCCTCCCACAAAAAGAGAGTATGATGAGTCTCGGATACAGGTACAGATCATAGCAGTTATTCAGAGAAGTTTCGATCATTACAAATTAAAATAGCAGTGGATGACTTGATGACTTTTACTTGAACAGATTCGTTTGCTGGATGGCTCAACTATCACCGCATCTTTCAAGGCTCAGGAGCCTTTGGCAGCTGTCCGTGTGTATGTACAAATGAATGGCAATACACCAGAAGGTCAGGACTTTTCACTTCTGTCACCGTATCCCCGTCACCTCTACACAGAACTAGATATGGAGAAGCCACTTAAAGAACTGGGTACGAGCCTCCGTAGTAATGCTGTATAGTAAGTGAACACTGGTAATAATTGTGTTGTTCTTATATTACAGGTTTGGTGCCTTCAGCTGTGTTGGTAGTTACCAAAAAGTAAATGTACTCTAATCTCTCTACGAGCCTACCTTACCTCAATAACAACAGATGAAAAAACAACAATTGACTCCAACGTCTTAGCATCATTTAATAAACCAACCAACAAATCATTTTTAGAAGGATGCACATGGTATTACAGTACTGGAGTTAACATTGAAGGCAATCAAGGAATTGAGGTTTTTAACATTTAAAAGAGTTGAAACTTTATTGTTACGTTTTCACAAATATACTTAAATAAACATTGCAAAGATGCACCTGATTGTTTCTAAAAAAGATCATGCGGTCATAATTTGGTGATAACCATACTTGCCAATTCCAAAATCGCAAAGCAGATCAAAAATTCTTCATGGCAAAGACATTTCTATTTTCATTATAAATGAAAAGAGGGTTTAAAAAATAATTATAGTCTGATGTTTAATCAGAAATGTCATTAATTTTCCAAAACCAATCTGCTTTATGGTGTTGGACTTTTTCCTGAATACAACTGTATATGTTTTAATGATGTGCATTTGACATTTTCCAATAAAATATCTACACAAATGACAATTTGATTGGTTGATTGGCATGGATCTCAAGTGTTTGCTTTTAAAAATCTTATCTCCCCCCACTCAGAACCTTCAGAAGTAAGAAGAAACAAGAAGCATTACACGGGCCCCCCTTTAATATAAATAAATAGGAAGAGGGTCAAATTCTAGGCCCCTAAAACCCAGGGGGCCAGGACAACAGACCCCTTTCCCTTCCCTTGCCTCCTACCCTGAGTGTGTGTACACACACACACACACACACACACACACACACACACACACACACACACACACACACACATATATATATATATATATATATATATATATATATATATATATATATATATATATATATATATATATATATATATATATGTATATGTATATGTATATATGTATATGTATATATATATATGTATATATATGTATATATATATATGTGTATATATATATATGTGTATATATATATATGTATATATGTGTATATATATATGTGTATATATATATATATGTATATATATATATGTATATATATATATGTATATATATATGTATATATATATATGTATATATATATATATGTATATATATATATATATGTATATATATATATATATGTATATATATATATATCGCATCTCGCCCATTTCGCCTCATCCATAAGTACATCAAGGATAAGGCCCAAACAGATGATGTGCTCAGGGAATGCCTCAGACAGTGGAGGTCAGAGGAAGAGGTGCTGGAGGGACCATCATGGCAGGACAAGCCCCTACATGGGGCATACCACCGAAACATAACTGAAGTGGCTGATATCAAGAAATCCTACCAATGGCTGGAGAGGGCTGGTCTGAAGGACAGCACAGAGGCCCTCATCCTGGCTGCACAGGAGCAGGCCTTGAGCACCCGAGCAATAGAGGCCCAGATCTACCACACCAGACAAGACCCAAGGTGTAGGTTGTGCAAAGAGGCTCCTGAGACAGTCCAGCACATAACTGCAGGGTGTAAGATGCTGGCAGGGAAAGCATACATGGAGCGACACAACCAAGTGGCGGGCATAGTGTACAGAAACATCTGTGCAGAGTACGGGCTGGAGACCCCAAGGTCAAGGTGGGGAACTCCCCCAAAGGTTGTGGAGAATGAGCGTGCCAAGGTCCTGTGGGACTTCCAGATACAGACTGACAGAATGGTGATGGCGAACCAACCAGACATAGTGGTGGTGGATAAGCAACAGAACAAAGCCGTGGTGGTGGACATTGCAATACCAAGTGATGGTAATATCAGGAAAAAGGAACACGAGAAACTAGAGAAATACCAGGGGCTCAAGGAAGAGCTGGAGAAGGCCTGGAAGGTGAAGGCATCAGTGGTGCCCGTGGTGATCGGAGCACTCGGAGCTGTAACCCCCAAACTGGAGGAGTGGCTAAAGCAGATACCCGGAAAAACATCAGACATCTCAGTCCAGAAAAGTGCAGTACTAGGAACAGCAAAGATACTGCGCAGAACTCTCAAGCTCCCAGGCCTCTGGTAGAGGGCCCGAGCTGATGAGGGTGAGAGAGACCAACCACCGTGGAAGGTGAGGAACACATTTTTTTTTTTTAATATGTATATATATATGTATATATATATATATATATATATATGTATATATATATGTATATATATATATATATATGTATATATATATATATATATATATATATATATATATATATATATATATATATATATATATATATATATATATATATATATATATATATATATGTATATATATATATACACATACAGTGAGGAAAATAAGTATTTGAACACCTTGCTATTTTGCAAGTTCTACCACTTAGAAATCAAGGAGGGGTCTGAAATTTTCATCGTAGGTGCATGTCCAGAAATCACAATGTATGATTTTTTAACTATTTATTTGTATGATACAGCTGCAAATAAGTATTTGAACACCTGAGAAAATCAATGTTAATATTTGGTACAGTAGCCTTTGTTTGCAATTACAGAGGTCAAACGTTTCCTGTAGTTTTTCACCAGGTTTGCACACACTGCAGGAGGGATTTTGGCCCACTCCTCCACAGGTTTCTGGGCTGTTGCTGAGAAACACGGAGTTTGAGCTCCCTCCAAAGATCATCTATTGGGTTTAGGTCTGGAGACTGGCTAGGCCACGCCAGAACCTTGATATGCTTCTTACAGAGCCACTCCTTGGTTATCCTGGCTGTGTGCTTCGGGTCATTGTCATGTTGGAAGACCCAGCCTCGACCCATCTTCAATGCTCTAACTGAGGGAAGGAGGTTGTTCCCCAAAATCTCGCAATACATGGCCCCGGACATCCTCTCCTTAATACAGTGCAGTCGCCCTGTCCCATGTGCAGAAAAACACCCCCAAAGCATGATGCTACCACTCCCATGCTTCACAGTAGGGATGGTGTTCTTGGGATGGTACTCATCATTCTTCTTCCTCCAAACACGGTTAGTGGAATTATGACCAAAAAGTTCTATTTTGGTCTCATCTGACCACATGACTTTCTCCCATGACTCCTCTGGATCATCCAAATAGTCATTGGTAAACTTCAGACGGGCCTTGACATGTGCTGGTTTAAGCAGGGGAACCTTCCGTGCCATGCATGATTTCAAACCATGACGTCTTAGTGTATTACCAACAGTAACCTTGGAAACGGTGGTCCCAGCTCTTTTCAGGTCATTGACGTGTAGTTCTGGGCTGATTCCTCACCTTTCTTAGGATCATTGAGACCCCACGAGGTGAGATCTTGCATGGAGCCCCAGTCTGAGGGAGATTGACAGTCATGTTTAGCTTTTTCCATTTTCTAATGATTGCTCCAACAGTGGACCTTTTTTCACCAAGCTGCTTGGCAATTTCCCCGTAGCCCTTTCCAGCCTTGTGGAGGTGTACAATTTTGTCTCTGGTGTCTTTGGACAGCTCTTTGGTCTTGGCCATGTTAGTAGTTGGAGTCTTACTGATTGTATGGGGTGGACAGGTGTCTTTATGCAGCTCACCACCTCAAACAGTTGGATCTGATTTAGGATAATAAATGGAGTGGAGGTGGACTTTTTAAAGGCGGACTAACAGGTCTTTGAGGGTCACAATTCTAGCTGATAGACAGGTGTTCAAATACTTATTTACAGCTGTATCATACAAATAAATAGTTAAAAAATCATACATTGTGATTTCTGGATTTTTTTTTTCAGATTATGTCTCTCACAGTGGACATGCACCTACGATGAAAATTTCAGACCCCTCCATGATTTCTAAGTGGGAGAACTTGCAAAATAGCAGGGTGTTCAAATACTTATGAGAGAGGATGAAGGATTTCTTGTACTTTAGGTCATACATTTTGTCTTTAGCACGGAGGAAAGTTGCCGTTTTTTGTAGTTTTAATTGACCAATAATAATACATTCTGTTATTTGTTGCAGCTCATGCCTTTTAATGACACTGTAACAGAATAGGTCAGAGTCTCATTTACTGGCTTCTATTTTTCAGACATACAACTAAATAAACTTGTTACTGAAGTGTTGATATTAATCACAATCAGAATTTCATTAAAACTCTTCAAAGAGAGCTTAAGTGATGAGACGGCACTCAAACAGGATTCTCACGCTCATCTTTTTAAAAACAATACAAAATGGGAATGACTATAGATAACTCATGAACTCTGGTTCATATATACATGACTTCTTAAAACTGATGTGCAATGATGGAATAGTAGGCTACTGTGCATTTAAAATGATGTTTCAACTGCAACAGAATACTGACATAGCATGACAACTGTTTATTTGGTCAACTTTATTTTTCTTGGTCTCATCTTTTAGAATACATTTCACAATTTCACTTCTGTTCTTATCTCAGACAATTTCCAACAAAATGGAAGCAACATGTGCACAATCATAAAATCATGGAGATAAAGATGAAACAATGCCTAAAATAGTGGACTAAACAAAACAAATCAGATTCTAATGGTTAGAAAACAATGCAATACCAGTGCATAATTTTGTATGTCACTTTAAAAAGGAACCAATGCAAGCTTATGTAGCAGCAGACTATTCAGATCTAAGTAACCTTTGTTGATATTTCACAAGTGCAATATAAAATTATAGTAAACAATGTTGAAAAATGATTTCTTTAAAAGCTTTATGGAATTGTGGTTTAGTGGTTTACTCCCAGAATTTGTATTGTCAGACAAAACAGCTTTGCTGCACTGGTCATTAGCACACATTTAATTTATATAAAAAACTACTGGCAGGAGAAAATGCAGACATTGGTCTGAAAATAAACAGCATTTATAAACACTGCAGAACTGTTTGCTTACAAACCAAGTGCTTTGGAAAATGCTTGGAATGAAAGAGAGCCTATGAGCAAGTAGAAGTATGAAGTTTAAGAATATGCTTTTATTAGAAATGACAAACCTAAAGGGACCTTTGTTTTACGTCAGGGTCAATGTGATTTGATATAATTTATCTGAAATTCACCTAAAAACATCTAGTAGTTACTATTTTGTTAGGAATTGTAGGGACTGAACACAAGGACAGAAAAGAGAAGAGACAGTTCAGGATAACCAACTTTCTGATAACAATGTTTTCTTTTACAAATGAGCTATGGCCTCATTTGTGATTTTGTTTGGTACAACCCATTACTGTCCCCTTACTGCCATTCCGTCTCCTTCTGCACAGACATTTTCTCGTGTTCTCTCAGTGCTGTCTCCATGGTTACTGCAACATCACCTTCCAGTCTTCCCCAGCATTCATGCCCGGTTTACGGAGAGTCAGCACAGACATGGAAGCATCAAAATCAAACTCGATGGTGCTCTCCTGGCCATCTGCAGAAAAACGAATGTACAATGAAAACAAACTGAAGAAAGTGGAAGAGCAATCACAATATATTTTGTTAGGCTCTTACTAATAAAGTGGTATTCAAAACATAATACAATAGGATAGAAATATATCTCACCAGCTGTCTGAAGTGTAACCTTGCTGGGCTTACTGGCACCAATAATAATGATGCGCTCAACCCAAGAAACAGTAGTAAACTGGCTGTCTGAATTCAAGTTTCTGTGGGCAGGATAACATTTTTACAAAAATAGCAAAGACATTGAGACTCATTATTTACACAAATTAAAACTTACACAGAGGAGAGGATGTTGTTGGAAAATGTAAGCCTCCGGTGAATATATTCCTTCTTTTGATAGCTGAAGGTATGACCATCATCAATGTAGAGTTCACCCTCTGCAGCTCTCTAATATTCAATGGTTTAAAAAAAAAAAGGACATGCTTTTAGTCTCACAATATTGTCTTCTTATCATTTACATTTAAAATTTACCTGTTGATTTAAAGCGACGTATAAAGTGTAAGGATCATTTTCCATACAAGTTGATGATCTGCGAACGCGGAGCTTCCTGGGAATAATGGAGCCACCACGCTGGAAAACTGGAATCTACCCAAAGACAAGGGCGTTTAGATAAATGCAGACTGGAAAACTAAATCAATTCAAAATGGTATACAGCATTCCTTACACTACTCATAGTCACAGGAATGTAAAGGTTTTGGGCCCCGTTGTGCTTCTGGAAAGTTTGGACATCATACCAGACCTAGAAATACACTTAAAAGTTATTAAAAACCAAGCCTACATTTATGGTATAACTGTTTTTTTTTCACCGTACACCATCTTTCCCTGGCAGGTATGCAGTGACTCCCCTAGATCCCTCCTCGGTTACAGGATGCACCAACAAGTCTTTTCCTGCAGCAGAGAGGTTAAAAATTTAAATGTTAGAGTAAAAACAACAAATGCTCTAGTGAAATATAGACTCAAACCATACCAATGAGAAACTCATCATCAATGGCAAAAGTGGCAGGATCTTGAGGATAATCTATCCACAATGGTCTATTAAAAAAAACAAAAATTTAACAATGTAAAATGTAACAGAAATAACAAATAATCAATAATAACTATAGAGTGATGTAAAGAAGACACACCTCATGACAGGCTCTCCAGTTAGGTGTGCATGGTAGAATAGTTGGTACCAGTAGGGCAGCAGAGTGTAGCGCTGGCGCACTGCGTCACGGATCAAAGCAGTGTTCTCAGGACCAAAGAGCCATGGCTCCCGGCGCGGCGTGTCCAGGTGAGCGTGTGCCCGGAAGAACGGCTGGTAGGCTCCAGTTTGGTACCAACGCACCAAAAGCTCAGAGCTCGGAGACTTGAAAAAGCCTCCCACATCAGCTACATATGGCAAGAGATACAAATTGCAATGTATTTATGAATTAAAAAACAATAACAAAACAGTTCAACTCATATGGGGGATATTGCATTGCAATGTACAAGAACAGAAGCAATAGAATATGAATGCCAAAAGTATAACAATTTAAAGATAAATAAGGATTCAGTTAGGCATTAGAAAAAATAAGCTTTACTTTAAATTACAAATTATAATTATAAAAATACTTAATAGTATTTCATTCATATTAAGTGTGACTCACCACCACAAAAAGAGATTCCCACCAAGCCAAGGCTCAGGCACATTGGGATAGAGATCTTGAGATGGTCCCACTCAGCGGCATTGTCCCCGGTCCACACAGCACCTGCAGAAACACACTCAGGCTCTTATCCCTCACGAGTCACCATCACGGAGGAATTCTGCTAAATACAGGTATAAAGCCCTCACCATAGCGCTGTGATCCCGCAAAAAAGGCCCTGGTAAGGACGAATGGACGCTCTACACTTCCAGATCTTTGGATCTGACCTTCAGCTGTGGCCATTTGCTGCAGGATTTGATTAAAATAAACTTAGATTCTGTCAATTGTTTTTTTAGCTATACAACTACTTTTTTGGTTATACAACTACAATTAATTAATTTGACTGTTTATTTGCTCACCACATAGAGCCCATATAAGTTATGAACATCACGATGCTCCCAATCTCCGTGCATGGCATCTTTGTGCATAGTGACCTCTGGTCCATTAAAAACCGAAGGCTCATTCATGTCATTCCACGTGTACAAGTTTTCCATACTACCCTGAAAACACACAAATATGTAAAAAATACACAACTACAAGATACATAGTACAAAAAGATAAGCCAGTTCACCTACTTCATATTGATCATAGGCAAACATGCTGGCCCACCAAGCCCTCATGTCTGCACGGGTGAAGTCTGGATAACCAGCACTACCTGCCAGATTTTGTCATCAAAGGAACAAAGAAAAATGTTCATTTACTCATACAAAATAATGAGGACGAAACACAAAAATGCATTAGGCTTTTACCTGGCCAGCACCAGCCCTCATAGTCTCCACCATCCTTGTTCTTAACATAGAAACCTTTTGACCGGATTTCATTATGGATCTTGTAATTGCTGTCAACTTTGATATGTGGGTCAACAATGGCCACCATCTACAACAGAAACAAGTGCCACAAAGTAAACTACTACTATTTGAAAGAACTGGCAACATCTTTGTTCAGAGTTTACCTTGCGTTTCTTGTCCTTGATACCCTGCAGCATCTCCTTAGGATTGGCAAACTTGTGAGGATCCCAGGTGAAGTAGCGCTTTCCATCAGTGTGCTCAATATCAAGCCAAATAAAGTCATAGGGGATGTCATGTTCGTCAAAGCCAGCATCAACACTCTTGACATCCTCCTGATCATTATAGTTCCATCGACACTGGTGGTAGCCTAGAGCAGCTAAAGGTGGAAAAGCCTGTGTCCCTAAAAGGTAAAACAGAGTTAGAGCTGTATTAAGGTGTATAGAGCAAGTAGTGTTGCAACCAAAGGGAGAATATCTAATGTTGATCGTTTATTTTTTTAATCACATGCAAGCATGTTTTGTAAAACGTACACTTTTGAGGGAGAATAAACTTAAACTTACCTGTGAGTGAGGCATATTGTGAAAACACATCTTTAGGTGTTGGTCCAAGCATTATGAATACATCAATAATGCCACTTTCAGAGATCCAACGGACATCAGTTTGTGGCTTCTCACTTGATCCCTGCACATAATCCAGCATCTTTCCAAAAACAGTCTATAACAAATCAACATGCCATTAGCGCAAATCAAGGCACAATACTAGTTTGAAAAATCTAAGGCATATACTTTTCCAGCTGTGTTGGAGCTGATATCAACCCACGTCTCTGCAGCATTCAGCCAGAAAATACCAGTCGTCCGCTGTGTGTTGTGGGCCAACATAACTGGAACCGCTCCATAAAGAGCCATAGGATTATAAAGTTCATACTGGAACACATCCAAGTTATACAGCCGATATGGATCTCCATTTCTGTCAAAAACAATTATACACATTTGTTAAAGACCTCTGGTATTAGTTTTTGTATTTTATGGTATTAATTCTTAGGGCATTTATTGGCACTTACTCAGTTGTTTTAAGTTTAAGGTTATCTGCATGTTCAGGGATGCCATACACATGTTCCACTCCAGGCAAAGAAAAGTCTAAACTTATAGCTGAAGGACCTGTGAGATTGGAAAAGCATAGTAGTCATGTCCGTCATGCATGTAATTTGTATTTATTGTATTTTTTTTTTACCATTAATTTGTATAGTATTTTGAAAACCCTGGATACTGCTTTTTTAAAGGTTCACTATATAATAATATTGATGAAAGAAATTAATAAATAAAGTAAAACGCTTTCAGTTCTGTCTTTTGTGCTTAGAAAATACTGCTGCCGCCATCAAAGACGACATGGGTCTCTGACTGCACTGCCTGGACGAAAATGGGTTAAAAACATGGCTGCTGGTTTGCATTTTTCAGGGTAATACGCATTACTGCTCAAACATGTGAAACCAAACACAACAGGTTTGTTTATACTAAAAAATATTATCATGGAAATTATTATTGGCACAGTTCAGTATGCCCCCATAATCACTGTATCAATGTTATGTACCATTTGGTTTGGTGTCTGAGTGAGACTTGAACGTTTCTTCCCACATGCCTTCTTCTATTTTCTCATCCTCTTCTTTTGATGCCTGGTGACAAGACAACAAAACAATGATAATCTGCCTCAATCTATTTCAAAGTTCTATGAATGTTGTATTTGCAAGCAAACAAAAGTACCTCAGGCTGGTTAGCTTGATCAACATCTTCTTTCTTCTCTGCATCTGGCTCTGCTTGACTACTCAAAAAGAGATAGTGAAAGATGAGGAAGATATTCGCCAGAGTCCCTATTTAAATTATGTAGAAATAATAAAACTATGTATGAGAGAGTAAATTTATTCTAAGGGGTAAAATTAACTAACATTACCGTTTCAAGGCTCTTCAAAGTACACTACCAAATTTCAAGATTTGGAGCAACTCCCTACCTTGTGGCTATATTTAGCTGTGCATACACCAGATTTAAACAATACCCCCTTGAATCCTCATTTTATGGCTCTTCTATGCACATCCAAATTGAATACCTGCTTGCAAGTGGTAAGTATGATAAATATAGATCCTTAATTTAATCAAACTAGATAAAAAACATAACCACAAAGAGAGATGCTGCTACAAGATAAAGCCATATAATAAAAACAAGGGTCTTCTACCATTTACAAATATAATATAAATATAATAAACTCAGCCATGCAGTGTTAGAACTAGGTCATATAATTAAATATAAAGATTTCAGCTGACGATTCAAACTTTTATTACAAATACCAACCCTGTTAAATCTGCCACAATTTGTAAAAACAAAATCATTATCATTTACTGGCTTTGATTGTGTAAAATTGCAATGGAGTGTTAACCTCAAATAAGAGTGGCCAGTCCAGAAAAATTATTAGTCCCATGCACACAGTGATTCATTTCTTTCTCAGGTTAAGAATTACAATAAAACTGCACAAGCTGACAGAGGACCCCATAAATGATGTACCCTAGTAGCACAAGGAACATAATACACACAAATCTTAAGGGTCTTTACCTAGAGAAAACCCTCTTGACATTATCCCACACACTAGCCACTGTGCTAGTTACTTTATAGGAGAAACTGGGATGATAGGAAAAGAGGACAGAACAACCAGTCAGAGACAATACTCAAAAACAAATCATTTTATGGGAACAGAAATGTAAATAATTAACCAAGGACGTAGATATAAAGAGTATGTGTGCACATGTGTGTAGTCTCACGTGTCCTTGCGCATCCTCAAGTGCTCAAACGCCAAGAGTCCACGCGAGTTCAGTGACATCAGCACGTCATGCCCCTCCATGATATCCAAACGAAAGGGACGTGCGCTAACAATAACCCTCTGGGACTCTGCACCCAGGGACAGTACCACCCCATTCTCATCTTGGGATAAAAGTGCCAGGCTGAGGTACAGAAAGGAGACAGACACATATTGTTAAGATCACACACACATGGATTAGTAACCATTACATTTACATTTACAATGACGTAAAAATAAAAAAAATAAACAAAAGAGCTGTGGAACAACTCAATATGGTAAAACATTTCTCACAATATAGTGCTAGAATATGTGACAACACTATCCCAAACTCTACTTGAGTCATTTTAGGTTACGGATAATTAGACAATCCATACTTTTGTAACATGATCAAACACGCTGCTCTTTGGAGACTTACGGCTCAGTGGGTGGCTCCTTGATGAGGACATCTGGGACCTCATAGCGCGGCTTCAGAGGCTTCAGCTCGTTAATCTTCACCCTTGTCATGTTTCCCTGGAGACGGTAGAGCTCAAGCAACAGACGCACCTGTGAAAAAAGCAAAATGCATGTGGATATAATGCAACATTGATATCCAGCATTTGAAAAGTTACCAGCAGATGTCACAAGGTGCTCTGGTATACCTTGTTGTTATCATTGATGAGCTGAAGTGTTAGTCTGGTGTTAGTCAGCTCCATCGTCTCCAGCAGAGCTCGATAAGGAGACTCCCCTGGCTTCAATGCACGCTGACGCCTGTTAAACATCACATTTTAATATCACAGTGTGTTGGGAACATAAGGTAAAAGATTGAGGATGTGACTGGGAATTTGGTGATGGTCCCTTACTTGCAGAAGGCACTCTGGTCACAGGTTTTAAAGTTGCCCCTGTCCACTGCCCATGTCCCCCCAAGACAGAGAACCAGTATAAATGCTAGGACAGGCGCCATCCTGCAAGGGGGAATAGATTAACTATGAATTAGAAGGTTAAAAAAACATGCATGAACCAGATAACCGATGTATGTATGTAGTACTTATACATCTATGCAAAATCTTAAAAAGGGATGAATGAACTATAGCTACAAGTTGGCGCTTTCCAGTAAGTGAGGTCAAACGAACTCAGTAAAGGGACGAAGAAAATTCATTATGTAATGATTAAGATTGAGGATACCATACCGACGCTAACTCTGACATTTGTAAGACTTTCAAGCTACAAGACTCAAGAGTATTTCTTAATAATCTACTTAAGGTTTCGCATCGAGCTCGACAACCCGTTAAGCTAATAGCGGTAGAGGAACTGTCAAGTTAGTTCAATTGATCAGAGCTTCACGTTTAAACGATTAAATTACTTAAGTTAAAATATTAAACTGTCCCCATTTGCAGACTCAAAGACCATGGTCACGATATCCTTCTATTAACATACGTGAATTACCACAATCATTAGAAATATTGCCAATGAAACAGCAGAATGGCTTTGTCTTACCTTTCAGTGAAGGCGGCCATCTTGCTTACAGCGCTAGACTCCGCCCATTTCACTGATATCTACGCGTTTCACTCCGCAACAAAGATAACTAAAAATTAAGAGAACTCTATCTTTGTAAGCAACATTGGTTTAGTACATAATCATATGCATTTTGTCATCGATGTAAACTGATTGTACCCCTGCATTTCTCATATAAACCGTGTACATGGGATTTTGTGTAATTTGCCGTTTTATGTTTGGATTGTTTATTCTTCTCATCACCCCATAAAGGAGAGTTATGACTGTACAGTGGACATTCATGGACTCGCACAAGCTGAGGACACGTCATCGCTCAACTTCAGTAGGATCAGCTCCTCTACCAATGTGCGTGCTGCAAGTGGCACAGACACACCTACTTTCCCACTGTTGTATGACACCGTCACTGCGCATCGTATAGTTTCCTCTAGACTCTAGAGCAGGGGTGTCCAATATATGACCTGGGGGCCTAAGTGCAGCCGCAAGACTATCTTTTGTTGGCTCTCAGGCCTCTTGCTACCTCCATACTTTTTACTGTAAATTTGATTAACTCTACCACTATATCCATCCCATCACCACATTGCACATATAGTCATATAGACCTCATGTTACAAGCCTTATTCAAATTTGCTGGCTATGTCAAAGCTGTGTAAAATGTATCCTATGATTTACTGTATTGACTGCCTGCAGCCACTGCTTCATTTATACACATTGTCAGGTAAATTGTCATAATATAACAATAATAGAGATGTGTGTATGCAGTGCAAAAAGAACCAGAACTGGTTATTGTTAGAGAATTTTTTTCATTTTAAAAGGGACAAAACACATGTTTATTTGTATGTTGATGTAAGCTTGTATAAAACAACAGAAACACAGCATGTTAATTGTTAAATAAACTGAAAATTGTTATTATTTAGTTAGAAAAAATAATGGTTTGGTGACTGGTCACATGCTTTTCTACAAAAAGCACATACTGTACATACGGAAAATATGGAAGTCTGTTTGGCACATCTTATTAGATCAATAACTACAAACAAAGAAAATGTTAAAACATACAAAGAGAAACACCATCTTTGTAGAACATATAAAGCTTAAATTGCTTTACATTTAGTCTTTTCATCGCTTCTCTCAAAGCTGGAACCGCCAACATAAATGTCCCAGCCTATCAATGTTTTTATGCAGAACGCTGTGGATTGGTGCGACATATCGTGCCACATCTCCATCTCGTGAGAAATCCCTGCAGAAGATACCTCCTTTTTCTGAGCTGAAGGTAAATTTCTGAGGCATTGGTCCATTGCCCCTCACATATTCCCATACAGCCACCAATAGGAGCCTCACCTCAAATGGTGCAAGGTGAGGGAATGCCTCATGGACATTGGCCAAGACAGGAGGAATAAACTGGCCTTCTCCCATGCAGGACACTACTAAGCTGGAGGCCTGAAGGTGCCAGAGAGAATCGGTGGATGAAGCATCGCGGGACGCCTCCCAGTGTGCAAGCAGAGTGGCGAGAAGTCCTCTGAGCAGAGCGGAACAGTAGCAGAGAGCAGGACGTCCAGCTGCCACCACTTGAAGCATAGGAAAGAGCACAGGGTGTGCCTCAAAGCAGCGGCGAATGTGGATATCTCTCTCTACGGTGGTGCGAGCATGTTCTTCTGGTGGCCATGACAGCTCGCTATTAGACACATCTGGGCAAACATTTTCAACCATTGTGACAGCAACCACTTTGGCAGCTTCTGCATTGATTGTTGGAGATTCACAGGGGTCAGATGAAGGTCGTGAGCCACTGAGACCTGAGGAGCTGCAGCATTGCACCAGGACAGCAATCAGGGTCTGAATGTTCTACAGGCAAAAAGATAAATACATGTTAAGTAGTTAAAAATATGTAACCCAAGGCAATTTAACAGGCGATCAGAGCCTGCCATCAATCAAACTAAACCCATCCCTCAGTATCCATAATAACAAAATGTTGGTATTGGTATTTATTGCTCAGTCAATTGATACTTTGCAGCTAATATCATCATCATTTCCTGGGGGTGTGCTGCTAACTGTAGGCTCTACTTTGTCTGAAGATCTTTTACTCAAGTTAAAAACAAAGCCCAGATTAGAGTCTTAAAACAATCTGACTAAAATGAACGGGCTAAGCTAAAACTACAATGGGTGAGCTGATTTTGTACTGTTAAATATGTCCCTCTAAAATAACATGACAGTCACAAGTTAGCTAACATTAGCCAACAGTTTTTTTCAGTTAGTCACTCTCTCCTTTAACAGGACCATAAACACTTGTAAAAATGTATCGTTAAAATCCATTTTGTATTTTTAGCGAGTTTTCAGATTTATTAACACTTTTTGGCTGTGTTTTCTAATCTTTGCACTGTGTCATCATGGTAACTGATGATGATATCCCCCAGATATACAGGCAGAACACCCCCAGCATGATGTCAGTGCAAAGTATCACTAAACCCAGAGCAAGTTACATTTGATGCGTTAAAAAAAAAAAAAAAAAAGTGTCTCTCTTCAGCTCACCTGGCTTGCAGCAGATGGATCAGGCACTTTTGTGGGAGAGTTGACTTTTAGGCCCTTTCCTATAACTCCGGCATGAAAAACTGACCAGACACTGCCAGAGAAGTTGGCTGTGGTGCCGAATTGACAGTTGATGCTCAGCAAGGAAGCTCCAAGGTCCGGTGATGCAGATGTAGAAGGTACAGGTACATCTGTTATGTTGCATGTTTGACCTCCAAAAAGATCTGCATTTCCTTTGTGCAGTGCTCCTTCAACCAGCTGCTGAAGTATTGACTTGAGGGTGAGAGGGGAGTACCCAGCAAATCGAGACAGTAGTAGCACAGAACAGTTCACAGCCTCCCTTGCTTGTCCAGCATCTCTGCCAACTTTGAGCCCTTCTTGTCTTCTTCGCAATGCCAAAAAAAAGTAAGTGACAGCGGCACGTGACAGCAACAACAGGTGGCCCGGTGAGGAGGTACGAGGTAATGGGCTGCAGGACAAAAACTGCACTGCTGCATGTGAAACTGTTGAGTCACCATGGAGAAGAAGAGGTCCAAAATCATGGAGGTGTTCCGAGACTGCTGATCCTAATTGCATAGCCATTGTGTAATGAGGTCCTACTGCGCCTCGTCGCTCTTCTTCCTGGCTCTGAATAGCTGCAGCGAGGTTCAGCAACAGTTGTCGAAGCTGGCGAGGATTAAGGGTGTTTGTGTGTATCTGTGCCACAGAGCGGGTGACAGCAGCAGGGATCAGTCCAACCATACACAGGGACAGTGTGCTGTGCAGCTGCCAGGCCAGTGCCAGTTCTTCAGGATTTCGAGCCTGGGTTAGAAGCTGACATACAGCCTCAGTGGCCACACTTGGACCCCCATAAACTGACAGCAGGCACAGGAGCTGATGCAACCAAAGATGACGTTTTCTCTCAAGGCGCAGGGTTTCAGCACACAGCTCACCCACATAGGACTGAAGCTCCTCTAAAAATGGAATTTTTCTTTTAGGTTGAGACATAACTGAGGTGTGAGGTGCACCTTCAACTCCATCTGAACGGTTATACACAAGTTTATGTAGATGGAGTAGCAGCATCTGAAGCAGTCGATCACATCCCTCTCTGACTCCCTCATGTGGAGAAGATGTAGGGCCAGAAATAATTACTGAGGCCGGAGTAGCTGTGTCAGCAATAAAACGCAGGGTTCGAGCTCCTCCTGTAGGACTCTGACTAATCAGGTGGACAGCAAGCCCTACCATATTGTCTAATTCTTCCCTAGGAAGGCCCTGCAGCAAACTGTGAAGTTGAAGTAGTATAGGAGGTCGTAAGAGCTCTACCAGCTCTGAAGACACAGCACCGAAAAGGTCAGGAGACATGGCGGCCAGCTGCAGAAGAAATGGCACGACAGCTCGACGGAGTTGTGGGGATGTTTCCCAGGAGCTGGAGGATAAATCTGGAGACAGAGGGCTGGATGGGGTCAAGCTCTCCTGGAACATCTGGAGCAGCTCCTTCCTGATACAGTCAGAATGGTGCACAGCCAGGTGACCAAGGATTCCAACTACAGAACCAATTTTGGGCACTTTTGCCGCTTTATCTAGTCCCATCACTACCATAGTCTGATCTTTAGCTCCATGAGAACAGAAATCTTTGAGTCCACAGGCCAGCACTCTGCTTATGATGGTCCCTGGAAAGGCAGAGCCAATATGAGCTACCACCCAATCAAAGTGAGGTGAGTGTTGAACAGAGGTGTCCAGGAGTGCATCTACACAGGCATCAGGACACCAAGCCAACATGGCAGCCAAACACTGAGAGTAGGCCTCCATGAGAGAGCGTGTGGCTGCACAAGACATCCACAACTGGAGCAGCTCATTCAGACTGGAGGAGTGAGGAGCGCCCCTGCGTCCAGCATGCTTACTACTCAGTTGGCCCAGTAAATCTACAGCCCAAGTCGAAACCAGCGGGGCCCAGGCTCGTGGATTAAGACGAATAAATTCAGAAAGCACCAGATGAACCTCCTACAAAAAAAAAAAAATGCCATTACTATACAACTACATATTATATTGTTTACACATTACACAGTTTACATTAAATTAAATGTGAAATCAATACAGGTCTCTTGTGTCACTTACTTGGATGATGTCCTCCAGGTTAACGCTGGGTCCAGAGCCTCCTTCTCCCTCTGTCTCCAGATGGTGCAAGAAAGCAGACACATGTTCATCATAGACACCTCTCAGATGCTCTAGCACCGCGGCCCGACACGCAGGAACCGCGCGCAGCAGCCGCACAGCACACCGGGCGTGCTCTCTCACACTAAGCTTTCGTCCTTGGACACTGTCCACTCCATTTATGAAAGATTTGATCTCCTGTGACAGCTCCTGTGCGCTATTTAAGAAAAGATGGTTAATACAACATTATACTTCTATCTGTACAACTGACTAATGTAACACCATAATTACAAAATACCATTTTATTTATGTTGAACAAAAATATGAAAATTAAAAGGGGAAAAGCCATCATATTTTACTTTATATAACTGTGAAAATGTTTAAATGAAAGTCATAAGACTGACAACTTGTTTTGTATTTTTCTTGTGATAGCTTTGACTGCAATTTGACTGTTTCTACTCACCTAAGGGCAGTGTGTGGTGTGTGACTGTGTGAGCTCTGCGCCGCTTTTAGCCCACTTCCATCAAACACCGCAGACATGGCTTGGTCTTTTAACATCAAAGCGTTGCATAAAACCTAAAATGGTCTTAATAACTTCGGTGAGAGCAATGGAACCAGCGCTAAGAAGATTTTCTATCAAATGCCAGAACCGAAAATACTAAAAGAGCGCACTGTAGCCGGAAGTTATTCTTCTTCACCTTTATTTAGTCGACCCAGACCTTCAATAATTTCCGCCATCTAGCGACACCCTAAAGCCATGGATCTATTAAAATAAAAAATATTTAAAATGTAGTATCATGATATAAAGAAATGATAATACATTGTATAATATGAGGATTATCATCATAGTAAAAAGTATTAAAACAAAATCATTTATTTATTTATTTATTTATTTATTTATTTATTTATTTATTTATTTATTTATTTATTTTTATCACAGCCCTCTGAATGGTGGCTGCATTCAGAGGGCTACCTTCAGGATGCTGCACATTATTTATAAATTGTCTACCACAATGAGCATTTATTTAACAAACCAAATGTAATGCATTTAAATAGTAGCCTACTATGCTTTAGACTCTTATTGTGAAAGAGCGGACGTCATGATCTTATTGTGAAAGGTCATCTGAAAGATCAGCTGATCTCTGTTTTGTTGTACCTGTGCGACGTCTCCGTCAGAAGCCGCTGTCACCGCCGCAGATTTTTCCAGAAGAAACAAACTTAAGGTGAAACTATGCGATAAACAATTTAATGCCATGTCAAGACGTTGCCTAGACAAAAACAGGCTAACCATGTCAAATTATTCTTTGTCTCGTAAAAGTCGCTTACTGCTTTAAGCCTTTCGCCTCACTTGTTTGTCTGTGTGCAGATTTCCTCCTGCGGATTCCTGGTATAGTCAAATCGAAATTGAAATCAAAAGCCACATATAAAGAACCCCTTCAAGAAGCTCTACTATCATGGCTCCAACATTGGTAAGTATATAATTTTAAGCCATTATCTTTAGCCTACTTAATGTCAGTCAATTGCTTATTAATTTAGGCTATACCTTATAGGGATAATATCCAGCATAAGGATGGGTTTGCTTATAAGTGAACTTGTAGTATCTGCTCTACCTTTTGAACCTTGTGAATTATATAGCCCTTTGAGTGGGTTGTGAGGCCTCTGCATTCTAACCTGTCATGGTGGCCCGAGAGACTCATAACTCTAATGAACATCTGGAAATGTTTAAGTCTGTATCTTGGACATATAGAAGTAGTCAGATTACAGTGGGACGTCTCATAGAAATATATATATGTGGGCAAATCCTTTGTTCGGGGCGATACCAGATTGGCAAGAGGTAATCTCCCAGACCTTATGTCTGTTAATTGGCTATACTCTGCTTTTGTAATAAATAGTATTGCACTATCAGAGCGTCTGTCTTTTTGAATAATTCTTGACATCTCCTCCTCGGCACAAGAACCACACAGCAGGTGAGAAGCTGCACTGGAATTTAAACTACAAACTAAAATATGATTCTTGTTTTGTTTCTCAGTATGATGAAAAGCCAAATCCTGGGGACCTAATAGAAATCTTCCGTGGCTCTTATCAGCACTGGGCAGTCTACATTGGCAATGGCTTTGTGGTTCACATGGCTCCACCTTGTAAGAACATACGGATCTAACCTTTAGCACACTCATGTAATAGCAATCTATATTGACAATGTGGTTAATACCTATTTAAGTGTTTTTTTTATTAATTATAAAATAATGTTAATAATTAATATATGTGTTTTTATACTGTTTGCTTTTATTAGCTGAAATTGCAAGTGCAGGTGCCAACAGTATGATGTCTGTCTTGGCGGAGAAAGCTATTGTGAAGGAGGAAGAGTTGTGGGATGTCGTAGGAACAGACCGGTGGGTCATCAACAACAGCCTGGATGATAAATACACCCCTCATTCAGCTGAAGTCATTGTCCGGGAGGCAAGGAGACAAGTGGGGAAAGAAGTCCCTTACTGTGTCGTCAGAGGAAACTGCGAGCACTTTGTCACTGAGCTGCGTTATGGCAAGCCTGAGTCCCGACAGGTGGGTGGATAGTGGGTTGCATAAAGGGTACACTACACTGATTGTTATTTTGAGTCAACCTGACCAACATAAAGAGGAGAATAGTGAATAATTAATTTTCAACCCTCATTGAAGATAAGCTCTGTATGCTATAACTTTAAAATTATTTTTATTAAGGAGATGAGCCTCACATAATGACAGAGTGGCTGAGTTAGCACTCTCGCTCTCACAGTTAAAAGGTTCCAGGCTCAATGTCCAGGCCTTTCTGTGCAGAGTTTGCATGTTTCCCCCCAGTATCTTCACTTTACCATGTGTTGAGTACAGATTCTCATTTACAGTGAGCCTGGCTGATCTGACCTGTACAGTGGAGGAAATAAATATTTGATCCCTTGCTGATTTTGTATGTTTTCCCACTGACAAAGAAGTCTATAATTTTAATGGTAGGTTTATTTTAACATTGAGAGATAGAATATCAAAAAGAAAATCCAGAAAAACACATTTCATTGTGTGAAATAAGTATTTGATCCCCTCCCAATGATCCCCTACCAATCATTAACAGCTCTGACTCCCACAGACCAGTTAGACACTCCTAATCTGCAATTTCCCCATTGTGGGACAAATAAAGGATTATCTTATCATACCTTAATCAACTCGTCACCTGAATTAGAGTCCTGTTTTAACTAGTCACCTGTATAAAAGACCCCTGTCCACAGAATCAGTCAATCAATCAGACTCCAAACTCTCCAACATAGGAAAGACCACAGAGCTGTCAAAGGATGTCAGGGACACAACTATAGACCCGCACAAGGCTGGAATGAGCTACAAAACCATAAGCATGAAGCTGGGTGTTAAGAAGACAACTGTTGGTGCAAAAAAAAATTTAAGAAATAGAAAATTACCATCAATCGACCTCGGTCTGGGGCTCCACACAAGATCTCACCTCGTGGGGTTTCAGTGATCATGAGAACAGTGAGAAATCAGCCTAGAAGTACACGGGAGGAGCTAGTCAATGATCTCAAAGCAGCTGGGACCACAGTCACTAAGAAAACCACTGGTAACACATTACGCTGTAATGGCTTAAAATCCTGCAGTGCTCACAAGGTTCCCCTGCTTAAGAAGGCACATGCAGGTCTGCCTGAAGTTTGCCAGTGAACACCTGAATGATTTAGAGAGTGATTTGGAGAAAGTCCTATGGTCAGTTGAGACCAAAATTGAGATCTTTGGCATTAACTCAACCCGCCATGTTTGGAGGAAGAGAAATGCTGCCTATGACCCCAAAATCCTGAGTGACAACCTCCTTCCCTCCACAAAGAAAATGAAAATAGGTCGTAGATGGGTCTTCCAATACGACAATGACTCATAATATACAGCCAAGGCAACGAAGGAGTGGCTCAAAAGAAGCACATTAAGGTCATGGAGTGGCCCAGTCAGTCTCCGGACCTTAACCCTATAGAAAATCTATGGAGGGAGCTGAAGCTCTGAGTTGGCAAACGACAGCCACAAAACTTCAAAGATTTAGAGATGATCTGCAAAGAAGAGTGGACCAAAATTCCTTATATGTGCGCAAACCTGGTCATCAACTACAAGCTACAAGAAACGTTTGACCTGTGCTGCAAACAAGGGTTTTGCCACCAAGTAGTAAGTCTATTTTGGGTAGAGGGTTCAAATACTTTCACTCAATGAAATGCAAATCAGTATATTTTCTTTAAATTTATTTTCTGGATTTTCTTTTTGATATTCTGTTTCTCAATGTTAAAATAAACCTACCATTAAAATGTTGATTTTATTTATTTTTCATGTTGGCCTGTTCATTTCTTTGTCAGTGGGCAAACCTACAAAATCAGTAAGGGATCAAATACTTATTTCCTTCACTTTAACTTGATCTGGTGGCATCACCTGCTTGTCTGCATGGAGATAGACAAGTTTAATGCCTTACCGTGGAATTCCAAGCAACGCTATAACATTTCATTGAAGCAGATAGCAGATTGTCCACCAGAAAAGTTACCTACTGCGCATTTAAGTACGATATTGTTTGCAGTTTGCATTTTGATTAAATCTGTGTGACAGAATTGTCTTTGATTTGTACAGGTTCACAAGGCTGGTGAAACTGCCCTGTTTGTTGGTCTGGCAGGAGCAGTTGGACTGGGCATTGTGGCTTTGGCAGGGGCGTTTCTTGCAGGAAACAAAAAGGAAAAGGAAAAGAACACACAGTAATGCAGTCATAATCCAGGCTTTCGTTAAAGGACACCTGCACAATAAGTTTTAGGCCAGCAAAACACAACTGCCATTGACATCAGGAGGCAGAAAGGATCTCCTCTTAATAACAGCACACAACATACATACATCATCTTTGGTATAAAAAGGGTTATCACATTTTAGTACATGCTACCAGTCAAAAAAAAATTGCATATAAAACATTGTTTAAGATAAATTATATTAATATATAGTATTTATAGACATACTGAAGAAAAAATATATTAGCTATTGATAAAATTGTTTTTTGTCAAGATTCCTTGTTATACGTATACCTCAAAATAGATTGAAATTGTGTGTGGAGAAAAAAAAAAAAAAAAAAGTCCAAATTAGTAAAAAACAAGCTATCAAATCATTTTTGTCAATATTCATAACTTTGGCGTTTCTTATGAAAATACTGAGCATTGCTGTCGACACTGCAGTAACTCATTTGTATGATATATATAGCTTTTGATTAAATGTGTTGAATACAGTCCACTTGTTCTGTAACTTTGATTAATGAGGAATGATGTTCTCTACACCAGGATTTTGTAAGCCTTTTCCCGATTGCAAAAATTAAGGAAACAAAAATAAAAAACTATGGATCTCAGTTCTGTCTGCAGTCTCTAACGTCAGACCTGGTGAAAGAGAGTTCATAGTTATAACTGGTTCTTATTCTCTTAACTGTAACTCTTAATTATGCAGAAAAAGGCATGGAAAATAAAGGAAACTAATTTAATGAAACAGGTTCACATCCTCAGTAATACAATATATAACCCTTCAGATATGATTTGTTAACATGAAGGCACAAATAAAAGTAAAATGTCCTTTACCCTGAAAACATCCCATCCAGTCTCGATTCAAGTTAAGCATGAATCAGTATTCTTCATGGGACATATAAACACATGCATTAAATTGTCATCCATTAGAAGATCTCTACTTTCCAAGGCCTGGTATAGACAATAAAATACAGTTGAGTCATGAACAGTTTTTGGGTCAAATACTGTGCATGCATTGTTTTTATGACAGCTGAAATAAATCATATTGTTCATGCTGTGTTAGGTACAGCACATTTACTATATTGATAAAGTGACTCTCATGTCCTTGTTTACATTTGTCAGCATAACACTTAAATAGAAGATGTCCATTTCTGTACACTAAAATCAGCACATTTCTGTCTCATAAAATGTACACATTTTGGTTCATGTCCATAAGCCCAGGTGATTGACAGCTTAATATTGTCCTTTTCAATCTTGATATTTTAGTAACTGCCCCTATTTGGGCTTTTATGGGCACTAGATTCATATTCTTGATGCAAAGACATAAGTTCATTTGACCAGTCATTTTACGGCATATTTCGGAGACAGGTTTACAGTATTACTTGCATCTTTCTGGTCCTTCTTGCGGAATGTCAAAGGTCATATGATGGGTCCCATTGCTGCTGCCCCTCATGTACCCATCTGTCCTTTAATCTAGTTTACGTGCACCCAATTTGAGTGGTCCTTTATTTGCTTTTCGTTCAGCGCGTTTTGCCTCTAGTTCTTTCCTTCTTTCCTCACGCTTCTTCTTTGATAATTCAGCTTTGCTCAAACCTTGTAAACAAAAAATATATATATACATTTTAGCAAGAGCAAATACACAATTATATACAAGTGTTGAAAACATACCCTGGACACCATCAACAGACTCCCAGCTTTCTTCAGCACCCCAGTCCCCTGTCATTTCTGTGCTCCAGCCATCTCCCTGAATAATTCAAAAGAAATTTTACAGCAATGTACAACAGTGCAGTAATGTCACAGCCTTTGCATTTAATCAATTAAAGAATGAGATTAGGTTGCTGAGGTTGCGTATTTTCGACATTGGTCACCCATCATGTTCTGTTATCAAGAGGACACAGCCCCCCTTTGCTCTCACCGAGACAGTTGTGTTAGCAGCCGTTCTCTGGGATACGCTGGCAAACAGGTCATTCTGAGCTGAACCTTTGGCTGCACTGTCCCAGTTGTATTCGCTGGTTAATCGCACACCTGCAGGCAGAGGGAGGGCCTTATTTGTGGAGGTTGTGTCTGTGTCCTCATCAGCCCAGTCATTGCCCCAGCCTTCTTCTCCAGCAGAACTCTGGCCCTGCCCATCTTTCTCATTGGACCAACTGTCATCTGCATCCCAACCCGAGCTGCTCCAATCAGAGCTCTGCTTCTTCACAGCCACCGATGACATGCGACTTGTCTAGTTTAAAAAAGAAAGATGTTAGCAGCATTATTTTAATATATTACATCTACTAAAATATATATGTATACTTTATCAACAGCTTTCTTCTTAGATGATGTAATTCCTGACCAGTCGGCACCCCAATCATCAGATTCAGTCAGAGTTTTCTCTGGTTCCTTTTGGAAAAAGAGCCACATTAGAAAAAAGCTATGTAAACTGTGCTGTTAGGTTTTTTTTTATTGATGAGCTACCTCTAGACTTCCCCAGTCCTCATCATCATCCCAGCGGTCTCCTATTGGCTCATTATTGTTGGTTTGAACATTACTTGTTTCTGGTGGACTAAAGTTACTGGCAGCAGGATGAGGCGTAGAGCCCTCTGAAGGCATGTCTTGAGAATCTGTAAATATTCAGAATAAAAAAAATACTTCACAAAATGTAAAAACTTGGAATGTGCTATGATGCAACATAACAAGTAATTGTAATACTAAGTACTAGTTATCATGAATAGTAAAATATGGTATCAAGACTAAAAAAAATAAAGTATGAAAATGTAAATCCTGAAATAAACCATATATGGACAGAATAATCAGGAAACAATATCAACAGTTTGTGTGTAGAATCCCTCAATCGTCCAGGTAGAATCCATGACAAAAGGAGAAATTCAATTTGTCAACTGGACAAAAGTTTATTTGGTCGAATACATTTTGCAGCTCATCCAAGCTGCTTCTTCATTTCATTGTAGTTAGCTTCTCCCTTCAGGCAGATATAAGGCAGTGTCCACCAGCGTCTGACCAGAACTGAAGAAGCAGCTTGGATGAGCTGCAATACGTCTTTGACCAAATAAACTTTTGTCCAGTTGACAAACTAAATTTCTCCTTTTGCCAATATCAGCAGTTTCTTACCAACTGAAGAAGCATTTGCTGGAGTGATGGCATCAGTAGCAGCTGAAGCCTCAGTGGCTCCTCCACCCTCTGTTCCTGGATTTGTTCGGATCAGTTTTGAAGTGAGCGAGGACATGCCTGTGACCGCCCAGCCCGTCCAACCCGAAGAGGCACCAGCAGGTTGAGCACATGACCCCACATCTTTCTCTAAAAGGCACAACAGGAAAGAGAAAGGCATCAAGTTTAGAAAAACAACTAATCAAAGGATTCTTTGCTTCTTTGCTTTGCTTGTAAGAAATACACACCTATCTCTGTCAGCATGCTAGGGTCTTCTGAAACAGTTTCCAATTTAGAGAGGAAACTCTTTATAGCTTTAAAAGCCTGGCAAGGATGAGACAGTAGAAAGTAGTATTTGTGGCAAAATGTACCAAAATAATTCAGCGGTATTAGAAGTGCAGCATTTACTCTACAAGTACCTGGTCTCGGACACCTTTATCTGGGTCGACTGTAATGGCACAAAGAGTGGGCAGTATGCGTGCAGCTATTTCTGACACACTATAATAGTTGTGAGTGGCTGCAAAGCCCAGAACTCCAGCAGACCGAGAAGCTGGGAAAGGGTCCTTAGTGGCGCGTGAGAAAGCAGAAATCAAAACCCGTTGTCGTGCCTAGGGGAGAGGAAGAGATTTTTTTTAAAAATCTGAATATTGTGACTACTTAAGACGTTGTTAAACAAACTTTAATTAATGTCTTACTCCAGCATTGAGGTAGGAGGCTATCTTGCCTAGACAAACAGTTGTGTTGCACCGGATTGGACCTTGCTCATCCCGAGCCTGCAGTCTAGCAAAATGACGCATTAGCTCCTGATTCAGATTGGTGTCATTCAACTTTGGAGCCAAAAGTAACATGGACTACAGTAGAAAAGATAAGGATTAGTAACAATTTATTGATCAGTCTATTTTATTATTTTTATGAACTACCTTGACAGTCTGCTCTCTAATGGCCGGGTTGGTGTCTGTGAATCCATGAACAACATGTGGGAAAATCTGATTATTGACAGCAGCTTCATTTAAATACTGAATGAACTGCTCCATCTGCAGACAAACAAAACATAAACGTGTTTTGATTAGTTTAAGTAAGAAAAAAAAAGGTGAAAAAAATTTGAAATTCAGTGTAAAATGAATTAATACTTGTTGAAGCAGTCGTATCCTCATTGCTCGGTCTGTAGAGGAAAACATCTTGACTATGACTGGGATTATCTTCTGTTGGTATTCCTCTGCAGAGAGGAACTTTCCTACCTAAAAGATGGTCAGACAAGGTATTTTAAAAACTTGTTCAACTGTTGAAATAAAAAAATAATAAATAAAATTGAAGTAAAGACACACCTTGAAGAGAGGGGTTAAAACGACTGCTCCAGCATTTCCAAACTCAAACGCAGTGAGGAGCTGAGGAAGAACCTTGTGTTTGCAAAAGTCCTCAGGAAAAGAGTCTAGATTTTCACTCAGATCCTGGAAAAACTGCTGCTTCTCTGCAGGCTCTTTGATCTTAAAAGTACAGTGATTGTTATTCTAATACAGTTTGTTAGTTAAAAAAAATGTAAATGTGTAGTCACTATAAATACCTGAATTTCTTCTAGAAAGAGGTTACTTTCAACAAAACTGTTGCTGAGGAACCCCCCAGGGGCTCTGCAGTTCTGTAAGAAGCGGGCAGGATTGGGCCGAGCCCGAGGGTTTGCTCCCACAAGCTCACAGTAGTGTGGGACAAGGGTTTTTGGGATCTGCGCAAATAGTGTGCATTACATTTGAAAACAACTAAACTACTAACAAAGCTATAACAACATAAAGGATTTAAATATGATTTTAAACTTCTGTGCATCTTACCTTTCCCAATGAACGAAGTGATGAAGTGCGTGGTAGTGGTCCATTGAACACCTCCCATATTAAGCAGCCTAACCGCCAAACTTCCCCAACCCTGAAATATTGATCAAAACCACTAATATGCTTTGCGTTTATTTAAATGCTTCTAATATGATGCACTTTTACAGTCTTACCACTTTTCTCCACTATTTGGCATTTCGGGAGGATCATACTTCTCCATATCAGGGTAGACCACTTTAGGGGCAGGTAAAACAGCCCCACTTGGATCACCTTGTTCAGGGGCAACATGGTCAAGTGCTCCAAGCTTCCACTCCCCAGCTTTATCCACAAAAACAGCCCACACACCCAAGTTGTTATGAAGGAGGTGGCAGTCATTGATTAGGAAACTGAGAGCCTTCTGTTTGATGAAAAAAGTTATGTTTTATAACAACACAAAATGTTTATGATGAGAAGATAAGCTGGTGATGAATTTTCTACCAACCACAATCTGGTGAAGTCCCCATGACACCTCTAGTTCTCCAGCACCACCCTTTTCAGCTTGAGCTTTAAGGTGGACTGCAAGTGGTGTTACCTGCTCAGTAACCAAGTACAGGCTTTTCTCTGTCTACAAAATGGGACAAATCAAGAGTAAATCACTGTACACAGATCATGTATTACAACATCACAACTTGGACTGAGTACCATTAAAGATCCCACTATGGTGCAAACAAAGGTTAACTACCATTACAGCAAAGAACATGGTATTTGGTAAGAATGTTTTTTTGTTTTGTTTTTTTGTCTGGTGGGTTCTGTAAGAGGACTATGAAAAATGAGTAGGCAGCATCATCATAAATTAAAGATAGTACAGAGAGATTTTACTCCAAAAAATAATGCATTTCATGAACATTAGTCTTCTATTAGTATTATATTGTTCTGTTGTAGTTTTTGATAAACTGGTAAAATTCAAGTACTGGTATTGTTCAAGTAACAGGGTCAAAAAAGGGGTACTGTTGAAGTTCATTCTATGCAGAAAAAATGAAGGAACCCAGCCCTAATCATAACAAAACATCAATGTAATGTTAAGTAAAAGGACACTGTAGATTTGGAAGGTGTTAATTTAATACTGTGGATATGTCAGATAAGTAAACGTGAGAGCACAAAAACAGACAAAATGACACTAAAATCTGGCCCCATTCTCACTAAAATCACTAAAAATGTTTACATTAGCTATCAAAACTACAAACTAACATTATGGGTAAGTGCTATACTACTTACCTCAAACTGAATGAATGAGTGGGAAAAGTATATGATTCAGAAAAGGCTACGAAGTCATAATTTCAGTAGTTTGCCATTGTGTTTCATTACACACCTCTAGACCATCAACATAAGCCAAGATGTTGGGGTGTCGAAGGGTCTTCATACGTTTGAAAGCTGCTTTGGCGAGCTGGGTTTGTTGTTCTGAACCTTGGGCAACCTCGTAAACAAAGACGGAGACAGGCTCTCCATTTGTCTGTGAAAACGGAGGCAGTTTTAGAAGATTTTTAACACTTCTTACCAATACTATCTTTTAAACAAAAGTTAATTATTAGGACTTCACTTAAAGATTTGGTAACTAATGTGTATAAAAATCCCAAATCGTTTGAATCACAACTCAAAACGAAATCAGATGTGACGTGGCGAGAAATGCGCTTAGAGAGTAAACAAAGCTACTCGCTTCTAGACACCCGAAAACTGCTTTAGCATATTTGTATCAATAAACACAACTCTGGTTTATGTTAGATTGTCTCTCTGCGTTATTCCTCTACCAAGAATTTGAAGTGACATTGCTGCAAAAGTTCAATAAAAGACAACTTGCAAGTGGGTATGTCTATGGGCACCGCTAGCGATTTAGCCACAGGCCTCTTAGCATCATAGCACACACGTCTTTACCTTTCGTTTGCCCCGGTGAAGCGTCCATAGTCCGCATTTTTCTTGTGTCTCAGGGAGAATTTCATAAGCAAAGTCTTTAACGGGATCCCTGGCGAAAAATGACCACATTTCCCTTTAACCCTCACTGCATCTAACACACCAAAGCAAACAGTTTTGATGCTGGTCCGCAGGTGGAACTGATGTCAAATTGGTCCGTAAAAACATTTCTGTACAAACGTTCCGCCTCATAGTTTCTGAATTTCTAGAGTTTCTGGATACTGACCATGGATCTATTAAAAGAAAAAGAATAAAACTGGCACTATCAGTGAACCTAATGCATGACTTGGCATTCTAAGTTAACATGTAAATTGTACTTTTCCTTAAGTAAGTTCAACTGAACACAAAAAAAGAGCACGGACCACAATATGTCTTGACGCAATCATGGTGCAATAAATAGCCAACTGGAAATGTGGTGAAAGTCCAGTTATTAATTATAAGTAACTGGAATTGAACTGAAAATCAAGAGTTAAAATGTAAAGTTTGCATTATTTAGGCCTATCAGAATCTGCAGAAAATTATAGATCAACTTTAGACTTGTAGATCCCAATCACAGATCAATCAGATTTTTTATTTGACTGCCATTCTACGTTGGAAGTTCAGATGATCAAACAGGGCCTTCAAACTTGTTCCTAGATATACACTAGGCATAGATACCGATGGTACCTCATGAGCAAAACTCTGAGTTGCTATTTTTAGGGTACAACGAGGAAAGTATCCAAATTTGCATGATCTGCTGAGAGTTGAGTTGAGAATGGGTAGAATGGTTATGTACCGTGGCCGGCAAGTGTAAAACACTTTTACATTTCACAACACACATTAACAAGTTTGAAAACAAAAATACATTTAGAATACACGTTTACATCTTGAAAACAAATTCCAAGTTTCATAAAAAAAAACATTTGCAAATGTGCGTAATGCTGCCCTCCACCGTCGTTAAAAGACATTAAATTCTCAGATAGATGCCGGAGCGGCGGAGAAAGTTTTGCAAAGCGAAGTCCGCTTGACTACTGTCAGACAAAATAATAGATTTAAGTGAGAAGGTTTCAATTCCCAGAACACCTAGCTCCTTGTAGAGCCGCCTCTTCTCTCTGCTGTAAATGCTGCATGACATCAATGTGTGGCTCACTGTTTCTGGGCTGTCACAGAGGCCACTTGGGTGCTCCCCAATTTTAAATAAACAAGCAGCCAATCCACAGTGCCTCAATCTCAAATCACAAGTCTCAGTCTCGTTAAGACCACTTCATCTCTTCTGCAGTTGGACCCACAATTCCTACTGTTTTGGATTGACGGCTGACAGGAAAAATAGTGCCTGTTGCTTACAGACACTGTGGCATTCCTGCAAATCTATACTTTCTTTCTGAAGTGCCTTTTTAGCCAGGACATCAGCTTCCTCGTTCCCCAAAATACCAGCATGTTCCGGGATCCAGACAAACATAGAACTTGATCCCAAATTATCAATTTGATTTATACAGCAAAGAATCCTAAAGATTAAATCAGGGCGAGTCTCAGAAGACCTGTGACTAAGGCCAGACAATGCAGCAGCAGAATCAGAACACACTATTTAATTTGCAGGGGGGAGTTCTCGAATCCACTGTAATGCCCACAAAATAGCAAGAAGCTCAGCTGAGAACATAAAGATCATCTGACACACGCAGACTTTGCTTAACCAACGGCTCAGAGACATACATTCCAAAACCCACCTTATGCCCCTTCTTAGACCCGTCAGTAAAAATATCAACAGCTTCCCTCTGCTTAAAATTTCCTTAAAGTGGACACAAGCTGTTCTTTTGTCAAGACCAAGTAACTCAGTGCTGACTTCCGGCTCAGGGAGGTTCCACAAAGGTAGAGGAGGCCACACCAGACCCACTACCTCAGTTTTCCACAATTCCATAGCTTCCGCCACATTCACAGTGGGCAAAAAAACAGGCTTTCTTTGGCCTCTTTTCAAACTCCCAACAATGATCGAAGAGACACTTGGATGCTAAACTGCTGTGTGATCCAACCACCCTAGCCCAATAATGGACCCCTAACTTGTCCCGTCTAAGCCTCAGAGGACATTTGCCCATTTCAACCAGTTAAGCTGGGATAGAGGTTGACCTGAAGGCACCACAGCAGACCTGAAGCGCTTTTGACTGTACCCCATCCAGTCTTTTTAACACAGATTGAGAAGCAGCCCCAAATACTACACACCCGTAGTCAAGAACAGGTCTGACCATAGCTCTGTAGATCATTTGTAGAGTGAACCTCTCCGCACCCCAGTCACTCCCTGACGGGCTCCTTGTAATGTTTATCACCTTCTCACTTTTGCTAACAATTTTTTTTACGTGGGTTTTCTAGGTTAACCTCTCATCAAACCATAAGCCTAAAAATTTAAACACTTTAACCCTCTCAGTAAGTAAATTATACATGCTGAGACTATCAGAAGGAATTTTCCTTTTCAAACCAAATACCATAAACGTACTTTTCTCAATTGACAACTTAAATCCCCATTTATTTCCCCACTGAATAACTTTGTTAAGAGCAAAAAAAAAACCATAACTGACATTCCTCCCACTTCTCCAGATGGCGCCGTCATCAGCAAACCATGACTTACCAAATCTATTATTGACACAGTGAAATATATCATTAACCATTATGTTAAATAAAATGGGGCTAGTGTTACCTACCCTTACCTGGATTGTCCTACCACATAAAAAACTTTTGGCACATCTTCTAGAGCCTCTGCACACGACAGCCATGTGGCCAAATCTCTGACACTTGAAGCACCTTAATGGGGGCCTAACATAGACCCTAACCTGGTATGATAAACACCCAATAAACACTCACGGGGAGATTATTTCCTTTAAATGTGATCAAGACTGGAGCATTGTTTTGCCCCAACTGTGGAGTCAACCTTCTCCACGTTACGCACTTTTGTTCAGCCTGCGGACGGTCTCTGGAGTTCACACGGAACCCAGACCAAGAGGAAAATATTTACACTTAAAAGTAAAAAGAAATAAGACACAGAAGCCATATAGCAGATATGATCCTACATTTTGTACAACTTAAGTGAAATGATTGAACTGATTTTTGTAACTCCAAATGTTGTCACAGTTGAAACCAATTTAGTTTTTTCTTGTGTCCTTCTGTGATTCTTTCAGAATGATAGAAAAGTTCAGTTCATGTCCTTTTATTCTTCCACTAGAAGGTCCATTACTAAAACAACAGGCTACATGGCTGAAAAGGAGCATAATGAAGGTCTTTTGACAGACAGACAGTTTATTCGGATATTTTCATTTTCATTTTTTATATTCATCCAATGATAAATGATAAATTGCATTATGTTCCAACAGTAATCAACAGAAACACAAAGGCAGTTATTTTACATTACTAATCACAAATATAATCTTCAAGAAAACCAAAACAAAAAACCCCAAAAAAACGCATATTTGCCCCCCTCCTTTTACAATACCATTAAAGTGATAACGTGCTTTTCAAAATGTTTTAGTGTGCATTTTTAAATTTCTTCTTCTGCATACTTAGCTATAATCATTTCTTTATATCTTTTCTTAAACATTTTCATATTTGGGCATTCTTTGAGCTCATCACTCATTGAGTTCCAGATTTTTACCCCAGAAACTGAAATACAAAAACTTTTCCTTATTGCACGGACTCTGGCCATTATAAAGAGATGCATTACCCTTAAATTATAAATACTTTCTCTACATGGCAAAAATGGTAGTTCTTTCCTTTTTGCCATGTACGTTATTTTTACGGTCTAGCAGCTTATCAGATCCTTGAGTTTTAACATTTTTTAAGTCATGAAGAGCTGGTTGGTGTGGTCATAAAACCCAGCGTTATGAATTGTTCGTACTGCTCTTTTTTGTAATACGAATAGTAGTTCCAATATTGTACAGTTATTACTCCAGATCTCAGCACAGTATGTCAAATATGGTGCAACTAAAGAACAATAAAGTATATGTAGAGCTTTCCCATCCAGAAAATATTTGGCTTTACCTAATACCACTATGTTTTTTTTTTTTATTTTACTATGTATATATTGTATGGGTTCTTTCCAATTAAGTTTTTCATCAATAATAACACCTATGTATTTTTCTTTCTAATTTACAACATTTTCTTTCTGAATTTGCTTATTATCATTGTGGTTTCCAAATAATAGTTTTGTTTTGCTCAAATTTAGAGATAATTTGTTCCTATTAAACCATGTTTTTAATTTCAGCATTTCAGACTCAATTTCAGAAAGTAACTGTTGAAAATTTTCACCAGCACAAAATAAGTTAGTGTCATCTGCAAATAAGACAGATTTAAATAACTGTGACACCATATAAAAATAAAAAAACTGGGGCCCAACACAGAGCCTTGGGGTCGACCACACAGAATGTCTAAACATGAGCTGTAATCATTTAATTGAACAAACTGAGATCGATCTGCTAAATAACTCTTTACCCAGTTCAGAGCTACCCCCCCGTGCCATATAATTCCAGTTTTTCTATTAATTTTTCAAAAAAAATTTAAATCTAAGTCCAGCTGCTATTTTTTTTTATTATCTATGATTTGTGATCTCTTCAATAGAGTAAAGCGAGCGCAGTAAATCGGTTGCTTCTGAACCCATATTGTCATGAAGCAATTTGTGTTTTTCAATAAAATTATCCAGGCTGTTATTATAAAGTTTTTCCAAAATGTTTAAAAATTGGGATAGCAATGATACTGGCCTGTAATTAATGAAGTGATGCTTATTTCCTGATTTAAATAATGGTATCACCTTTGCTATTTTCAAGATTTTGGGGACAATGCCTGTCTGAAATGATAAATTAAAAATATGTGCTAATGGTTTAGCAATCTTATTTATTGTTTGTTTT